>JARQOC010000012.1:64643086-65013404 GCA_033576535.1 Allobates femoralis
AAGTAGGGGTGAGTTGATTTTTTTAACCAAATATAGCAGGTCATTTTCAAGTTGATAATTTTGTACGCCCCCAGAAGGATTGTACGAATTTCTAAATGGCCCTCGGCAAAAAAATGGTTCCCCACCCCTGCCTTAGAGGATGTAGTCACTCTGGCAGATTAATAGTTAACTCACTAAAAATTTCTCTGTATAAAGGACCTGTATGATGTAACGGTCATGTGACCATAGTGGGTGGAGCTAAGCAAGCAACATCATTATGGGCTATGGACACTCGGCTCTGCCTTTTATAGTCACATGATCGTGACAGCACACAGGTCCTGCAGTATCTTCGGACATTCGACAGAGATGTTAACTATTAACCTGCCTCATTTACATAAGAAAATGTCAGTGTATAGATGCTTTTTTTTCACATTACACTATGAGCTAAGACGGGGATGGTTAGAATAGTAATATGAAGCTGCAGGTACAGACAGTGATAGCTGGGGGGGGGTCATAAAGTAGCTTACAGGTTCCCTTTAAAAATAAAATTCTCGGACACATCCTCCGGTGTAGTTAACTGCCTTTTCTTTTTCTGCTGCATGTAATATACTCATAGAGGTTTGCATTAGGTTTGATTACATCTATTCTTCAGTGTCTTGTATGATAATTCTTGTTTTTTTTGTTTTTTTTTTTGTTTTTCCCCACCAGGTCGGCTCCAAGATATATATCCGATATCCTGCAGGAGCTTAAATCTCAGATAAAAAGCTCCACATTCACTATAAAAGTACAAAGCAAAGCCCTCTGGAACAGCTCTCTGAGTTCTTTCCGCAGAAAATGTTTTTCTCCGTACGACACCTTACAGATCGCATTCAGTAATAGAGGCAAATTAGAGGATATGTCCTTGCCTTCGTATTTTAATCTGCTACTTAAAGCCATCCAGAATTCCAACTTGTTTGAAGGATCTGAGCGTAAAAATCTGTCATTAAATGTGAATGGTGAGTGTAATGTTTTCAGCGTGATTCAGTGATGGGTCTCTATGCAAAAAAGTCTTTTTGCAGTCTAGATGTGGCGTAAATTTCGAGTGTGATGTGTTTTTTCCCCATTCATTTGAATGGGTAAAAAATACTGAAATAATTGACATGCTGTAGATGTGAAAATGCTTCCAATCTGCAAGGAAAAAATAAGCAGCATGAGACTTCAGAAATGTTATTCACTTTTGATTTTACAGTAAATAGCCCCCTCCTTCTGTCTCCTCATCAGAAGCTCCTAAATGAAACTGAAAACTGACAGGCAGAGCATAGTAAGGAGAGAGAGAGGAAAGAGCTGCCTTAGGCTGGTTTCACACTGAAGGATTTTCTTTTTCGCTCCATTGGGAGACCTAGACATTGGGTGTATAGCTTCCGCCTCCGGAGGACACACAAAGTACTACACTTAAAGCAAAAAGTGTAGCCCCTCCCCTACTGCCTATACACCCCCTCTAGGAGAAATCCCATCAGTTCTTAGCTTTGTGTTGAAGGAGGCACACTCTGCACTCATCCACTCTCACTTTAGTCTTACTCACTCTCCCTGGAGAGTGTCGAATGGAAGAAAAGTGGATCCATATGGATGTCCAGCATGTCTCCTTCCTCACCCTTGGGCAGAGGCGGTTGAGGTACCCATGGGGTACAACGGGCAGGAGCCCTCATGCTGCTTTCCTTCTCCATCCCTTAGGGGCTCTGGAGAAGTGGGATCGTCATAGGCTCCAATGTCATCTGGAGCTCAGACTCCATCCACAGCCCCTGTGGGATCTGCTGGCCGGAGTTGTGGACCCCCAGGGATCAGCCCCTGCACCAAATGAGGTACCCTGTATCTGTACATTGCTGCTGCTGCTGCAGCCTGGGCTCCGGATTCATCCACATGCTGATGAGGTACACTGGGGGTGATTATATTGTGGGGCATACCGGCACACTGCTGCTCAGTGAGTCCGGTCCCTGCCGTGCTGCGGGCATACCGGTTCTGACGCCGGCTCCCCGCGCCATCTCCTTCGCCATCCCTTAGGGGCTAGGAAGTGGGAGTCTTCACGGGCATCCATGCTTCGCTGAAGCCCCTACTCCCTCCACAGCCCCTGGCGGACCTGCTGGCCGGAGCACTGTTATCCACAGGGACCAGACCCTGCACCTACTCGAGGTCCCAGTTATCTGTGAAGTACTCTGGGGGTATTATGTTGTTTTTCTGATCATCATAATGGGAGACCCAGACAATGGGGTTTAGGGCACTGCCCTCCGGAGGCCACACTAGGTACTACAAGAACTGTAGACACCGCCCCCTCCGCTTATAAACCCCTACCGCAGGGAACATCCTCAGTTTTAAACTTAGTGTGCTCGGAGGTACCACACGCTTTGCTTGCACTCATCGCATTCTCACAGCTTACGTGATGGCGTATGAAGACAAGGTAAAGAAGGTCCCAGTCAGGGACCTCCGGCAGTCTCCCTGTTTACCTTCGGGGAACATGCAGGTCGAGGTACCGGAGGGCCTAGTGCCTGGGCACACTGTGTCTCCCGGTACGCTGCCGTGCTCCTTCCCATCCCTCCTGGGGGCTCTGAGAAGTGGGAGATAGGAGCCTTGCACAGCTCCGCTCCGTCCGAGGCCTCCCTAAATGGTGCTTACAGACCGGACTGGAGTCAGCTCTGTCCGAGGCCTCCCTAAATGGTGCTTACAGACCGGACTAGAGCCAGCCCAGTCCGAGGCCTCCCTAAATGGTGCTTACAGACCGGACTGGTGCTGAACCCCCGTCCGAGGCCTCCCATGATATGGTGCTTACAGACCGGACCGGCACTGAGATACTCCGGTGTCTCCGGTGTGCCTGGGGGTAGTGTCTGACACTGATGTGTTTATGACACTCAGACCGCGCGTTGCCTTAGGGTCCGCGGTTCTGGCGGTGTACCCTGTGCTGGGGTCACCCTGGCTGACCGCCCTGTGTGACACAGGGGCTGCGGCTGTGGGCTTCAGACTTTGTCTGTGAGCCCGGGTATTTATGTTTAATACCTCCCGCGCTGCGGGCTCCGGCGCTTACATTATTGTAATGGCGGCCGGGAGAGATGTGGAGCGGCCCATGTGACCTGGATGGGCGTGTGTGTGTGCTTCCCGCGTGTTTCGGCCCCGCCCTCTGCTTCTACAGCGGCGGCCATCTTTTCCCCTCACTTTCCTGCTGGGATCGTTGGAGATTGCTCTGCTGCACTCCAGGGGAGACCAGGTTTTCTTTCCTCGCGGAGGCCACACACACAACGCTCCCTTCACCACCGCTGTGCAGCGGTCGGTAAGCCACCGGTTTCCGGTGAAGTTTCTCCTGTGTTGATATTCCTCTACCGTGGGTATGTCCTCAGGGAAGAAAGGCGCTGCTAAAGCAGCCAGTACCACACCTGTCTGTGCTACATGCAACGGGACACTGGTGGAGGGGTCCTGCAATAATTGCGGACGCCCAGACGCCCGGACTGTCACTGCTGAGTCAGCAGCTCCGGTGCTTTACCCTGAGGTTCAAGTGATCCCAGGGCCATGGGAAAAACAAAGCGAGATTAATGCCTCTCTGTTGTCCCAATTGTCCTCCATGTCGCAATCCCTGGAGGCACTAACAAGGAGACTGGATGCTCCAGCTACTCCTTCAAGCTACCCCCGGGTGTCTCCATCTTCCACCGTGAGACCCCTTAAGCGGGCTCGCCGTGATGATTCACCCGAGCTCCAGATCCTCTCTGAGGAGGAGCGTCACTCTGACGGTGACGAGGATGATGGGGGTTCAACTCTCGGGTCGGTGTCTGAACCAGCTGAAGGGGTGGAGGATCTGGTGTCTTCCATCAACGAGACTTTACGTCTCGGGTTACCCCCTCAGGAGACAGCCGTTCACCCGAAGGAGGTCTACCAGTGGTTACGACCTGAGGCTAGACCGTGTGGTTCCTTTTTGGACCACACTAATTTTGAAAGGGTGGTTAGAGCTCCCAGGGAACACCCTGGACGGCGTTATGTCCGCAAATCCAAGGACAACCGCTTTCCCTTTCCTCAGGAGGTGCTTCAGGAGTGGTCGCAGTCCCCGAAAGTGGACGCTTCCATGACCAGGATTGCTGCACGCTCCCTATTCTCTGCCTCTGATAGCTCCTCACTGAAGGATGCGACAGACAGACAGGTCGAACAACTCGCCAAGTCGTCTTATGAGGCTGTGGGGTCTTCATTTGCCCCGAGTTTTGCTGCGGTCTGGACTCTGCAGGCGATCACATCCTGTCTGGATGGGATTGCTGACCTGGCAGGTTTTAACTCTGAAGTCCTGGCACTTACAGAGAGGGCAAAGGCCTATGCAGATTATGCTAGGACGGCGTCCCTGGAGACTGCCACTCGCTCAGCTGTGGCTTCGGCCAATGCGATAGCGATCCGCAGATTGTTGTGGCTGCGTCTATGGGACTCAGATGCCACGTCAAAGAAGATTCTGCAGAATCTTCCTTTCTCTGGTGACAGGCTGTTTGGTGCCGAGCTGGACAAGTTGATCAAAGACTCTACGGAGTCCAAGATCCCACAGAACAGACCTAAGCCTAGGTATACTGTGAAAAGGAACCCTAAACAGTGGTCCTTTCGTACCAGCTCACAGCCGTCAGCGTCTTCCGCTCGTGCGGACCGTGGGGCCAAGCCCTCTCAGCAATGGCGCCCCAAGAGTCGCCAGAAGAAGTCGGCAGGTACAACAGCTGCCGCTCCCAAGCCCACCTCAGCATGACTCGCTCTCTCTTCCTGCCTCCCCACAGGTTGGAGGTCGCCTGTCTCAATTTCAAGACAAATGGCGACTCCACATCCAAGATCAGTGGGTTCGAGACGTAGTCTCCAGAGGATACAGGATAGAGCTGTCGTCACAACCCACACACCGATTCCATCGGTCTGTCCCATCTCCAGAAAAGGCTCAGGCTTTTTATCTGGTCTTGGAGGGACTCCGCAGAGACGGAGTGGTGGTCCCAGTGCCCACTGGGGAGAGGTTCAGGGGTTTCTACTCCAACCTCTTTATCGTCCCGAAGAAGGACGGCTCCTTCCGCCCGGTTCTGGACCTCAAGCTGTTCAACCGCCATGTGTTGGTTCGGAAGTTCCGCATGGAATCCCTGCGCTCCGTGATCGCGGCTGTGTCGCAGGGCGACTTCCTAGCGTCCATAGACATTCGCGACGCTTACCTTCACATACCCATTGCACCGTCTCATCAACGATGGTTGAGATTCGCGGTGGGGGAGGAGCACTTCCAATTCGTGGCGCTGCCCTTCGGGTTGGCCTCGGCTCCCCGGGTGTTCACGAAAGTGATGACATCAATGATGGCCTTACTGCATGCGCAGGGACACGCCGTCATTCCTTATTTGGACGACCTACTGGTCAGAGCGCCATCGGAACACCTGTGTCAGCGAAGCCTGCAGGCGACCATGCAGTCTCTGGAGCAGTTCGGGTGGCTTCTCAACATCCAGAAGTCCACCCTGGTTCCAACCCAGTCACTGACGTACCTGGGCATGGAATTCCACACGGACTCTGCTCTAGTGTCCCTACCACGAGCCAAACAACTGGCCATCCAGTCAGGAGTACGCGATCTCCTCGAATCACCTCATTCATCCCTACGGGTATTGATGAAGATGGTGGGACGCATGGTGGCAGCAATAGAGGCGGTGCCCTTCGCACAGTTTCGCCTCCGTCCTCTGCAACTGGAAATCCTCCAGAGGTGGGACAAGAGGACGTCCTCTCTGAATCAGCTGGTGGTCCTCTCCCAGCCGACCAGGGATGCTCTGCAGTGGTGGCTTCAGCCGAGTCACTTATCAAAGGGACGATCCTTCCTGAAGCCATCGTGGTTAGTGGTGACCACCGACGCCAGCCTGAAGGGCTGGGGCGCGGTGTTCTTACACCACAGAGCTCAAGGTCTCTGGACACGTGCAGAGACGACGTTGCAGATCAACGTGCTGGAGCTCAGGGCGGTCTATCTGGCACTCCTGGCCTTTCGGGTGTTCCTATCCGGACAACCAATTCGGGTTCAGTCCGACAATGCGACGACTGTCGCCTATATAAATCACCAAGGAGGAACCAGGAGTGCACAGGCTCTAGCGGAAGTCCACCGCATTCTATCATGGGTGGAAGTCAACAACTGCTTGATTTCCGCAGTCTACATCCCAGGTGTCGAGAATTGGGAGGCAGATTACCTGAGCCGACAGGGGATGGACGCCGGAGAATGGTCTCTCCATCCGGACGTCTTCCGGGACATCTGCATCAGATGGGGGACCCCGGATGTGGATCTGATGGCCTCCCGGCTGAATCATCAGGTGCCACAATACATGGCGAGATCGTGGGACCCTCAGTCTCTGGGGGCAGATGCTCTAGTCCTGAGTTGGTCAGATTTTCGCCTGCCATATGTTTTCCCGCCACTGGCGCTGATGCCCAAGGTCCTGTGGAAAATCAAGACGGAATGTCACACAGCCATTCTAGTGGCTCCGGATTGGCCGAGGAGGTCCTGGTATCCGGATCTGTGGCAACTGTCCGGCGGACACCGGTGGGCTCTTCCAGACCGCGCAGATCTTCTCGCGCAGGGCCCCTTCTTCCGCCCCAATTCCAGGGCCCTCAGATTGACTGCATGGCTCTTGAGGCCTGGCTCTTAACATCCAGGGGTTTCTCTCCTGCGGTTGTTTCCACCATGAACAGAGCTAGACGGCCCACGTCACGGAAGATTTACCACAGAACGTGGAAAGTCTTTTTCGCCTGGTGCTCCTCTGGGGGACATGTACCTTGGCCCTTGTCGATCCCGACCCTATTGGCTTTTTTGCAGTCAGGTTTGGAGTTGGGCCTTTCCCTCAGTTCTCTGAAGGGTCAGGTATCAGCGCTGTCTGTATTGTTCGACAGGCGCTTGGCGCTCCTCCCAAAGGTTCGTCAATTTCTACAAGGGGTGTCTCGAGTGGTTCCGCCGTATAGGCGGCCTCTGGACCCTTGGGATCTCAACATGGTCTTGGCGGCTTGGCAGAAACCACCTTTTGAGCCATTGAGAGAAGTCTCTCTTTCTTACTTGTCACAGAAAGTGGTTTTTCTGGTGGCTATTACGTCCCTGAGACGGGTCTCTGAACTGGCGGCACTATCGTGCAAGTCACCCTTTCTGGTGGTTCACCAAGACAAAGTGGTGTTACGCCCGCGGGCGGAATTCCTGCCAAAAGTGGTTTCCACTTTTCATTTGAACCAGGAGATTGTGCTCCCATCATTTTGTCCCGCTCCTGTTCATCAGATTGAACGCGACCTCCATACTCTGGACCTCGTACGGGCTGTACGCATTTATGTGTCCAGAACTGCCTCCTTCCGGAGTTCGGACTCCTTGTTCGTACTTACGGCAGGTCGCTGTAAGGGGTCAGCGGCGTCAAAATCTACCTTGGCCAGATGGATCAAGGCACCCATTCAAGAGGCTTACCGGTCTTCTGGTTTGCCCTCTCCGGTAGGCTTGAAGGCACACTCGACAAGAGCTGTCGGTGCCTCCTGGGCCTTGCGACATCGCGCCTCTGCTCTGCAGGTGTGTCAGGCGGCCACTTGGTCTAGCCTGCACACCTTCTCTAAGCATTATATGGTGCATGCCCATGCCTCTGCGGATGCAAGTTTGGGCAGGCGGGTCCTCCAGGCGGCGGTTGCCCACCTTTTGACGGGGACCGCGTATGCAAACGTCTTTTGAGGAACTTTTTCCCGCCCTGGGGTATTGCTTTAGGACATCCCCATTGTCTGGGTCTCCCATTATGATGATCAGAAAAAAGAGAATTTTGTTTACGTACCGTAAATTCTTTTTTCTTGAATCATCAATGGGAGACCCAGCACCCACCCAGTGTTCCGTTGTATGTTACGGTTGATCTGTCCCCTGTTGGGGCAGTTTATCCGGGTTGTTGACCCGTCTGTTCACGGTGTCTTGCCGAGGTTTCGGGTGTGGTTTTCTGTTGTCTCCTCGCAGCTTATGGACCAAACTGAGGATGTTCCCTGCGGTAGGGGTTTATAAGCGGAGGGGGCGGTGTCTACAGTTCTTGTAGTACCTAGTGTGGCCTCCGGAGGGCAGTGCCCTAAACCCCATTGTCTGGGTCTCCCATTGATGATTCAAGAAAAAAGAATTTACGGTACGTAAACAAAATTCTCTTTGTTCGGCACATCTCCCTTCGGGGCTGGCTGCCGGGATCACAGCAGGTAACCTGGTGTTCTCCGGACCTCCGCGCTGCTGCAGCGGCTACAGCCCGGGCCTTCGGTTCCCTGTGGAGGACCTGACCCCTGGGGCTGGTCTCCGACACCCCCTCTGAGGGTGTCAGCGCTGTCGGCCGGCCGTGCCTGCACGTCGGGCACGATCTCAAATTTAGGCCCCGTCTTCGCCTGCGGCCTAGTTTCGTAATGCCCGCCCCCGGCTGCCATTCAAGCAAAGGGTCGGGTTTTAAGCCGTCCCTGCGGCCTTACTGATGCGTGGAGGGCCTCTCCCCAGCTGCCTAGGTGACACCCTTTCCTCTCAGTTTCTATGGGGCCCAAGATTCCCGCACTTTGTGCCGGTCCTCCCATTTTTCACTCCCCCCTCTGCTGGTTCTGGTGGCCATCTTGGCTTTCTACCGGTATATGCTCAGCAGCTGCAGTTCCCTGAGAGGTTCTGCAGCTGCTGGGGGACCAGGGACAGTGGGGTCTGATGATACTCTGCTGTCCTGCGGTCGGGCCACACCAGTTACTCCGGCTGTGAGCCCCCTTGCGTGGCCATCCCCTGCTGGGGATTCCCACAGTTATACAGCTATGTGGGCCATTTGGAGTATAACCCCCAACGGCCACACGCATGTCGCAGCCTGCACTTCATTTAAGGCTTAGCTGCCTGCTGGATGCTCTCCTCTGCCTGCGCGCAGCCAGAGACAAGCCCAGAGCCACAGGCTCACTCCAGCTCCTCGTCCCAGGTGGATCCCCCTGCTGTCCTCCCGCAGGGCCCTCCAGGACGCCGTCTGGACAGAGGTTCCAGGAACCCTTGTACAAGCCTTACCTAAGGTTATATTAGGCTATATATGCCCAGACCGGGTCCCTTACAGGATCCCACACGGGACCTCTCTCAGGAGTCTAGGCCGGACCCTTCACAGGATCCCCCTACTCCTGACCCTTCCCGGTGGGTTCCATAAGTCCAGGGCTGCGCGCCCAGTAGTTGGACTGCCCCGGAAACAGCCGAGGACTCTTCCTCAGGCCACTGTCCACGGCCCGCTACTCGGACCCGTGGGGCTACCTCCCCCTCCTCCTCGCATTACACTCAGGATGTCGACAATGAGCAGGGGGTCAGGGTTCAGAGTCCGAGCTCTTGCTGACTCTGAATGCCCCTGTGTGGGGACGCACTGGTGGATGACATGGTTGTTCCACCTGCTCCCCCTTCTCCGGTGGAGCCGGATTCCTTTTCAGGAAACACGCCAATTTATGTTCCCTAAAAGGGCTCACAGTGTGTTGCTTCCACCACCCTAATTTGGAGATGCTGTCCAAAGCCCAGGGCTGGCCCAGACTAGCACTATCCTAAGAGAACCAGCAGTGCCGTTACTATCTCCTTCCTCGGAAGTGATCAATGGTTGGTCTCATTCCCCCAAGGTGGACCCTCCGGGTCCAGACTTGCAACCCGGACCGTTGTGCCCGTGCCTATCGGCTCTTCCCTGACAGAGCTACGGACCGCCAGACTGATTTATTTGTTAACTCGATCTATGAAACTACTGTCCTCAGCTTTCGCAGCTGTAGGAGCAGGGCAGCTATGTCTGCTTGCTCGGCAAGGATACGCTCCCTTACGGGGGTTCTCTTGCCTGAGGTCATTACATAACGTCTTTGACGATCTTGGTAGTGTCAGCTACTCCATGGCTATCCGCAGGTCTATGGCCTCGGAATATGATTAGCTGATCCCACATCCAAAAAGGTACATTACGGGGTTGTCTTTTTGCTGGTAATAGGCTGTTTTGGGACCAGCTGGGAGGACTCCTCTGGCTCTTACGTGTCGCACGCTACGGTTGGGAAACCTGTGCACCAAAGGATTCCGTCCACTGGCTTGGACTAAAGCTAAGGGTGTGACTCTGCATGGCGTTCCAAGATCGCCTGCACTCAGCGGCAGGAGGCTCAGCCTCTGTGACGGCCTCCTCATGCCTATCCGCCTCTCCAAGCCGCATCTTCGGTCAAGGACAGGCTCTCCGGTTATATCGCATGGCTACTATATCAGCTGAACTCTCTTCCTCGCCTCCTCTAGCAAAGGCGCAAGCCTTTAACCTGGCTCTGGATGCCTTGAGGCGAGACGGAGTAGTTCTTTCTGTTCCTCTCGAGGAATGCTTGCGTGCTTCGATCGCCATCAAGGAGGCGTACCGACTCGTCCCCATGGCGCCAGCTAATCAGCGTTGGCTGAGGTTTGCGGTGGAGGACGACCATTTTAGTGGTTCTGTCCTTGCGGCCCTGCACTCCCAAGGCCATTCGGTAATATCGTACTGGAATGACCTACTGGTCAAGGCATCTTCTCTGGAACAATGCCAATGCAGTCTCTCACTCTGCTCTCCTGCTCAGACTTTGACGTGCCAGTGCATTGAGTCTCACGACTATTCAGCTTAAGTCAAGCTGCCTCTGGACAAACAACTGACACTTCTGTCAGAAGTCCGCTCACACCTTCGGTCATGCTCAGTCTCCCTCGGGCGGCTGATGTACATCTTGGGGAAGATGGTAGCGGCCATGGAGCAGTATGCTTCGTGCAGTTTCACCTGCGGTCACTGCGATTGCAGATCCTCCGAAGTGGGGACAAGCACCATCTTCCCGCGACAGGAAGGTCTCCCTTTATTGTTGTCTGCTACCCCTGTCTGTCACGGGGAAGGTCCTTCCTGCCCCTCTCATGGCCAGTTGGGACCACGGCCGCCAGCCTCTCGGGCCGGGGCGCAGTATTCCTCCACCACGGGGCTCAAGGCACCTAGACTGAGTCGGAATCCATTCTCCGGATCAATGTCCTGCAGAGTAGGGCCATTTGCTTAGCGCTTTTAGCTTTCCAACGGTTCCTGTCAGGAGACAGATCAAGATTTCATCAAACGCGATAGCGTCTCCTATGTCATCGCCAAGAAGGAACTCGAAGCATCTCAGCACTGCTCGAGGTTCAACGTATCCTTCAAGGGGTAGAGGACAACGACACTTCCATCTCGGTAGTCCACATCCCCGGAGGGGACAACTAGGAAGCCGACGTCCGAAGTCGCCAGGGCATGGACTGGGGCGAGTGGTTCCTTCATCCAGACGTCTTTCAGACCATCTGCAACCGATGAGGAACCCCGGACGTGGACCTGATGGCCTCAGGTTCCAGTTTTCATGGCCCTGCTTCAGGATCACCAGACCCTGGCTGCGGACTCACTGGTCCAGAACTGGTCTCAGTTCCGTTGCCCGTACGGGTTTTCCCCGTTGGTAATGTTGCCTAGAGTCCTGCGCAAAGTCAGGGCAGAATGCAGGCACGCTCTACTGATCGCCCCGGACTGGCCCAGGCGTGCCTGGTACCCAGACCTGTGCCAGCTCACGGCAGGGAATCCGGGGAAACTTCCAGATTGTCTGGACCTGTTGTCTCATGGTCCGTTTTTTCACCAGAATTCTGTGGCCCTCAGCTTGACTTTGTGCCTCTTAAATCCTGGCTGATGACATCCCGGGGATTTCCCCCAGCGGTTGCCGCGACTATGAGACAGGCCAGGAAACCTGCATCAGCAAAGATCTACCGCAGGACTTGGAAAATTTTCTTTTCCTGGTGCCACTCCAATGGGCACTCCCCTTGGCCTTTCCTTGTACCAATCCTGCTTTCCTTTCTATATTCAGGATTGGGTCTAGGGTTATCTCTTAGTTTCCTTCAGGGACAGATTTCTGCACTATTCATGCTATTCTACAAACGTCTGGCTAATCTGACTCAAGTTAGGACGTTTGTGCAAGGGGCATGTCACATTGTTCCGCCCTACAGACGTCCTTTGGACCCCTGGGACCTTAATCTGGTCCTTGCGGCGCTATAGAAGCAGCCTTTCGAACCTCTGAGAGAGGTGTCCCTCTCCAGACTTTCACAGGAAGTTGCCTTTCTGGTGGCCATTACCTCTCTTCGGAGAGTTTCAGAGCAGGCAGCCCTGTCTGGCAAGTCTCCATTCCTGGTGATTCACCAGCATATAGTGGGGCTCCGGCCTGTGGCAGAGTTCTTACCCAAGGTGCTTTCTCTGTTTCACCTGAATCAAGACTTTGTCCTAATCCTGTTCACCAGTATGAGAAGTCTCTGCATACTTTGGACCTGGTCAGGGCTGTCAGGATTTATGTCTCCCGCACGGCTTCTTTTCGCCGCACGGACACCTTGTTCGTTCTCACGACAGGCCAGAAAAAAGGAGCGTCGGCCTCCAACTCCTCCTTGGCCCGCTGGATCAAGGCTCCTATCCAGGAGGCCTACCTTTCCTCAGCTACGCCCTTACCTGCTGGGATTAAGGCGCATTCGACAAGAGCTGTGGGTGCCTCGTGGGCCTTCCGTCACCAGGCCACAGCACAACAGGTGTGTCAGGCGGCAACTTGGTCCAGCCTACACTCCTTCGCGAAACATTATCGGATTCATGCGTATGCTTCTGCAGACGCTAATGTGGGCAGACGGATCCTTCAGGCGGCGGTCGCTCACCTATGATTGTTACTGCCACGCTTTGGGTCTTCTCCCACACAGGGATCGCTTTTGGACATCCCAATGTCTGGTTCTCCCAATGGAGCGAAAAAGAGAGAGCATTTTGTTTACTTACCGTAAATTCTTTTTCTTCTAGCTCCTAATTGGGAGACCCAGCACCCACCCTGTTGCCTTTTGGGCTTTGTTTTTCTGTTTAAGTGGCTGGCGATATACATGTCGCTTTTATGGCTCTGTTAGCCGATACTTCATAGCCGGACCTTTCGGTCTTGGTGTGGGTTTTATCCTCCTTCCTGCTTGTGCACCGAACTGATGGGATTTCTCCTAGAGGGGGTGTATAGGCAGTAGGGGAGGGGCTATACTTTTTGCTTTAAGTGTAGTACTTTGTGTGTCCTCCGGAGGCGGAAGCTATCCACCCATTGTCTGGGTCTCCAAATTAGGAGCTAGAAGAAAAATGCTTTTTCAATGCTTTTTTGTTGTATTCTTTCTGCTGCAAAATATCTGGGGTATGTTTTTGACTGAATGGATCAGCACCAAACTTCAATGCTTTTTTGTTGTATTCTTTGCTGCAAAATATCTGGTTCCAGCATCAATGTAACGGTCCGTCCCCCTGCCCCCCCCCCCCCCCCCCCAATGCCTGTTTATGATCCTTTGTTCAAATATGCCTATGAGTGACCATTTGGTGCAGCCTTGCTTGGCCATGGCTTAATGGACTCCAGTTCCCTCCCCCTTTCCCACACCTGAAATCAGTATCATTGAGCATATAAGGAGCCTTGCTTAGTCTGCTGCAGACGTGTCTGCTGCGAAAGTGCTGTAGCTAAAGTGCACTGAAATGGACCGGAAATGACTGGGATAGACTGGAAGATACTGACAGCCATTCAAACAATGTGTATTACTCTATCCTCTACTAATCATTACTATGTCTTTAACTGCACTGTTTGTGTTTCTATGTGCCATCACCACCAACTTGTATCACCCCATCCCCCCTCCAGCACCACTCATCCACATCAGCCCCTCTCTCTTGCCCTACCCTATGTACAGCACCCATGCCATCTTCAGTTTACTGAAGATTCTCAGCCCACCATATTCTAACATTTGTCATAATAAACCAAGTCCAAAATCTAAAAACTATCTGCTCTTCCTCTTTTTGCTGCTGCTTCTCTCAGGTGATATCTCTCCCAACCCTGGTCCACCCTCTAACTTCAACCCCTCTCCCACCACACATAGAAACCCCAATAACCTTATTACCATCACTTGCACTCCTACATCCCCCTCTTTTAACTGCGCTCTCTGGAATCCACGATCTGTATGCAACAAACTTCCTTTCATTCACAATTACTTCCTTACCAACTCTCTAAACCTGCTGGCCCTCACAGAAACCTGGATCCAGGATTCAGACACTGCTTCCCCAGCTGCTATTTCTCACGGCGGCCTACACTTCTCTCACTCCTTTAGACCTGGGAACAGACGTGGCAGTGGAGTTGGCCTCCTCCTGTCCCCACAATGTACTTTCCAGGTCATTCCTCCAGCCCCATCACTCTCATTCCCTTCTTTTGAGGTCCATACCATTAGGCTATTCCATCCCTCCACCTCAAAGTAGCAGTGGTATACCGCCCCCCAGGGTCACCCACCCAGTTCCTCGACCATTTCTCTGCTTGGCTCCCGCATTTCATGTCCTCAGATTTACCAACCCTTATTCTGGGAGACTTTAACATTCCCATAAACAGCCCCATCTCCCCATCTGCATCCCAGCTCCTATCTCTAACTACCTCTCTTGGCCTATCACAGCTCTCAACCTCTGAGACGCACAAAAACGGTAACACTCTTGACCTGGTCTTTACCCGGCTCTGCTCATCCTCCCCCTTGGATAACTCACCTCTACTCTCTGACCACAACATTCTCTCCTTCTCACTCACTAACCCTCGGCCAACACAGCCCAATCCTACCTATCACACATCCAGAAATCTACAGGCCATTAACCCTCAAGCACTCACAGACTCCCTCATCTCATCTCTGTCCCCAATCTCTTCATTCTCCTGTCCAGATCAGGCAGTAAATCACTACAATGACTCTCTCCGAAGCTCCCTGGACCAAGTAGCGCCCCTCACCCTCAGAACCTCCAAACAGAGAGCGAAATAGCCCTGGCTCACACCACAAACTCCATTCCTCCAGCGATGCTCTAGGAGTGCTGAACGTCTATGGAGGAAAACTCGCTCACCAGGAGACTTTATCCACTATAAATTCTAAATTCATGCTCAAAACCTACAACTCTGCCCTTCACCTTGCCAAACAGACCTACTTCACCACCCTGGTCTCCTCACTATCCAACAATCCAAAAAAAACTTGACACCTTTCACTCTCTCCTCAGTCCGAAAGTGCAGGCCCCCATCACTGACCTCTGTGCTGATGACCTGGCTTCCTACTTCATGGAGAAAATAGACAATATCCGCCAGGAAATCAGCTCTCAGCCTCCAAGCGCTGCCACCCCCATTCTTCCCCACATCTCCTCCGGTTCACTCTCCACATTTGACCCAGTCACAGAAGAAGTAGTCTCCAGGCTCCTTTCTTACTCTCGTCCCACTACATGCACTACTGACCCCATTCCTTCACACCTGCTCCAGTCCCTCTCTCCAGTCGTCACCACTCGTCTAACCAAAATATTCAATCTCTCCCTCTCTTCTGGCATCTTCCCCTCCTCCTTCAAACACTCGATGATTACTCCATTATTAAAGAAAAACCACTCTCGACCCAACCTGCACAAATAACTACAGACCAGTCTCCAATCTCCCCTTCATCTCTAAACTCCTGGAGCGCCTGGTCTATTCCCGCCTCACCCGTTACCTCTCCGCTCACTCTCTTCTAGATCCATTACAGTCTGGTTTCCGCCCCCTTCACTCTACAGAAACCGCCCTCATCAAAGTGACCAATGACCTTCTGACAGCAAAACGTAATGGTGACCACTCTGCTTATTCTCCTTTTTAAATCAGATAGTTTTTAAACATATATAACTTTTTAAACATATATAAACACATACTTAGACATTACAACAGTAATGTATAAAATCCCTCAACCCCATCCCACCCCTCTCCCAACCTACCCCCTCCCCTTTCCCGGTCCATTGATATACTCATTTCAAGCAGAGAAAAATGGCATAAACGTAACCGTGAATACACATTACCCAGCAATCAATATAGCAACCACAGAGCCCCAGTACCACAGATTAGATTCCGGAGTGGTTAGCCATCTGCTGACAGTGCCTGAAGGCCCATCCATCCTGCCCAAATTTTATCAAACACATTTGGTCTTTCCCGTTTAGTGTAGATCAGTTTTTCCCTATGAACAATTAAGTTTAGTTTTCGTACATATTCTCTACGTGTGGGAGCCACATCTGAGGTCCAATGTAGTGCTATCAATTTCCTAGCTATATAGAGCATTCTAGCAACCGCAAGTCGTATATACTCATCACCTCCAACCTCCTCCACATAGCCCAGCACACAAACGGTCGGATCCCTGGGGACATCCTGCTCCGTAGCCATATTTATTAGATTAAGAACCACAATCCAGAACACCTGAAGGCGAGGACACGTCCAGAACATGTGGAGTATGTCAGCACCCTCCAGTGTGCACCTGGGGCAACATGAAGTTTGTCTCAAGCCTTTGTCAAATAACCACTTAGGCGTCCTGTATACCCTATAGAGGATATACAGCTGAGACAGACGGCCCGGCTCACTCAGTGATAGTCGAGGAGTCCTGTTCAGTATAGATTCCCAATGATCCGCCGTTATACCATCTATTTGTTGTTCCCACTTCTCCAATGCCCGTATTGGGGGTCCCGACAAACTAGTTGACAGGAGCCCCCCATACACAAAGGAGATGATTCCTTTAGTAGAGGTCTGGGTACCCATCATGGTAATAATAGCATCCTGATGTATAGCAATATTGCATATGTGAGTCTGTGCGGTATATGCATGTCTGACCTGTAGGTACTGGTAGAACGAGGAGTGTGGGAGCGAAAATTCACCTCTTAATGCTTCGAATGTTTTAAAGACTCCTCCCTCCACCAGCTGTGAAAGCCACCAGATGCCCACACGACGCCAGTGTGCGAACCCCTTCAAGGCCTGCAGTTGTGGTAAATGTGGGTTATCCCAAATAGGAGCATAACGTGTAAAACCTACAATTCCTCTCAGACTCTTCATCTTATCCCACACTTTAACCATGAGCCTCACCGTGGGAACCTTAGACATCCACTTTCTCAAACCATCAGACTCCAGTTTAGACAGCAGAGGTCCCCCTACCCGCCAAAAATTGGAGAATATCTCGACCTCCCCCCTGTCTCTCGGCCGTACACTCCGCACCCCCCGCCATATGTTGACACTGTGAAGACATAAAGTATGATCAGATCCAGGGATGGTGTAAAGACAGTCCGCGCTGCTTTAAATAATCAGTCACAAGTCTTTAGGTAAAAGACCCCCCTTCTTTATTTCCACCTACGCGTTTCAGTGCCACTCCGGGCACCGTCATCAGGGTATTACATGTGTCATACATGTATGACATGTATAAGTTGTGGTTGTATGACACATGTAATACCCTGATGACGGTGCCCGGAGTGGCACTGAAACGCGTAGGTGGAAATAAAGAAGGGGGGTCTTTTACCTAAAGACTTGTGACTGATTATTTAAAGCAGCGCGGACTGTCTTTACACCATCCCTGGATCTGATCATCTTTACACGTGCTACGTGGCGGTGGAAGTCCTGCAGCAGCTTATAAACTACATGCAATAAAAACTAGTTGTGGGTGCACACAACTAGACCAGGTGAGTGCACCTCTTTTTGATCTGAGTGTGGAATCAGTGTCATATTGATAGGGCACTATTGCGCCTCGCTTGTCTCCTTTATCTTTTTCTGTAAGATATAAAGTAGAGCCACGGGTTGGGCAACGCCAGACCTCCCTCCTCCTTACTCCTTTGCAAATGTTCCAGCTTTATCCTAGCGCACTTCTTCCCCCAGATAAGTTCCCTAAATAATGCATTAATTTTGAAAAATCTGTTATGCGGAAGCCATATTGGGGAATTATGCAGGACGTACAGAAGCTGAGGCATGACCACCATCTTCAACAAGTTCACCCCCCCACCACTGACAGGTGCAATTTGGCCCAGGCTTTGATCTTCTGTTTAATCTTATCCATCAGTGGCACGAGATTCAAACGCTCATAATCAGTGATAGTGCTAGATACAGTGATTCCCAAATATTTGAAGTTGTCTACAACCGGCACATGAGGTATGTCAATCACAGTTGGGTCCAGAGGCAGAATAGCAGATTTTTCCCAGTTTATAGTCAGGCCCGAAATAGCCCCAAATTGGGTAAGCAGCGTCATGGCACTACGCAAAGATTCGTCTGGGTCAGCCAGAAACAGAAGAAGATCGTCCGCATAGAGGGCTACCTTCTCCTCCATTTGTCCATACCTGAACCCCACTATGTCCGCATGGCGCCGTATTCTCGAAGCCAAGGGCTCTATCGCTAAGGCAAAGAGCAGTGGGGATAGCGGGCAACCCTGTCTCGTTCCTCTGTGAAGGGGAAAGCACCCAGACAGTGACCCATTTGCTCGAATGTTTGCCGCCAGCTGCGAGTACAGAAGCCTAATCCAGCCAAGGAAGCTGGGGCCGAACCCCCTGCTTATTCTCCTTGATCTCGCTGCAGCTTTTGACACTGTCGACCATCAGCTCCTACTCTCTCTGCTGCACTCCATTGGCATAAAGGACACTGCTCTCTCCTGGCTCTCCTCCTATCTCTCTGACCGCTCTTTCAGTGTATCTTTTGCTGGCTCCACTTCTTCCCCTCACTATTGGGGTCCCTCAGGGTTCAGTCCTTGGCCCTCTCCTCTTCTCTCTCTACACGGCCCCGATTGGACAGACCATCAGCAGGTTTGGCTTTCAGTACCATCTTTATGCTGATGACACACAACTATACACTTCAGCCCCTGACCTTACCCCTGCGGTATTAAAGAACACCAATGACTGTCTAGCGGCAGTTTCCAATATCATGTCCACTCTCTATTTGAAACTAAACCTTTCCAAAACTGAGCTTCTTCTGCTCCCCCCATCCACTAACCTCCCTAAATCGGCATCTCTCTCTGTTTGCGGCACCACGATAACGCCTAGGCAGCAGGCTCGTTGTCTGGGTGTTATGTTTGACACCGATCTCTCCTTCTCCTCCCACACACAATCTCTCGCCCGCTCCTGTCGCTTACACCTGAAGAACATCTCTAGAGTCCGCCCCTTTCTCACCCTGGAAACAACAAAAACCCTCACCGTGGCCCTAATCCATTCCTGCCTTGACTATTGCAATTCTCTAAGCGGCCTCCCCCTCACCAGACTTTCTCCTCTCCAGTCCATCCTTAATGCAGCAGCCAGGATCACCCATCTGGCCAATCGTTACTCAGATGCCTCTGCTCTGTGCCAGTCATTGCACTGGCTGCCCGTATACTACAGGATCAAAGTCAAATTGCTTGTTCTCGCCCACAAAGCTCTTCACAGTGCAGCACCCCCCTACCTCTCCTCACTCATCTCTGTCTATCACCCCACCCGCTCTCTCTACGTTCCTCAAATGACCTTCGACTAACATCTGTACTAATCCGATCCTCCCACTCCCGGCTCCAAGACTTCTCCAGAGCTGCACCAAACCTCTGGAATGCTTTACCCCAAGAAATCAGAACTATCCACAACTTGCATGGCTTCAGACGATCCCTAAAAACGCATCTTTTTAAGGCGGCCTATCATACTCCCTAATAGAAGTCCTATGTACTGTAGACAGTGAATGGGCTATCCCTCTGGACATTACTCTTCTACAAACTCCACCAAACCAAAAAGCTCTACACAGACTGTATAATGACCATCCATGTAAGCTTAGTTCCATGCCCCATTTCCTCAAGATGCCTGGACCATCAGTGCAATAAGCCCCTGTACCTTCTGCAACCCCTATCCCGTTGTAGATTGTAAGCTCTTTTGAGCAGGGTCACCTTAATTTCTTGCTTTATTTATTGAATTTTTTTTTTTACATTGATTCTTTGCCTATTGTTTTGTATCCGATTATTGTACTTTACTTGTTCTCTACTGTAATTACTTACTGTATATTTTCTGTACTCTAACCCCTACATTGCGCTGCAGAATATGTTGGCGCGATAAAAATAAAGCTTTATTCTTATTATAAAAAGAATTTACGGTAAGTAAACAAAATTCTCTTTTCTGATCATCATAATGGGAGACCCAGACAATGGGGTTTAGGGCACTGCCCTCCGGAGGCCACACTAGGTACTACAAGTTTGTAGACACCGCCCCCTCCGCTTATAAACCCCTACCGCAGGATATATCCTCAGTTTTAAACTTGGTGTGCTCGGAGGATCACGCGCTTTGCTTGCACTTCACAGCATTCTCACAGCTTACGTGATGGCGTATGAAGACAAGGTGAAAAGGTCCTGGTCGGGGACCTCCGGCAGTCTCCCTGTTCACCTTCGGGGAACGCACAGGTCGAGGTACCGGAGGACCTGGAGCCTGGACACATTGTGTCCCCCCGGTACGCTGCCGCACTCCTTCCCATCCTTCCTTGGGGGCTCTGGGAAGTGGGAGACAGGAGCCTTGCACAGCTCCGCTCCGTCCGAGGCCTCCCTAAATGGTGCTTACAGACCGGACTGGAGCCAGCCCAGTCCGAGGCCTCCCTAAATGGTGCTTACAGACCGGACTGGTGCTGAACCCCCGTCCGAGGCCTCCCTTAATGGTGCTTACAGACCGGACCGGCACTGAGGTACCCTAGGTGTCTCCGGTGTGCCTGGGGGTAGTGTCTGGCCCTTATGGGTCTTGGCACTCAGACCGCACGTAACCCTCGGGTCCGCGGTTCTGATGGTGTGCCCTGTGCTGGGGTCACCCTGGCTGACCGCCCTGTGTGTCACAGGGGCTGCGGCTGTGGGCTTCAGACTTTTGTATGCAGCCCTGGGTATAGTATTGATACCTCCCGCGCTGCGGGCTCCGGCACCAGATTTAATGATGGCTGCCTGGAGAAATGTGGAGCAGCCCAGGGGCTGACGTCATCACTGGGCGTGTGTGTGTGCTTCCCGCGTGTTTTTGGGCCCGCCCACAGCTTGTACGGCGGCGGCCATCTTCCCTTCACTTCCCGGCTGGGATCTGATTAAGTGCACGGCTGCACTCCCGGGGAGACCGGTCATAACCCTAGCGGAGGCCACACACACATCGCTCCCTTCCACCGCATTGACGCGGTCGGTAAGCCACCGGTGTTCCGGTTCCTTTTCTGTTTGGCTTATTTTCCCCTGCTGTGGGTATGTCCTCAGCGAGGAAAAGTGCTGCTAAGGCGGCCAGTACCACCATTGTCTGTGCTACTTGCAACGGGACACTGGTTGGGGGATCCTGCAATAACTGCGGACGCCCAGAGGCCCGGACTGATACTGCTGAGACAGCGGCTCCGGTGCTGTACCCTGAGGTTCAGGTGATCCCAGGGCCATGGGAAACACAGAATAAGATTAATGAATCTGTGTTATCCAAACTGTCCTCCATGTCGCAATCCCTGGAGGCATTGACGAGGAGACTGGAAAGCCCAGTTGCTCCTTCATACCCCCGGGTGTCACCCGGTTTAACCGCGAGACCCCTTAAGCGGGCTCGCCGTGATGAATCACCCGAGATCCAGAACCTCTCTGAGGAGGAGCGTCACTCTGATGGTGACGAGGATGATGGGGGTTCAATACTAGAGTCTGTGTCCGAACCACCGGATGGTGTGGAGGATCTGGTGTCCTCCATCAACGAGACTCTACATCTCGTGGCACCCCCTGAAGAGGTGGAACTCCACCCGAAGGAGGTATATCAGTGGTTGCAGCCAGAGGCTCGTTCGTGTGGCTCCTTTATGGACCACACTAATTTTGGAAGGGTGGTTAGAGCACCCAGGGTTCACCCTGGGCGGCGTTATGTCCGCAAATCTAAGGACACTCGCTTCCCCTTTCCCCAGGAGGTGCTTCAGGAGTGGTCGCAGTCCCCAAAGGTGGACGCTTCCATGACCAGGATTGCTGCACGCTCCCTTTTCTCTGCCTCTGATAGCTCCTCATTGAAGGACGCGACGGATAGACAGGTCGAACAACTCGCCAAGTCTGCTTATGAGGCTGTGGGGTCTTCTTTTGCCCCTAATTTCGCCACGGTCTGGACCCTACAGGCGATTACCACCTGTTTGGACGGTATCACTGACCTGGCGGGGTCCAATTCAGAGATCCTGGCGATTACCGACAGGGCGAAGGCCTATGCGGATTACGCCAGGATGGCGACCCTAGAGACTGCCACCCGCTCTGCTGTGGCTTCGGCCAATGCTATAGCGATCCGCAGGTTGTTGTGGCTGCGTCTATGGGACTCAGATGCCACGTCAAAGAAGATTCTGCAGAATCTTCCATTCTCAGGTGACGGGCTTTTTGGAACCGAGCTGGACAAGCTGATAAAGGATTCTGCGGAGTCTAAGATCCCACAGAATAAACCTAAACCGCGGTATACTGTCAAAAGGAACCCTAAACAATGGTCCTTTCGTTCCAGCTCGCAGCCATCAGCTTCGTCCGCTCGCACAGAGAGAGGGGGCAAACCCTCTAATCAGTGGCGCCCCAAGGGTCGCCAGAAGAAGCCAACGGGGGCGGCGGCTGCCACCCCTAAACCCGCTTCCACATGACTCACTCTCTCGTCCTGCCGCCCCACAGGTGGGGGGCCGCCTGTCCAGTTTTCAGGACAGATGGTTGCTCCACGTTCAAGATCAGTGGGTCCGAGACGTTGTCTCGTGCGGCTACAGGATAGAGCTGACGTCGCAGCCGGCACACCGATTCCATCGGTCTGTTCCATCCCCAGAAAAGGCTCAGGCTTTTTATCTGGTGTTGGAGGGACTACGCAGAGACGGGGTAGTGGTCCCGGTGCCTACGGGGGAGAGGTTCAGGGGTTTTTACTCCAACCTCTTCATCGTCCCGAAGAAGGACGGCTCTTTTCGCCCGGTTCTGGACCTCAAGTTGTTCAACCGTCACGTGTTGGTTCGGAAGTTCCGTATGGAATCCCTGCGCTCCGTGATCGCGGCTGTGTCACAGGGAGACTTCCTAGCGTCCATAGATATCCGAGAAGCTTACCTTCACGTGCCCATTGCACCGGCTCATCAACGCTGGTTGCGATTCGCAGTGGGGAACGAACACTTCCAGTTCGTGGCGCTGCCTTTCGGGTTGGCCTCGGCACCGAGGGTGTTCACGAAAGTGATGGCCTCGATGATGGCTCTTCTGCATGCGCAGGGACACGCCGTCATACCCTATCTAGACGACCTGCTGGTCAGGGCGCCATCGGAACACCTTTGTCAGAAAAGCCTGGAGGTGACCATACAGTCTCTGGAACAGTTTGGGTGGCTTCTCAATATCCAGAAATCCTCCCTGGTACCGACCCAGTCTCTGACATACCTGGGTATGGACTTCCACACGGACTCTGCTCTGGTGTCCCTCCCACGAGCCAAACAGCTGGCCATCCAATCAGGAGTACACGATCTTCTCCTGTCACCGCACTCATCCCTACGGGTGTTGATGAAGCTGGTGGGACGCATGGTGGCAGCAATAGAGGCGGTGCCTTTCGCACAATTTCGCCTCCGTCCTCTCCAACTGGAAATTCTTCGCAGGTGGGACAAGAGGACGTCCTCTCTGAATCGGCTGGTGGTCCTTTCCCAACCGACCAGGGATTCCCTGCAGTGGTGGCTCCAGCCATATCACCTGTCACGGGGCCGGTCCTTCCTCAAACCGTCATGGTTGGTGGTGACCACCGACGCCAGTCTCAAGGGCTGGGGCGCGGTGTTCTTACACCACAGGGCTCAAGGCCTCTGGACACAGTCGGAGTCGGCGTTGCAAATCAATGTGCTGGAGATCAAGGCGGTCTATCTAGCACTCCTGGCCTTTCAGACGTTCCTGTCAGGACAGCCCATTCGGGTTCAGTCCGACAATGCGACGGCCGTCGCCTATATAAACCATCAGGGAGGAACCAGGAGTGCGCAGGCCCTAGCCGAAGTCCACCGCATTCTATCATGGGTGGAAGACAACGACTGCCTGATCTCCGCAGTTCACATCCCAGGGGTCGAAAACTGGGAGGCCGACTACCTGAGCCGGCAGGGGATGGACGCCGGAGAATGGCCTCTTCATCCGGACGTCTTCCGGGACATCTGCAGCAGATGGGGCATCCCGGATGTGGATCTGATGGCCTCGCGGCTGAATCATCAGGTGCCGCAATACATGGCGAGATCGTGGGACCCTCAGTCCCTGGGGGCGGATGCCCTGGTCCTGCGTTGGTCCAGTTTTCAGCTACCATATGTGTTCCCGCCTCTAGATCTGATTCCCAAGGTCCTGTGGAAAATCAGGACGGAATGCCGCAAAGCCATTCTAGTGGCTCCGGATTGGCCCAGGAGATCCTGGTATCCGGATCTGTGGCAACTGTCAGGCGGGAACCGGTGGGCTCTTCCAGACCGCGCAGATCTTCTCGCTCAAGGCCCGTTCTTCCACCTGAATTCCAGGGCCCTCTGACTGCATGGCTCTTGAGGCCTGGCTTCTGACATCCAGGGGGTTCTCTCCTACAGTGGTTGACACTATGAATCGGGCTAGAAAACCCGTATCGCGAAAGATATACCACAGAACGTGGAAAATCTTTTTCACATGGTGTGCCTCTGGTGGACGGTCACCGTGGCCTTTGTCAGTTCCAACTCTGTTGGCCTTTTTACAGTCGGGTTTGGAGTTGGGTTTATTCCTCAGCTCCCTGAAGGGCCAGGTATCAGCGCTTTCAGTGCTGTTTGACAGGCGCTTGGCTCTCCTCCCGAAGGTCCGTCAATTTCTGCAGGGGGTGTCTCGGGTGGTCCCACCATACAGGCGACCGCTGGACCCTTGGGACCTTAACATGGTCCTGGCGACTCTGCAGAAACCACCGTTCGAGCCACTGAGAGAAGTTTCCCTCTCTCGTCTGGCCCAGAAAGTGGTTTTTCTGGTCGCAATTACGTCCCTGAGACGTGTCTCAGAATTGGCTGCACTATCGTGCAAGTCACCTTTCCTGGTAGTCCACCAAGACAAGGTGGTGTTGCGCCCACGGGCTGAATTCTTGCCAAAGGTGGTTTCCACTTTTCACTTGAATCAGGAGATTGTTCTCCCATCATTTTGTCCCGCTCCCGTTCATCAGGTTGAGCGCGACCTTCACACTCTGGATCTTGTGAGGGCTGTACGCATTTATGTGTCCAGGACTGCCTCCTTCCGGAGTTCGGACTCTTTGTTCGTCCTTACGGCGGGTCGCTGTAAGGGGTCCGCGGCGTCCAAATCGACCTTGGCCAGATGGATCAAGGCACCCATTCAAGAGGCTTACCGGGCTTCTGGTTTGCCTCTACCGGTGGGTCTGAAGGCGCACTCGACTAGAGCCGTCGGTGCATCCTGGGCTTTGCGACATCGCGCTTCTGCTCTACAGGTGTGTCAGGCGGCCACTTGGTCCAGCCTGCACACTTTCTCTAAGCACTATATGGTGCATGCCCATGCCTCTGCGGATGCAAGTTTGGGCAGGCGGGTCCTCCAGGCGGCGGTTGCCCATCTTTGAGGGGGACCGTGTATTTCAACGTCTTTTGAGGAACTCTTCCCGCCCTGGGGTTTGCTTTAGGACATCCCCATTGTCTGGGTCTCCCATTATGATGATCAGAAAAAAGAGAATTTTGTTTACGTACCGTAAATTCTTTTTTCTTGAATCATCAATGGGAGACCCAGCACCCTCCCAGTGTTCCGTTGGATGTTGTTCTTCCTTTGGACTGTTCCCTGTTGGGACAGGGTTGTTTTTCGGTTATGGCACCGTCTGTGCACGGTCTTCCCGATAGTTCGGGTGTGGTTTGCCTCCTCGCAGCTTATGGACCAAACTGAGGATATATCCTGCGGTAGGGGTTTATAAGCGGAGGGGGCGGTGTCTACAAACTTGTAGTACCTAGTGTGGCCTCCGGAGGGCAGTGCCCTAAACCCCATTGTCTGGGTCTCCCATTGATGATTCAAGAAAAAAGAATTTACGGTACGTAAACAAAATTCTCTTTTTCCCTGATCAGGTTCCATCAGGTTTGTGTGTCAAAACCAGGACAGGAACTTGCAGAGAAAAACTATAATTGAAAGATTGACACCTGTTCTGAGTTTTGGAGACACTCTTGGCACACAAACCTGATGGAACCTGATCAGGAAAAAAATGCAGTGTGAAACCAGCCTAAGAGCAATGAACAATAAATGAACTGCTTAGTTGAGAAGAGAAACTGGGCACTGACCTTGTTGTATTGAAGTCCTGTGTGCAGAGGCATTCATGGATCTGGGTTGCTCAGCTGTAGATGCAAGGATCAGTAAGAACTTAAGAAGAAAACAGCGGCACTCTGAGATCCTTTATTCCATGAACCGCTTTATTCCAAAAAGTTTACATCTGTGGCTGCAGGGAAGATAGAACAGAGGAACGACGGTGACTGTTTCACGTGCTCTGCACGCTTCACAGGACCCGCTGTAAATAAATAAAAAATAAAGCTGCTCATGGAATAAAGGATCTGAGTGCCGCTGTTTTCTTAAGTTCTCAATAAATAAACTAGCCGGGCTAATCAGCTGTGAAAGTAATGGACTGAACTAATTGTACCAGCTGCCTGCAAGGTATGAAAATTCTTATAGCAAGGAAACTACAAATGGTACAATAATGAATTTACATGTTTTAAAAGGTCTGCCCAGGCACTATTGAAGGGTAATATTAGGATCATACTGAAAAATTACCTGACAGTCCCATTAACAGAATTTAAATAAAAATGTTTGTTTAACTTAAAAACATTTAGACTTTGAGTACATGGCCATGATCTGGATTAGCAGCGTTTTGTATTGAGTGTATTTTTGCTAGGTTGTACAGTACAAGCATAGTGGATGGGATTTATAAAAATCTGCCCAGGGTACTCTTTACATTGCAAAAAAAAAAAAAAAAAAACTGACGTGGGGCAGTTTTCTGAGCCGCAACATGTCAATTTATTCTTGCGGAGAATCGGGAGAACACAGTGAAAATATGCTGCATTCAGAATCCGGATTGTGTGCTTGGATGCTGTGTTCTTTTGCACAGGACATTAGCGTTTCCGTAAGAGAAAAAACGCTGCCCCCAGGAGGCTGGCAACACTGATCATGGACACTTCCTTTTAGTATTAAACTGCAATATAATTCCCACTGATCTTGGGCATAACATCGTCTCCTGGTCTGCCCTGTGTATCCACACTGTTAATGATGGGCACTAGAATATGGACGTACACACAGCATTTTGGCTGCATTTTGTGAGGATTTGTTTTGGTGCAGAAACTGCAGGATCCTCACAAAATGCAGCCTTTTGTGTGTTAAAGGGGAATTCCAGTGAGATGAAACTTCTTAATACAGTTCCTGCCCTCCTACATGATGAAGCAGAGCCGTACACTGCAGTTCTAGGATCTATAGATCTCTTATATCATACAGCAGAGGATCACAGCATGTATTTGTATCTGCTTGGTGCAGTGGCGTAGCGTGGAGGGGGCGGTCCGCCCCGGGCGGCAGGTGTGTGGGGGCGGCAGCAGGGCTGCATTTACAAGGCAGTGTAGCGTGAGCGTTTTTTTTTTCTTTCCCTCCCTCCCCCAGACTCCATATGAAAAACTGGAGTCTTTGTGGGGGAGGGAGGGTGCGCCACTGGCACTGTATTGCCGCCCGAAGGCGGCGAGCCCTGCTGGTAGATCAAAGGGCGGCATCCTCAGGAGCGCCTGGTGGTAGTGCTGCCCCCCTGCTGATGCCGTTCCCGCTCCTATAGTCCTGGCCGCCGACGCTGCGACCAGGTTTGGCGTACTGGGGCTGCTGGCAGGGTGTCTGCCCCAGGCTCAGCAGACTCCTGCTGCAGCGCCTGCGGTCTCCAAACCGCCCCCCCCCCCCCCGCCAGCAGAGTGAGCCGGCTGCATGCTTCACAGTGCCCCGCATTGACAGGACCTGTGATGATGTCAAAGGAGGGGAGGAGTCACGGGGGTCACATGATCATCTCCTCAGTATGCAGCCAGGACTCCCACCATGGTGCTGGATGAGGTGAAGTTCATGTGTGGGGCTAAGGGATTTACAGTGTAAATGAATGTAGCAGAGCTGTGTATGTATGAGGTATATGGAGTGGAGCTGAGTGTACGAGGTGTACAGAGTGGAGGTGCGTGTGTATGAGGTGTATGGAGTGGAGCTGTGTATGTATGAGTTGTGCAGAGCGGAGCCGAGTGTGTAGGAGGTGTATGGAGCAGAGCCGAGTGTGTGCGAGGTGTACAGAGCAGAGCCGAGTGTGTACGAGGTGTATGGAGCAGAGCCGAGTGTTTACAAGGTGTACAGAGCAGAGCCATGTGTGTACGAGGTGTATGGAGCAGAGCCGAGTGTGTATGAGGTGTATGGAGTGGAGCTGTGTATGTATGAGTTGTGCAGAGCGGAGCCGAGTGTGTATGAGGTGTATGGAGCAGAGCCGAGTGTGTGCGAGGTGTACAGAGCAGAGCCGAGTGTGTACGAGGTGTATGGAGCAGAGCCGAGTGTTTACAAGGTGTACAGAGCAGAGCCATGTGTGTACGAGGTGTATGGAGCAGAGCTGAGTGTGTACGAGGTGTATGAGTGGAGCTGTGTATGTATGAGTTGTGCAGAGCGGAGCCGAGTGTGTACGAGTTGTGCAGAGCGGAGCCGAGTGTGTACGAGGTGTGCGGAGCGGAGCCGAGTGTGTACGAGGTGTGCGGAGCGGAGCCGAGTGTGTACGAGGTGTGCGGAGCGGAGCCGAGTGTGTACGAGGTGTGCGGAGCGGAGCCGAGTGTGTACGAGGTGTGCGGAGCGGAGCCGAGTGTGTACGAGGTGTGCGGAGCGGAGCCGAGTGTGTGCGAGGTGTGCGGAGCCGAGTGTGTGCGAGGTGTGCGGAGCGGAGCCGAGTGTGTGCGAGGTGTGCGGAGCGGAGCCGAGTGTGTGCGAGGTGTGCGGAGCGGAGCCGAGTGTGTGCGAGGTGTGCGGAGCGGAGCCGAGTGTGTGCGAGGTGTGCGGAGCGGAGCCGAGTGTGTGCGAGGTGTGCGGAGCGGAGCCGAGTGTGTGCGAGGTGTGCGGAGCGGAGCCGAGTGTGTGCGAGGTGTGCGGAGCGGAGCCGAGTGTGTGCGAGGTGTGCGGAGCGGAGCCGAGTGTGTGCGAGGTGTGCGGAGCGGAGCCGAGTGTGTGCGAGGTGTGCGGAGCGGAGCCGAGTGTGTACCAGTGGTGGCCCCGCGAACATGTCACTCCTATAGTCCCGGCCGCCTCTGCCGGCAGTATTCTTCTTCCGAGTCCCGGTCGCCGCTGTCCACCCCTCTGCAGCTCAGCACAGCGGGGAACAATGATGTCATCACTTAGCGCCGCTGTGCCGAGACATGCAGAGCGGCAGAGGAGATGCTGAGTGGAAGAGGTATTTACTTTTTATTCTTTTAATAGTTTTTTTTTTTGTGAGTACACTGATGGGAAACTATGTAATGTATAATATAATATAATATAATATAGGAGGACAATGGGGGTGCAATATACTATATGGAGAACTATTGTGGCCCATTATATTATATGGAAGACTATGGGGGTGCATTATACTATAAGGAAGGCTATAGGGAATGCATGATACTATATGGAGGACTATGAGGGTGCATTATACTATATGGATGACTATGTGGGTCCAATATGCTGTATGAAGAGAGCTATGGGGGTGCAGTATGATATATGGGCTCGCATGCTATATGGAGGACTGTGGGGGTTCATTATTCTATATGGTGGACTGTGGAGGTGCAATATGTTATATGAATGACTGTGGGGTGCATTATACTATTTGGAGGACTCTGGGGGTGCATTAATCTATATGGAGGACTGTGGGGATGCATTATTCTATATGGAGGACTGTGGGGTGCATTATTCTATATGGAGGACTGTGGGGTGCATTATACTACATGGAGGAGTGTGGGAGTGCATTATTTTATATCGAGTACTGTGGGGGTGAATTGTTCTCTATGAAGGTCTATGGCGGTGCAATATGCTATTTAGAGGACTACGGGGTGCAATATACTATATGGAGGACTGTGGGGGTGCAGTTTTCTATATTGAGGACTGTGGGGGTGCATTCTATTTTATAGAAGACTATGGGGGTGCATAACATATGGAGGAATGCGGTATACTATGTGGAATACTATGGGGGTGTATTATATTATATGGAGCAAATTATACTATATGGAAGCCATTATAATATTTGGAGGGCTCTGTGAGAGGCATGATAATACTTTGAGGGCTACGAGGGAGACTTTATACTTTATGAAGGGCTATTTGAGGGCTGTGCTGGGGACCATTATACTGTACATAGGTCCATTTTACTACATGGAGAGCTGGGCGGGGGTCATAGTTGGGGATCATGCTGTACTAGGGTACTTGACGGAGGTACAGTAGGTTCATCCATACTGTGCGTGTGGAGGAATGCACTGTGGAGGATCATACAGTGTTTGTGGGGCACTTTTGTTGGCAATGAAAGGGGAATCTAGGGGCTTCAGTAGGAGGAAAATTACTTTGTAAAGGCTGACATGTTGTGAGAGATGTACCTATGTGACCCAGCCAAATATTGTTTTTGTGCCCAATTAGAACTTCTGCTCTGGGGCTCCATGATTTCTATGATGTAGGATGCATTGTCCCTCTGCTGCAGGACTGATTGGACATAACTTAGGCTGGTTTCAGATTTGCGTTTATGTCTGCATGCGCAGGACATGCAAACGCAGGACAAACGCTGCCATACTGATGTGAATGCAGCGGAGATTCTCCGCATGCGTTCACATCAGTATGGTGCCCGGCCAGCCAATCAGTGATCTAGACGGCGGCCGGGAGGCGGAGATCCTCCTCCTCCTGGCCGCTGCCGACGAAATTTCAGTGTGATCCGCAGCGTTCTCCTGCGCCGCCATGCGGAGGACACTGCGGATCCCTTGAGATCCATGCATTGTTTGTGCGCTTGCGGGCACTTGCTGATAAAACAAGCGCCTGTGAACGCACAAAAAATGCAATATGTTGCATTTGGAGGGCGGAGGAGGGCGTATAAATTATGCGCATCCAAACGGAATCGTTCCCATGTTAAACATAGGAACGCAGTGCGCATGCGTTTGGCTGCGTTCTGTTACACTTGCGTTCTGAACGCAAATGTGAAACCACCCTTACACACCATGTCCAGTGCCGCCCCTCGGTACATTCAGGCATCCAGCCATGTTTCTCCTGAGCAGCGGTTGGTCGGTGGTGCTCTTCCCCCATCTTGCTCCCACATCCTTTGCTCAACCCAATAGGAAGGACCCTGTTATTAATTACGTAAAGACAGCCCCGTGTGTGGCGCTTGTGATTGGCTAAGCAATTCGGGAGTAAGTGTGGTCTGTTGGATGGAGGAGAAGCGCCATTTTACCAACTTAGTGCAGTGGCGGCTTGTTGATGTTCAGACGGCAGGTCGTTATCTGTGGTGTGTGGACTGTGGTGCATGGTGACATGTCTGAATATTCAGTGCCAGGCAGCAGTCTAGAGTTTTGCAGGCATGTGCCAGAGGTTGGCAATCAGTTCTGCCTCCTGAGCTAGAAGGACGCAGGACAGTGTCTGCCTACAGGACCACAGCTCTGACAGTCGTCATTATGTGTCTAAATGCTTGTGCCAAGCCGCCATTGCCATTAATGATTCGTGTTCTGGATTCTTCTGTGTGGTTCTTGTATGTGCATGTGATGGCGCTGACATCTTTTTTTCTGTTTCTGTAAACTAAAATGTCCACTATTTTGCTCATTTACACAGGATAAATATAAATCTACTATATAAATATAAATTTACTAGCGGGTGGGGGGGGCGCCGTTTTGCAGTTCGCCTCAGGCAGCAGAGAGGCTAGGTTCACCCCTGACAGCTCCCGTCCCGGCCCCTCAGCGCTGAGCGCTGAGAGCGATCACGCTTCACGGTGACAGGAAGCCGCTGGGAGCTCAGCTGCTTCCTGTCCCGTGATGGCTGCAAGTGCTGGTGCGGTGGTGGCGGCGGCTCCTCCATTCAGCCGGCCTCCCATGGACCCAGAGAGGTGAGGGAAACTGTGCAGAGGAGGAGAGGACAGGGGAACAGAGGAGAAGAGGACAGGGGGGCAGAGAAGGACAGGGACAGGGGGGCAGAGAAGGACAGGGACAGGGGAGCAGAGAAGGACAGGGTGGCCGAGGAGGACAGGAACAGGGTGGCCGAGGAGGACAGGAACAGGGTGGCCGAGGAGGACAGGAACAGGGTGGCCGAGGAGGACAGGAACAGGGGGGCCGAGGAGGACAGGAACAGGGGGGCCGAGGAGGACAGGAACAGGGGGGCCGAGGAGGACAGGAACAGGGGGGCCGAGGAGGACAGGAACAGGGGGGCCGAGGAGGACAGGAACAGGGGGCCGAGGAGGACAGGAACAGGGGGGCCGAGGAGGACAGGAACAGGGGGGCCGAGGAGGACAGGAACAGGGGGGCCGAGGAGGACAGGAACAGGGGGGCCGAGGAGGACAGGAACAGGGGGGCCGAGGAGGACAGGAACAGGGGGGCCGAGGAGAAGACGACGGGTGTGCAGCAAGACAGAGGAGAGGAGGACGGGGGTGCAGGAGGACAGAGGAGCAGCAGGAGGGACAGAGGAGAGGAGGACGGGGGCGCAGGAGGACAGAGGAGAGGAGGACGGGGGTGCAGGAGGGACAGAGGAGCAGCTGGAGGGACAGAGGAGAGGAGGACGGGGGCGCAGGAGGACAGAGGAGAGGAGGACGGGGGTGCAGGAGGGACAGAGGAGCAGCAGGAGGGACAGAGGAGAGGAGGACGGGGGCGCAGGAGGACAGAGGAGCAGCAGGAGGGACAGAGGAGAGGAGGACGGGGCGCAGGAGGACAGAGGAGAGGAGGACGGGGGCGCAGGAGGACAGAGGAGCAGCAGGAGGACAGAGGAGAGGAGGACGGGGGTGCAGGAGGACAGAGGAGAGGAGGACGGGGGCGCAGGAGGACAGAGGAGCAGCAGGAGGACAGAGGAGAGGAGGACGGGGGCGCAGGAGGACAGAGGAGCAGCAGGAGGGACAGAGGAGAGGAGGACGGGGGCGCAGGAGGACAGAGGAGAGGAGGACGGGGGCGCAGGAGGACAGAGGAGCAGCAGGAGGACAGAGGAGAGGAGGACGGGGGTGCAGGAGAACAGAGGAGAGGAGGACGGGGGCGCAGGAGGACAGAGGAGCAGCAGGAGGACAGAGGAGAGGAGGACGGGGGTGCAGGAGGGACAGAGGAGAGGAGGACGGGGGCGCAGGAGGACAGAGGAGAGCAGCAGGAGGGACAGAGGAGAGGAGGACGGGGGCGCAGGAGGACAGAGGAGCAGCAGGAGGGACAGAGGAGAGGAGGACGGGGGCGCAGGAGGACAGAGGAGCAGCAGGAGGGACAGAGGAAGAGGAGGACAGGGGTGCAGGAGGACAGAGGAGAGGAGGACGGGGGTGCAGGAGGACAGAGGAGCAGCAGGAGGGACAGAGGAGAGGAGGACGGGGGGCGCAGGAGGACAGAGGAGAGGAGGACGGGGGTGCAGGAGGACAGAGGAGCAGCAGGAGGGACAGAGGAGAGGAGGACGGGGGTGCAGGAGGACAGAGGAGCAGCAGGAGGGACAGAAGGAGAGGAGGACGGGGGCGCAGGAGGACAGAGGAGAGGAGGACGGGGGTGCAGGAGGGACAGAGGAGCAGCAGGAGGGACAGAGGAGGACGGGGGCGCAGGAGGACAGAGGAGCAGCAGGAGGGACAGAGGAGAGGAGGACGGGGGCGCAGGAGGACAGAGGAGAGGAGGACGGGGGCGCAGGAGGACAGAGGAGCAGCAGGAGGACAGAGGAGAGGAGGACGGGGGTGCAGGAGGGACAGAGGAGAGGAGGACGGGGGCGCAGGAGGACAGAGGAGCAGCAGGAGGGACAGAGGAGAGGAGGACGGGGGCGCAGGAGGACAGAGGAGCAGCAGGAGGGACAGAGGAGAGGAGGACAGGGGTGCAGGAGGACAGAGGAGAGGAGGACGGGGGTGCAGGAGGGACAGAGGAGAGGAGGACGGGGGCGCAGGAGGACAGAGGAGAGGAGGACGGGGGTGCAGGAGGGACAGAGGAGAGGAGGACGGGGGTGCAGGAGGACAGAGGAGCAGCAGGAGGGACAGAGGAGAGGAGGACGGGGGCGCAGGAGGACAGAGGAGCAGCAGGAGGGACAGAGGAGAGGAGGACAGGGGTGCAGGAGGACAGAGGAGAGGAGGACGGGCGTGCAGGAGGACAGAGGAGAGGAGGACGGGGGTGCAGGAGGGACAGAGGAGCAGCAGGAGGGACAGAGGAGAGGAGGACGGGGGCGCAGGAGGACAGAGGAGCAGCAGGAGGGACAGAGGAGAGGAGGACGGGGGCGCAGGAGGACAGAGGAGCAGCAGGAGGGACAGAGGAGAGGAGGACAGGGGTGCAGGAGGACAGAGGAGAGGAGGACGGGGGTGCAGGAGGGACAGAGGAGAGGAGGACGGGGGCGCAGGAGGACAGAGGAGCAGCAGGAGGACAGAGGAGAGGAGGACGGGGGTGCAGGAGGGACAGAGGAGAGGAGGACGGGGGCGCAGGAGGACAGAGGAGCAGCAGGAGGGACAGAGGAGAGGAGGACGGGGGCGCAGGAGGACAGAGGAGCAGCAGGAGGGACAGAGGAGAGGAGGACAGGGGTGCAGGAGGACAGAGGAGAGGAGGACGGGGGTGCAGGAGGGACAGAGGAGAGGAGGACGGGGGCGCAGGAGGACAGAGGAGCAGCAGGAGGACAGAGGAGAGGAGGACGGGGGTGCAGGAGGGACAGAGGAGAGGAGGACGGGGGTGCAGGAGGACAGAGGAGCAGCAGGAGGGACAGAGGAGAGGAGGACAGGGGTGCAGGAGGACAGAGGAGAGGAGGACGGGCGTGCAGGAGGACAGAGGAGAGGAGGACGGGGGTGCAGGAGGACAGAGGAGAGGAGGACGGGGGTGCAGGAGGACAGAGGAGAGGAGGACGGGGGTGCAGGAGGAGAGTAGGACGGGGGTACAGGAGAGACAGAGGAGAGGAGGACGGGGGTGCAGGAGGAGTGGGGGTGTGTGTGGTGATAATGGCAGCTGTGCCAGGTGTCTCAGCCTCCACCTTCCTGTGTTGGCAGGGTGTGGCATGCTGGGAATTGTAGCTCTCCTGCCTGTTCGGGCGTTACTGTATGGTTTCTGGGCAGTGTGTTGGGTGCTGGGAGTTGTAGTTCTCCTGGGTGGGCTCAATGTTCTCCCGCCTCCTGTCTGTAGTTATTGTGCCTCTTCTGGGATGTCCCCAGCTCCGTGCTGTCCTCAGCTCCGAGCTGTGCACAGACAGTGTACCACCATGTCCCCAGATCCGTGCTGTGCACAGTGTACCACCATGTCTTCATCTTTGTGCTGTGCACAGACAGTGTACCGTATACTGTCTGTGCACAGCACGGAGCTGGGGACTTGGTGGTACACTGTGCACAGCACAGAGCTGGGGACATGGTGGTACACTGTCTGTGCACAGCACGGAGCTGAGGACATGGTACACTGTGCACAGCACGGAGCTGAGGACATGGTGCTACACTGTCTGTGCACAGCATGGAGCTGAGGACACGGTGGTGCACTGTCTCTCGCCGCCTTAAAATCGGTCTGTTTCCCATCCAGGAGAGTCGGACGAGTTACATCCGTTTTTTGGTCCGTTTGGCAACTGCTGTGCGAGTGTCCGACATTTCTCTCAGAACACATCCGTGTGCAATCCGTGTTTTTTCTCAGCAGCTATTACTGTAGAATCATTTACAGGAACATTTTACAGTTGTCTCAGCTACAGAATGATAATGTATCTGTGAAAAAAACAGATGCCTCTCGGATGGTCCGTGATTTTGTCAGACCCGTAGACTTGCATTGGTGAGTCTCGGTGTGAATCACATACTGTCACAACATGTTGCAACTTTTTTCTCATCCTGAATCTGGATGAGAAAAAAGCGTCCGACACTCATCAGTGTGCTCTCCGAGATTGATTGCAATGTAAGAAAATCACACATTGCACTCATCAGAGTTTCACGCCAGTGTGTTCGCACCCTAATACTAAAATCCATATAGTAATCCTACTGGTATGGGGAGGGTTTATGGCTCAGTTAGTACACTCCATACTTCTCATATTAACCAGTTAATGCTCTCTTGTCCACCGCACTGCAGTGTCAAAAGAGGACGACAGCGAGGCAGACAGCAACATGGCATCAGAGAGCCCCTGACCTCGAAATAGAAGATCCTCAGATCCCGGTATTGTGACATCATATTAAGAATAACGTTTTTTGCACTTATATTACACTATGAACGCCACAGTACAGCGGCAAAAAATTGCTCCGGCCCCAGGCCCTCCTTGAGTCCGGTTTGTTGCCATACACTGGGGTTGTGCAGAGGTGGCGGTGCACAGTGACAACCCCAATAGGTGAGTGGCCAATTGGCCCAATACTTACCCCCCAATTGCACCCCTTCTCTTTATGTTTTAGTATAGTAGTTATATTCTTGTATATAGGGGCAGACAGTGTATACTATGTATACTTCCGGATTATCAACAACCAAAGGGGCGGCAAATTTTTCGACCGCCCCGGGCGCCACAAACAGTTGCTACGCCACTGGCTTGGTGACATGATTGTTATTTGAAGGCTGGACCCCCTGTCACATATGATGGTATATGAGGGGCTGGATTGTGTATGTGTGAACATGGGGACGATGGTCATGCCCCCTGCCATGACCTCTTCCCATACAGAATTGTGAGGGGGCGTGAGTGTAGGCTGATCCTGCAGCTCCCAGCATCCACTCCCCCCAAAAAACCACCTCTTCTTTGCTTCTAGATGAAGCTGACAGGCTGAGATTTCAGTTCCCTGAGGTGGGGGCTAGAGCAAAGGAGCAGGTATGATTTTATTGATTTATAAGAGATCTATAGATCCTAGAACTGCAGTGTACGGCTCTGCTTCATCATGTAGAAGGGCAGGAACTGAACTAAAAAGTTTTCTCACGCTCCCACGGTGATCTCCAGCGATGTCATTCCTGGAGGCTGCAACGTTCGGAGCTTCTAGGACCCTGCACATGTGACTGGGTGATGTCACACGGTGCAGTGCCCAGGTGCTCTCACAGGTCCTGCAGTCTCCCGGGATGAGAATATCGCAAGGGATCACCGGGGGAGCACAGGGAGGTGAGTAAATAGCACAGCAGATAATGCAAAAAGAAGTGACATGATCATTCTTTTTACAGATCCGTTCTTGAACCCAAGAACGGATCCATAAAAAACGCTGCGTCTCCATGCCAAATTATGAAATGCATTGACTTGGCTGGGATGTCCAACATCGCTGCATATCACTGCATGAAATGGATCCGTAAGGGACGCAGAAATAACTGCATTAACGCACCACCTTACATATGTTGTGCAGTTTTATTACCATTATGATTACAAATGCAGTGATTTCAAAATCTGAAAATTCATTGCAATATGCTGGGACAAAGCACTGATCTCCCTAAAATCCTGTAAACTGTAGACTTTGTTGGAGATATCCATGGTAGGGGAAATGTATTCTTACCTGGTAATGTTTTGTATTTGTACATGAGTGTGCCAGTACAGACAGCACTTGCATAAAAGAATCTCTGTTCTGGCTTCCAGCGGTGGCCCGGCGCAGAGGGCACCTTTATCTCTACCTTCCATCTGTAGAGCCCCGATAGAGCAGATCAGCCGCTGTTATATTCATGACAGCAGTAATTTCTCAATGGATACAATTGTGACAACTGTTAGCGTTTAGTTTACTAATATAATAGTGTTTTCTGATTCCACAGCACTAGATGATGACCTGTACTATGAAGCTGGCAGAATGGTGGCCGTTGCGTTGGTCCATGGGGGGCTGGCACCAAGCTTTTTCTCCCAGACTCTCTTCTGTTGCCTTCTTCGTGATTCTCACCACGTACAACCAACGTTAGAAGATGTAGCAGATGCCAATGTCTTACAGGCAATTTCGAAGGTAAAGAATAGGAAGTCTACAAGTTCTGTTTGTGTTGGGTACCTAATGCCGTGTATTTATTTTTTATTTCTTTAGTTCTAGACATAAGTTCTCTTCTATCAGCTGTCTCATTGGTTAAATCAGTGAATGGTTTGGTGGTTGTCCTGATGAAGGGGTGAGGAATACACCTTGAAACATTAAATAAAGCCACTTACATTCACCGATTTCCTTGTTGTATGGTCGATTATACATCAGCGTAGTTGGATTCCACATATTTCCTCTGTTTTTTCTATCATTGGTAAAATAACACTTTAAGTAATCTCTGCAGAACTGATTAAAGGGAACATGTCACCTAGATTTAAGCCCCTACACTATCACTACCTGTCCCTACACCTTCCTAGCTGCTCCCTATGTATCCCTATCTGAGCTAAAGTGGCCCTTTAAAAGATCAGAAAGATAACTTTTAACTTACAGAAGTCCCTGAGGCTGGGGACTGAAAAGGCGGCGCCAGGCTCCATGCATCACTCCTCGATGCAGCAGCGCACGCCCTGCTGGGCGGCATTATTCTTTCTTCATCGCCGCCCCTCTATTTGGAATCTCCCGTCCTCTGTATAACTATCATGCACCGGCCGCTACGTCACATCCGGCGCAGTGCAGTATGGGGCCGATCACGTGATCGGCCCCAGTGCATTATAGGCCTTAACACGTGATCGGCCCGGCTTCAATAAGCGCATTGCGCATGCGCGGAGCCGGGCCGATCACATGATCAAGCCCATAAAGCACTGGGGCCGATCATGTGATCAGAGGAAAAGAGCAGTAGACTGTTAGACTCCCTGAGACTGTATTATATGATGGATGAAGACTGTGGAGGAGAATGGGAGTGTAACATAAGAATGTGAGGAACAAAAAAGCCAAGAACAATGCAAAAAGAGGGCCAGAAATGTCAAGAAAACTGGGAAATTGTGTATAAGAAGATGGCCACAAATGACAACAAAGTAAAGAGAATAAATTACGAGATTGAGATGGGAAGATTTGAGTGGTGTAGGTTTAATGATTGTAGGTGAACCAAGAACAGACAGGTTTCCTGTACAGAATGGAGTAGAGTGGAAGTAAAAGATAAACCCCCCCCCATAACTCTGAAGAGAAAACAGGAGGAGTGTGTATGTGGAGAAGAAAAGTACTCTCCCATGACAAATAGAGGGGATCATGACTGATGAGGGGCAACACCCCGAAACAGCTGTCTGTGGATGGATACCTGGTCTTGGTATTCCCTTGTCATATCTCTAAGCTTGTAAAAGAGCTGGATATTGACTAAAAGGGCCACTTAACATGGTGGTTATGGTGTTCTCTGCAAGGAGCCACCCCTTGACTGGGTCCTTCCCTGGAAGGATATCTGGCTAGTCCTGTGTTTGAGACTCCTAACCGAGGCTCCACAGACTTATTTGCATGACAAATAGAGAGGCTCATTGAAAAGAGTATAGATATTACTAGTCCAGTACAGATGCTTGGAGCATAGATATTACTAGCCCAGTACAGATGCTTGGAGCATAGATATTACTAGCCCACTACAGATGCTTGGAGCATAGATATTACTAGCCCAGTGCAGATGCTTAGAGCATAGATATTACTAGCCCAGTGCAGATGCTTGGAGCATAGATATTACTAGCCCAGTACAAATGCTTGGAGCATAGATATTACTAGCCCAGTACAGATGCTTGGAGCATAGATATCACTAGCCCAGTACAGATGCTTGGAGCATAGATATCACTAGCCCAGTACAGATGCTTGGAGCATAGATATCACTAGCCCAGTACAGATGCTTGGAGCATAGATATTACTAGCCCAGTACAGATGCTTGGAGCATAGTTATCACTAGCCCAGTACAGATGCTTGGAGCATAGTTATCACTAGCCCAGTACAGATGCTTGGAGCATAGATATTACTAGCCCAGTACAGATGCTTGGAGCATAGATATCACTAGCCCAGTACAGATGCTTGGAGCATAGTTATCACTAGCCCAGTACAGATGCTCATGGCATTTCTAGATATATTAAATCGGTAGATCAGATTCCTAATTTAAGAGCATGTGATGGCCAAAGATGTGTCCAGAACAATCGTCGCTTGCACACCTAGGGTGTGGGACACAATCTGTGACTGTATGGTAGTTAATTGGAAAGTGTGTGCCAGTTTTTCCACATCTAATGGCGTATTTGTGGCTGGCGATGTGTTCTCCTCTACCAAGTCCACAGGGAATGTCATGAGGTAGATGGTTGAAGATTCAATTTTAAGAAAAGAATCCTTTTATTGGGAATGTTTATTGTATGCGGATGATAGATGTGGTTGGACCCAATGATCTGAGAGCAGCTTGCACAGTGGAGGTAAGGGAAGGTACCATTGTATCTACGACCAAGGAATTGCGGTATATTAGGGCATTTAGGACTGCCAATGCCTCTTTTCAGTTTGTCCAATATCTTGTGATCTCTTGAGACATGCCAGGTGGCTGGAGTTTTTCTGCATGGGCTCATTGTAGAAGTGGCCACAGTTTATGTATGACTTGGTGTATGGTTTGGCTTTTGCTCTTGTGGTTGTGTTGGTGGGAGTGCCAATGCTCAGGTTTTGCTGTAGCAATCAGTCACAGTGGGACTCCACTTGCTGAAAATGTAGACACCACTTTGTCTAATCTAATGAAGTAAAGATTGGTCAGAAACTTCTGGTGGTCCACTAGTACTTGGATCATGGGAGTGCTTCTCTGGTGCATTTTGGATAGCATCTAGATTAAAATAATAAACAGTCCCTGTCGGTGGGTTTAGTGTAAAGATCAGTACTTAAAGCGAACCTGTCACCCCCCCCGGGCATCAAAAGCTCTAATAGCCACCTTCTGCAGCACTAAGGCTGCATTCTGAGAAGGTGCCTATAGGCTTTTGATGCCCTTTCTAGTATGAAATATTAAGTTAGGTAAATGCTCACTCTTCTGCAGATTAAAGACCGGGAGGCGGGGTTTCACGCTCCTCCGGCCCGCCCCGTCTTGTCAATCATTGTGCGCGCCTGCTGCTGTCTCCCCTCAGTGTTGAAAATGAACGCGCGTCTCCGTTCTCATGCACGGAGCCGCGCATGCGCTGTGCGCCCGGTGTCCAGGAAGTCGACACCGGGCGCACAGCGCATACGCGGCTCCGTGCATGAGAACGGAGACGCGCGTTCATTTTCCACACTGAGGGGAGACAGCAGCAGGCGCGCACAATGATTGACAAGACGGGGCGGGCCGGAGGAGCGTGAAACCCCGCCTCCCGGTCTTTAATCTGCAGAAGAGTGAGCATTTACCTAACTTAATATTTCATACTAGAAAGGGCATCAAAAGCCTATAGGCACCTTCTCAGAATGCAGCCTTAGTGCTGCAGAAGGTGGCTATTAGCGCTTTTGATGCCCGGGGGGGGTGACAGGTTCGCTTTAAAGGGATTCTCCATCACTCCTCAAATGCCCCTTTGAAATAAGATAAGCTTAGGCTCCTTTCCTGCACAATGTCACACAAGCATCAGGGGCCCGGAGCGGACATCAGTGGAGCCGTGCCAGGTCTCCCAGCGTCTTTTTCTAATAAAGTATAAAGGAAAGTTCTTTCACTTCTATGATGAATGGTTTCAATGAAAGCTTGACTTTTGCTCTCTTGTTGTTAAGTGTAGAAAGGAAAGAAATTAGCTTGTCTTTGAGACTGTTCCTAATACAAATCTTCTATGTACCTGAACCAAAAAAATGACATTTCTCCTTCGCCTCATTGGGGGACACAGACCGTGGGTGTTATGCTGCTGTCCACTAGGAGGCGACACTAGGCAGAATCTGAAAAAGATTAACCGTGGCTCCTCCTCTGCAGCATACACCCCTGGACAGGCACTGTCCTGACCAGTTTTTGCTTAGTGTCTAGGAGGCACACACAGACTTTTTAGTGCTCCTAAAAAAAAAAAAAAAAAAAAAGCGTTTTCTTTTTGAAGATTTTTTTATTCAAGAAGAAGAAAAGTGGGTCTCTGATGAGACTCCCGGCATGGTCCCTCCTCAGCCCCCCACTGTTGGGGGCGCCTGGTTGAGGTCGACTATTTCCCTTAACATGCTGCTCCCTCCTCGGCCCCCCACTGTTGGGGACGCCGGGTTGAGGTTGAGACGACGATCCTCCCTCCCCATTTCCCCAACGTTGGGGTTCATGGGTTGAGAGTGAGGCGAAGGACAAGGCACCTGACTGTGGAGCAGCATCCCTCCCTAAATGCCCCTTTGGGGTCCATTTAGGTCGAGACACCCCAGGTAGAGCCTCTGGTGCAGCAGCTTAGATCTGCTACATGCACCCTGGAGTCATCAGCCCTGCTGACAAACTCCTTTTCACTTTCGGCTGCGGCGTGCCTGCCGCAGCAATCCAGGTTACACAGCTTGCTGTGTACTCCTGAGGGGTCGGGGACCAGCACTGGGGGCAGCCAGCACTGGCAGGGACACAGCTTGCCTGTGTCCCTGCAGCAGCCAGCACTAAGGGCTGCATTTATGGTGGAGCAGAGGACCCAGCACTCTGGGTCCTCTGCAGGGGCCCACACTAACCCACCGCTGCCTGCCCCGGGGGTCCGGTGGGGTCCAGACCAGTTCCGGACCCCCTCCCGGACTTCCGCGCCGCTCTGGAGCCTCTTTCCGGCCGCACAGAGCTAATTTAGGCCGCGGCTTCGGCCTACGCCGAGGCCGCCGCCTTCGGCACGCCCCCCGGATGACACGGCCAGCGTCATAGCAGGGGGCGGACCGCGTCTCCAGAGCGCGCCCTCTGTGCAGAATCGCGCGGTTTTGCAGCGCTCCGCCCCCCTCCTTCCTCCTCTCTCCACATCCCGGACGCCATTACATGCCTCGTGGTGGAGGCAGAGCGGCACCAGCAGCAGCACAGCAGCTGCACAGTCTCCGGGGGGCACAGACAGACAGACGCTGGACACTGGTGGCACACAGGTGGTGGTAAGTTGCCAGCAGAGGTCTTCTATCTCCTCTGCTGGAACTCTTCTCTCCAGGGCACCCCTGCACAGCACTATTCTCCCCAGGGCACCCCTGCACAGGCTCCTGTATATACCACTATGCCGGGCTCTAGGAACAAGAAGACTAGGGCCCACACAGCCTACTATTCCTTATGCACAGCATGTCAGAAGCCTCTACCCAGTAGACATACGTCCCAGCACTGTCGGGACTGCGCCCAGACTACGGTGCCGGTGTCCCCAGCCGTTACGGATGCGTCATCTGCCATGCCGGAATGGGCCACTTTTTTGTCCCAATCCATCTCACAATCCATGGCACAATCCATGGACAGGCTATCCTCTACATTGCTTTCAGCTATGCAGAGTCACGCTTCACCCCAGACCGCTGCTCAACAAAGCGGACACTCGGAACGCGGCCGCAGTGAACTAAGATCCACCTCTAGGGCAGGACGGAAACGACCACATAGGTCAGGCTCTCCGGGACCTGCACGGTCTCCAGGGCCTACTCATACTTCACGGTCATCTCCAAGGGAGAGTCGCCGTGCCTCCAGGTCGCCAGAACCGTCCCCTGATAGGGAGGGTCACAGAAGGTCCAGGTCACCCCCTCCTAGAGAAGACCGCAGCGATACGCAGGAGTCCAAAGGACTCTGCGACTCCAGCTCAGATCTGGATCCAGATGGGTCACTGGACCTAACCCAGCCAGACACTGATGTATTGGTTGAGGACGTAATCACCTCCATCAACCAGGTGCTGAAGATATCTGAACCTCCGCCAGATGCCCCAGAGCACGAGATCGCTTTCCAGAGGACTAAGAGGCCCCCTAAATATTTCTCCGATCACCCCGAGTTCAGGGCGATTCTCAAAAACCATCGCTCACACCCGGAGAAGAGATTCGGCAACCGTAAGGCACTGGAGAGGCGTTACCCCTTCTTGCAAGAGGTAACACAGACCTGGGCAGATACGCCTGTAGTGGACCCTCCGGTGTCCAGACTCGCAACACAGACGCTTCTTTCCCTGCCTGATAGCTCCTCCATAAAGGATGCGACAGACCGTCAGGTGGAACACATGGCCCGATCAATTTTCGAGGCCACAGGGTCCTCCCTGGCCCCGACATTTGCTATTGTGTGGGCAGCAAAGGCTATCATGGCCTGGACAACCAACTTACATGCTGGTCTCCGTTCAGTTAACTCCGAGCTCCCTGACCAGGCGGTTCAAGCGTCAGTCGTGGCTGACTATATTTTACACGCAGCTATCGATTCCGCAAATTGTGCGGCAGTGGCTGCGTCAAACGCCATCATCATCAGGCGTGCTCTCTGGTTGCGGGAATGGAAGGCGGATGCAGTCTCAAAGAAGTCGCTTACCCACCTTCCATTTTTCAGCGGACGTCTCTTTGGTGAAGAGCTTGATAAATTAATATCCAATGCCACAGGAGGGAAGAGTACTTCCCTACCTCAACAAAAACCGAAACGCACCTATAACCGCCGTAACCAGACACGGTTCCGTTCCTTTCGGAACTCGTCTGGCTGGTCCGTTTCCCGCCCAGCGCAGACCCGTAGTCGTTCGCCGCGCAGGGAAGGTCCGAGGACTTCGCAAAGGACGAACAAACCCTGGCAGTCTAGATCTGGCCAAAGCAAGTCCAAAGGACCCAAATCCCACAAATTCTCATCTTCATGACTCCTTATTTCCGGACGACGCCCCGCCAGTGGGCGGACGACTTTCCCACTTTCATCAAGTTTGGCTACCTATTATAAAAGACAGGTGGATCAGGGAACTGGTGTCGTCAGGTTACAAGATAGAGTTCATCTCCATCCCACCAAATCGATTCTTTCTTTCCGTACCTCCAAGGCTACCGTCCAAGGCTCGCGCCTTCTCCAAGGCGGTCAGGTCACTTATCCAAGCCGGAGTGATTGTTCCGGTCCCACGGACCGAACGTTTTCAGGGGTTCTATTCCAACCTGTTCGTGGTCCCCAAAAAAGGGGGCAGTGTAAGACCTATTCTAGATCTCAAACAGCTAAACAAGTACGTGAGGGTACAACAATTTCGCATGGAGTCTCTCCGATCCATCATATCATCCATGGAAGAAGGAGAATTTCTCGCCTCCATAGATATTCAGGATGCTTACCTGCATATTCCTATCGCCCCTGCCCACCAAAGGTTCCTCAGATTCGCAATCGGTCAGGCTCATTATCAATTTGTGGCTCTCCCATTTGGACTCGCCACGGCTCCCAGAGTCTTTACCAAAGTCATGGCGGCTGCCATGACTATATTACACTCCAGAGGCGTAGTCGTCATTCCATACTTGGACGATCTACTTATCAAGGCTCCCACCTTCAAGGACTGCGAACTCAGTGTCACCATCACGGTAGACACACTAAGTCGCCTGGGCTGGTTGGTCAACCTAAAAAAGTCGTCCCCAATCCCAAGTCAGTCCCTCATTTTTCTGGGCATGGAATTTCACACTTCCAGGGGGCTGGTGCTCCTCCCCAAGGAGAAGGCACATGCTATCCAGATGGGAGTTCGTGTCCTTCTTCACCCAGCACCTCGATCCCTTCGTTTTGCCATGCGAGTTCTGGGCAGGATGGTTGCCGCGATAGAAGCAGTCCCCTTTGCCCAGCTTCACCTCCGGCCTCTCCAATTGGCCATACTCAAGTCCTGGGACAAGAGTCCTTTTTCCCTGGACAGGATGTTCCGCATATCCTCGACAGTCAAGCAATCCCTACACTGGTGGCTCCGTCCAGTATCTCTCTCCAAGGGGAGATCGTTCATCCCAGGCCACTGGAAGATTCTGACAACCGATGCCAGTCTCACAGGATGGGGCGCGGTGTACCGACACCACAGAGCGCAGGGGAAGTGGTCTCCATTGGAAGCCACCATGCCCATCAACGTCCTGGAGATTCGAGCCATCTTCCTGGCACTACGGGCTTTCCAACGTCTCCTAGTGAACTCTCACGTCCGGATACAATCCGACAATGCCACGGCCGTGGCTTATGTAAATCACCAGGGCGGAACCCGCAGTGTCCAAGCGATGCGGGAGGTATCGCACATCCTGCAATGGGCGGAATCCACGGGATCGACCCTGTCCGCCGTACACATCCCAGGAGTAGACAACTGGGAAGCAGACTTTCTCAGTCGCCAAGGCATAGACTCAGGAGAGTGGTCCCTGCATCCCGAGGTCTTTCGGCAAATTTGTCATCGCTGGGGGACTCCGGACGTGGATCTGATGGCATCACAACTCAATGCCAAGGTTCCCAACTTCATGGCCAGATCACATGACCCCCGGTCTCTCGGAGCGGATGCCCTAGTTCAGGACTGGACTCAATTTCAACTCCTGTACATCTTCCCACCTCTGCCTCTAATCCCCAGAGTAGTGCGAAAAATCAAACAGGAAGGAATTCCGGTCATCCTTATCGCCCCAGACTGGCCCAGACGCGCGTGGTATGCCGACGTCGTCCAACTCACGGCAGACGCCCCCTGGCGCCTCCCAGATCGGCCAGACCTCCTATCTCAGGGTCCGTTCTGCCACCAGAATTCACAGGCCTTGAATTTGACGGCGTGGCCCTTGAAACCTGGATTCTAACTCAAGCAGGGCTCTCACAGGATGTAATTCGCACTATGATCAGTGCGAGGAAACCTGCCTCTGCCAGAATTTACTACCGCACCTGGAAAGCCTTTTTTGCCTGGTGTGCATCTCGTGATCAGAGTCCGTTTCCCTACTCGCTGCCTAGAATTCTTGGCTTCCTACAATCAGGTCTGGAGGCCAGACTGTCCCTGGGCTCTCTTAAGAGCCAGGTCTCGGCCCTCTCCGTTCTTTTCCAGCGGAGACTGGCCCTAAAACCTCAAATCAAAACTTTTCTTCAAGGGGTTTCCCGTTTGGTTCCCCCCTACAGACGACCGCTGGATGCGTGGATCTAAACTTGGTGCTGACGGCATTGCAAGAACCGCCTTTTGAGCCTCTCAAAGAGATTCCTCTCCGCCTTCTATCCCAGAAGGTGGTGTTTCTAGTGGCTATCACCTCCCTTCGGAGGGTGTCCGAGCTCACAGCGCTCTCATGCAGGCCTCCATTCCTAGCCTTTCACCAGGATAAGGTAGTTCTCCGTACGGTTCCTTCTTTTCTTCCGAAGGTGGTTTCCTCTTTCCACATCAATGAGGAACTATCTTTACCGTCCCTTTGTCCTGCTCCGGTTCATAGATTTGAGAAGGCTCTGCATACGCTGGACCTTGTAAGGGCTTTGCGCATTTATGTCTCTAGAACAGCCCCCTTTAGGAAGTCGGACTCTCTTTTCCTTCTTCCTGAAGGCAGCCGCAAGGGCTTCTCAGCCTCAAAGGCCACGCTTGCCAGATGGATCAGAGCCACAATTCAGGATGCCTACAGGCTAAAAAACTCGCCTCTTCCGGCCGGTATCAGAGCGCATTCTACCCGTGCGGTGGGGGCATCCTGGGCTATTCGGCATCAGGCTTCTGCCCAACAAGTGTGTAAAGCAGCCACCTGGACTAGCTTGCACACATTCACCAAACATTACATGGTCCATACCCAGTCTTCTGCGGATGCGAGCCTGGGTAGACGCGTCCTGCAGGCGGCAGTTGCCCACCTGTAGGATACTGTCTTTATATAACACTCGTTCCATTGCTTTTCCCACCCAGGGACTGCTTTGGGACGTCCCACGGTCTGTGTCCCCCAATGAGGCGAAGGAGAAAAGGAGATTTTTGTGTACTCACCGTAAAATCCTTTTCTCTTAGCCTCTAATTGGGGGACACAGCTCCCTCCCTGTTGGCCGTTGCGGCCCGTTTTTGAGTTTTCTTGTTGTTTGAACTCGTGCATAGTTGCCTTCTTGCAGGCATGGTTTTTTGGATGTTATCACTGGTACGTAAATCCTCCTACTGCTTTAGCACAAACTGGTCAGGACAGTGCCTGTCCAGGGGTGTATGCTGCAGAGGAGGAGCCACGGTTAATCTTTTTCAGATTCTGCCTAGTGTCGCCTCCTAGTGGACAGCAGCATAACACCCACGGTCTGTGTCCCCCAATTAGAGGCTAAGAGAAAAGGATTTTACGGTGAGTACACAAAAATCTCCTTATTGTTGGGATTGGTGTGGGCAGATAGCTATAGAAGTATGTCTTATAGTGACTCAGTTTAGCATCCAGGCTGTTACATGAGATCACTTGGCTCTCCCATCATAGACGGTAGTACTCGTGGACCACGAACTGTAGGAGTTGAGGTGGCAGTGGGTTTCTATGGCAAATCGAGGTCTAACAAAGACCGCTCTGTCTGCCATATTGTCACTTATTAAAGGGGTTGTCCCGATGTCAAGATTATTCCCACATACACTCAAGGAAAAAATACAAAACTGAACTGTTACTGACCCTCCCGGGGCCCCTGTGCTGTATCTCACTACTCTCCTTGGTTGATTGTATGCAGTGATTTACTTTATCCTGCCACTGCTATAATGACAGGAAACGATTAGGCTGTGTTTTTTTGCGCGGGCGCTTTTTTCATCGTTTTGCACCCGTGCAAAAAAGCCCTGTTAAAAAACACGCTGCATTCACACACCGCGTTTTTTTACGGGTCTACTTGTTCAGTGATGTCACAGAATCCTGCTTCTCTTCCCCTGTGTGACATCTGTCACAGCCCCATTTGATTTTGCAGTACATTATACACTGCGAAATCAAATGTAAAATAATGCCAAATGTATTAAAAATAATAAAGATTTCTATACTTACCCTCCGCCGGGTGTTCGGGAGCCGCAGGAGCTTGCATGATGTCATCGGGCGCTGTGATTGGCCACTCGCAGTCATGTGATATGTACGTCATGGAACGTTACATGACCCCGAGCAGGGCCAGTCAGCATTCACAGACCCTTGCAGGTCGATGCCTGCAGAACATCTCCTGACTCCCGAACACACGACGGAAGGTATGTATAAAAATCTTTATTATTTTAAATACATTTGACATTCTTTTACATTTGATTTTGCAGTGTATAATGCACTGCAAAATCAAATGGGGCTGTGACAGATGTCACAGAGAGGAGGAGGAACAGGATTGCTCCTCCCGTCTGTGACATCCGCGCCGACGTATTCCCACTGGAATTGTCTGAACGGCGATGCGTAATTCCAGCGGTTATAATGGCCCCTATGGGAGAATGCGCGCACACACTTTCTCCCATAAAAGCGCGGCCTAAAATAGCGCTGCGTGTGAATGACAAAAGTGGAAGTCCATTGACTTTGCTGTCAGACGCAGGTGCGCTTTGGGGGGAAAAACATACGCAAAAAATATGCGACGTGTGAACGAGGCCTTAATGCGAATCATGAATTGCTATGGTAACTGTATGGTTAATGTATACTGTCCCTTATTAAAGGAGTTGTCCCATGTCAACAATGGTGGAAATAAAAAATACCCAATAAGCAGTCACTCACAATCTCTGGGTCCAGCCCTGTCTCTCATCTCTAGTCTGTTCTTTGTTGATTGGCTGCAGCGATGATGTAAAGTCAACAGCACTGCAACCAAACGCTGAGCTCTACAAGTTGTAGTGAAGTTTACATTGGCAGGGCCTCTAAGGGCCCTTTCACATCAGCGTTTTTTGAAATTTGCGGCAGATACGTTGAAAAAAACCGCATCTGCCGTGATTACCGCATACCGGCTGCACTTGTGGCACGGTTGCGGTGCGGTTGTGGTAAACGCCATACAAGGTAAAGGCGGACTTGCGGCAGGTGCGGCCGCGAAAAAAATGCTGTCAGCCGCGGTTTTTTTCGCGGCCGCACCTGCCGCAAGTGCCAAAACCGCACTTGCCGCAAGTCCGCCTATACCTTGTATGGCGTTTACCGCAACCGCGCCGCAACTGTGCCGCAAGTGCAGCCGGTATGCGGTAATCGCAGCAGATGCGGTTTTTTCACCGCATCTGCCGCGAATTTCAAAAAAACTCTGATGTGAAAGGGCCCTAAGGTCAGTGATTTGCTGCAGCCAATCAACATGTGCAGACTTGGCAGCAGATTCGAAGAGGGTGAGTAAAACAGTATTTCTGGGGATTTTTCTTTTTTGTTGTTGTTGTTTATACAGGTATTCAGGGAATTGTTTTCTGAAAAGGGACAACCCTTTCAAAATGCACCAGATTTATCATATTTTTATATTACACCGTCTAAAGGCTAGCCAAAATCACCAAACTTTACACCTCTACTAGTTGACTTGCTTTGTGTCAAAATTGTGCACCAAAATATCGGTGTTTCATTGTAGGCCATGACCCGTCATTGGACATGACACACAAAGTGTCTAAAACATGTCATAAAGGTGGTACAAGCCATGACGGAAAGTTGTTTTTTCTTTAAAAAACAATTGTGGCAGAATTCTGGTGCATTTAATTTGAGAATCTCAGTACAATTTGCAAACAAAATGCAAGAAGAGGACAGTGAAGAAACAATATAACAATCACACCCCACCTACCTGGATGAAATATTGATGTGATTGTGTTAAGTTGAAGAAAGTTACGCCCTATCTTAGTGTGCTTCTCTCCTGTGTTTACACTCTTAAACATACACTAATGAGCAAAAGGGTAACAATGTTTTGAGCTTTTCACTTTCAAGCTCTCTATCTCACCATCCACTTCAGCCTTGAGCATAGACTACCTTCATTTTATAGACAATCATCTTTGCTTTTCTGGTCGTCATAATGGGAGACCCAGACAATGGGGTTTAGGGCTCTGCCCTCCGGAGGTCACACTAGGTACTACAAGTTTGTAGACACCGCCTCCTCCGCTTATAAACCCCCACCGTAGGAGACATCCTCAGTTTTAAACTTAGTGTGCTCGGAGGATCACGCTTTGCTTGCACTTCACTGCATTCTCACAGCTTACGTGATGGCGTATGAAGACAAGGTAAAATGGTCCCGCTCGGGACCCCCGACAGCCTCCCCGCTCACCCTCTGCGGAACACGCTGGTGGAGGTACCGGAGGGCTTTTAGCCTGGACACTTCAGTGTTCTCCCGGTACGCTGTCGCGCTCCTTTCCTTTCCATCCCTCCATGGAGGCTCTGGTAAGGGGGAGCCTGGAGCCTTGCACAGCTCCGCTCCGTCCGAGGCCTCCCTAAATGGTGCTTACAGACCGGACGGAGCCAGCCCAGTCCGAGGCCTCCCTAAATGGTGCTTACACTCCGGACTGGTGCTGTACCCCCGTCCGAGGCCTCCCTAAAGGTGCTTACAGACCGGACCGGCACTGAGGCACCTGGTGTGTCTCCTGCTGTGCCTGGGGGTAGTGTCTGGCATTTTGTGTCATGACACTCAGACCGCGCGGTTACCCTCGGGTCCGCGGTTCTGGCGGTGACCCTGTGCTGGGGTCACCCTGGCTGACCGCCCTGTGTATCACAGGGGCTGAGGCTGTAGACTGCGGGTGTTTTATGTGTACATGCAGTCTGAGAGTGTGTGTGGTGATATTCACATTCTTTTCCCGCGCTGCGGGCTCCGGCACCTCCATTGCTGAGGCAGTCTGGAGGAGGAGGAGGCAGCCCTTATGGTGACATCACCGCTGGGCGTGTTGTGTGTTCTTCCCGCGTGTTCCTGGCTCCGCCCACATCTTCACTGTCGGCGGCCATCTTCTCCCTCACTTCCCGGCTGGGATCTGGCTGCAGCGCGTGTCTGCACTTACAAGGGAGACCGGAACTCGCGGAGGTCACACACACACATCGCTTCCTCCTACCGCTTTACTGCGGTCGGTAAGCCACCGGGATTCCCGGTTTGTTTGTGAACTTTGGCTTATATTCCCCTCACTGTGGAGATGTCCTCAGTTGGGAAGCATGCTGCTAAGGCGGCGGTGGTCTCCATTGCCTGTGTTACATGCAACGGGACACTGGTGGAGGGGTCCTGCAATAACTGCGGACGCCCAGAGGCCCGGTCTGCTACTACTGAGTCTGCAAATCCGGGATTATACCCTGAGGTTCAGGTGATCCCAGGGCCATGGGAAACGCAGAATAAGATCAATGAATCTCTGCTGTCCCAGATGTCCTCCATGTCGCAAACCCTGGAGGCACTGCATAGGAGACTGGAAAACCCAGCTACTCCTCCTAGTTACCCCCGGGTGTCTCTTACTTCTGCTGTAAGACCCCCTAAGCGAGCCCGTGAGGCTTCTCCTGAGCTCCAGACTCTCTCTGAGGAGGAGCGTTCCTCTGATGGTGAGGAAGATGATGGGGGTTCTACTCTTGGGTCTATGTCTGAACCTCCAGATGGGGTGGAGGATCTGGTGTCCTCCATCAATGAGACATTGCGTCTTGTCACTCCTCCTGAGGAGGTGACTGTACACCCCAAGGAGATCTATCAATGGCTGCGGCCAGAGGCTAGACCAAGTGGCTCCTTCATGGACCACACTAATTTTGGAAGGGTGATTAAAGCTCCCAGGTTGCATCCTGGGCGGCGTTATGTCCGTACAACTAAGGACAATCGCTTTCCCTTTCCCCAGGAGGCGCTCCAGGAATGGTCGCAGTCTCCCAAGGTGGATGCTTCCATGACTAGGATTGCTGCGCGCTCCTTGTTTTCTGCCTCTGATAGCTCCTCATTGAAGGATGCTACTGATAGACAGGTCGAGCAACTCGCCAAGTCTTCCTATGAGGCTGTGGGGTCTTCGTTTGCCCCTAATTTTGCCGCGGTCTGGACCCTACAAGCGATTACTATCTGTTTGGATGGTATCACTGATCTAGCTAGGTCCAGTCCAGAGGTCCTGGCTCTCACTGAGAGAGCAAGGGCCTATGCGGACTATGCCAGGACGGCATCTTTGGAAACTGCCACTCGCTCTGCTGTGGCCTCGGCCAATGCAATTGCGATCCGCAGGCTGTTGTGGCTGCGTCTTTGGGACTCAGATGCCACATCTAAGAAGATTTTACAAAATCTTCCGTTCGCTGGTGACAGGCTTTTTGGCACCGAACTGGACAAATTGATAAAGGATTCTGCTGAGTCTAAGATCCCGCAGAATAAGCCTAAGCCACGGTACACCGTGAAAAGGAACCCTAAGCAGTGGTCCTTTCGCTCCGGTTCACAGTCATCAACGGCGTCCACTCGCTCAGACCGAGGGGGCAAGCCTGCTACTCAGTGGCGTTCCAAGAGTCGTCAGAAGAAGCCGGCGGGGGCAGCGGCTGCCACCCCCAAGCCCGCCTCGACATGACTCGCTCTCTCATCCTGCCTCCCTACAGGTGGGGGGCCGCCTGTCTCGCTTTCAGGACAAGTGGCTTCTTCACATTCAAGATCAGTGGGTTCGAGACGTAGTCTCAAGAGGTTACAGGATAGAGCTGACGTCACAACCAATACCCCGATTCCATCGGTCGGTTCCATCTCCAGAAAAGGCTCAGGCTTTTCACCTGGTGTTGGAGGGACTCCGCAGAGACGGAGTGGTGGTCCCTGTGCCCACGGAAGAGAGGTTCAGGGGTTTTTACTCCAACCTCTTTATTGTCCCAAAGAAGGACGGCTCTTTTCGCCCGGTTTTGGACCTCAAGTTGTTCAACCGTCACGTGTTGGTTCGGAAGTTCCGCATGGAATCCCTGCGCTCAGTGATCGCGGCTGTGTCACAGGGAGACTTCCTAGCGTCCATCGATATCAGGGACGCTTACCTTCACGTCCCCATTGCACCAGCTCATCAGCGCTGGTTGAGATTCGCAGTGGGGGAAGAGCACTTCCAATTTGTGGCACTGCCTTTCGGGCTAGCCTCAGCACCACGGGTGTTCACAAAGGTGATGGCCTCCATGATGGCTCTCCTGCATGCGCAGGGACACGCCGTCATACCCTATTTGGACGACCTATTGGTCAGGGCGCCATCGGAAGACCTTTGTCGGGTGAGCCTGGAGGTGACCATGAAGTCCCTGGAACGGTTCGGGTGGCTTATCAACATTCAAAAGTCGACCCTGGTTCCGACCCAGTCATTGACATATCTGGGCATGGACTTCCACACGGACTCGGCCCTGGTGTCCCTACCTCAAGCCAAGCAGCTTGCGATCCAATCAGGAGTGCAGAATGTCCTCCTGTCTCCACAGTCATCCCTACGGGTATTGATGAGACTGGTGGGTCGCATGGTAGCGGCGATAGAGGCGGTGCCGTTCGCACAGTTTCGCCTCCGTCCTCTCCAGCTGGAGATTCTTCGCAGATGGGACAAGAGGACGATCTCTCTGAATCGGCTGGTGACACTGTCACAACCAACCAGGGACTCTCTACAGTGGTGGCTCCAGCCACATCACCTGTCACGGGGCCGGTCCTTCCTAAAACCGTCATGGTTAGTGGTGACCACCGACGCCAGTCTGAAGGGCTGGGGGGCGGTGTTCTTGCACCACAGGGCTCAAGGCCTCTGGACTCAGTCGGAGTCGGCGTTGCAGATCAACGTGCTGGAGATCAAGGCGGTCTTTCTGGCGCTACTGGCGTTTCAGAAATTTCTGTCAGGACAGCCCATTCGGGTACAGTCCGACAATGCGACGGCCGTCGCCTACATAAATCATCAGGGAGGGACCAGAAGTGCTCAGGCCCTCGCCGAAGTCCACCGCATTCTACTCTGGGTGGAGGAAAACGGCTGCCTGATCTCCGCAGTTCACATCCCAGGGGTCGAGAACTGGGAGGCCGACTATCTGAGCCGACAGGGGATGGACGCCGGAGAGTGGTCCATACATCCAGACGTCTTCCGGGACATCTGCGGCAGGTGGGGCACTCCGGACGTGGATCTGATGGCCTCACGGCTGAATCATCAGGTGCCCCAATACATGGCGAGATCTTGGGATCCCCAGTCTCTGGGGGCGGACGCCCTGATCCTGAGCTGGTCCAGCTTTCAGCTGCCATATGTGTTTCCGCCTCTGGCTCTGATTCCCAGGGTCCTGTGGAAGATCAGGACAGAATGCAGAGTGGCCATTCTAGTGGCTCCAGATTGGCCCAGGAGGTCTTGGTACCCGGACCTGTGGCAACTGTCAGGCGGACACAGGTGGGCTCTTCCAGAACGCGCAGATCTACTCGCGCAAGGCCCATTCTTCCACCTCAATTCCAGGGCCCTCAGATTGACTGCATGGCTCTTGAGGCCTGGCTGCTGACATCCAGAGGTTTCTCTCCTACAGTGGTTGCCACTATGAATCGGGCAAGGAAACCTGTTTCCAGGAAGATATACCACAGAACGTGGAAAATCTTTTTTACCTGGTGTGCCTCTGGTGGCCGCTCACCGTGGCCATTGTCCATCCCGACATTGTTGGCTTTCCTACAGTCGGGGTTGGAGTTGGGATTATCCCTTGGCTCTCTGAAAGGTCAAGTATCAGCACTTTCAGTGTTGTTTGACAGGCGCTTGGCGCTCCTCCCGAAGGTACGTCAATTTCTGCAGGGGGTGTCTCGGGTGGTCCCGCCCTATAGACGACCTCTGGACCCTTGGGACCTAAACATGGTCCTGGCGACACTGCAGAAACCGCCGTTTGAGCCACTGAGAGACGTCTCTCTCTCTCGTCTGTCCCAGAAGGTGGTCTTTCTGGTGGCGATTACGTCTCTGAGACGGGTCTCAGAATTGGCTGCACTTTCGTGTAAGTCTCCCTTTCTGGTGGTTCACCAAGACAAGGTGGTGTTGCGCCCACGGCCTGAATTTCTGCCGAAGGTGGTTTCAACGTTTCACCTAAACCAGGAGATTGTTCTCCCATCATTTTGCCCCGCTCCCGTTCATCAGGTTGAGCGCGACCTCCATACTCTGGATCTCGTGAGAGCTGTACGCATTTATGTGTCCAGGACCGCCTCCTTTAGGAGTTCGGATTCCTTATTTGTCCTCACGATGGGTCGCTGTAAGGGGGCCGCGGCTTCGAAGTCGACCTTGGCCAGATGGATCAAGGCTCCCATTCAGGAGGCGTACCGGTCTTCTGGTTTGCCTCTCCCGGTGGGTTTGAAGGCACACTCTACGAGAGCTGTAGGTGCCTCCTGGGCCTTGCGACATCGAGCTTCTGCTCTACAGGTGTGTCAGGCGGCCACTTGGTCCAGCCTGCACACTTTCTCTAAGCACTATATGGTGCATGCCCATGCCTCTGCGGATGCGAGTTTGGGCAGGCGGGTTCTCCAGGCGGCGGTTGCCCACCTTTAGAGGGAACCATGTGTTATCCGTCTTGTTGAGGAACTCTTCCCGCCCTGGGGTATTGCTTTAGGACATCCCCATTGTCTGGGTCTCCCATTATGACGACCAGAAAAAAGAGAATTTTGTTTACGTACCGTAAATTCTTTTTTCTTTAGTCATCAATGGGAGACCCAGCACCCACCCAGTTGTTCCGTTGCATATTTTGCACTTGTTCTGTTCTCTGTTGAGACAGTGTTTACCGGGTTGTTGAACCGTCTGTGCACGGCATTCTTCCCGATGTTTCGGGTGTGGTTTAATTTCTCCTCGCAGCTTATGGACTAAACTGAGGATGTCTCCTACGGTGGGGGTTTATAAGCGGAGGAGGCGGTGTCTACAAACTTGTAGTACCTAGTGTGACCTCCGGAGGGCAGAGCCCTAAACCCCATTGTCTGGGTCTCCCATTGATGACTAAAGAAAAAAGAATTTACGGTACGTAAACAAAATTCTCTTTATCTCATACATAAATTTGACTTACAACTATTTAGCATATGACTAGATGGCGGCCCGATTCTAAAGAATTGGGTAGTCTAGAATCCATATATAGTTTATTTAGTAAGAGTTAACAATAATGCAATTAAAACATGATATCTATTCATTAACTACCTATGTTTGTATGGTGTATGTAATTTTTGGAAATTTGTTATATGCTAAGGCATTTGGTACACATACTGGCCAATACTTATGTGCCCTTCAAGTAGCTTCATTTAAGAAATCAATGTTCATAGTCTGCGTATTCGCCAATCTGTTAATTCACAATGTTAGAGCTATTTGCGGAATTTGCGGTAAGAAACCGCAATTTCCGCCTAAGGGGCGAATTGAGGCAAGTCCCCATGTAATGTATAGGAGACTTGTGGAAAGGTGCGTTTTCGGCACCTTGCCGCAAGTCTCCAATACATTACATGTGGACTTGCTGCAATTGTGCCGTAAGTCGCCTCTTGGGCAGAAAGTGCGGAAATTGCGGGGGGTTTTTTCCTGCAAAATCGGCAAATGGCAGAAAGGGGGGGTCCGATAGTGTTGTAGCAGGGGGTGGGCGGAGGCGGGCGTGACACAAAGTGGGCGGAGCCAGTTGGGAGCTGCGCCAGGTGGCCGGAGGCAGGTCGTGAGCTGTGCGAAGTGGGCGGAGCCAGGAGGGAGCGGCGTGAGGTGGGCAGAGCAACGTGGGAGTGGATAAGTCAGACTGGATACAGAGGGTGGGAGGAAGAGTTGTGACTGGATACTGGGGGGGGGGGGAAGAGTCTGGATACAGAAGGGGGGGGGTCTGGCTATGAAGGAGGGGTGTTTGGTTACAGAGGAGTGGGGGTCTGGATATCGAGGGGGGGGGGCTTCTTAATGGGCACAACCGTGGCTCATACAGGGCTGTGCCCAAGTGTAACAATAGTATGGGCAGAGGGCGATGTGCCAGCTGACCGTGCCTCACTCACCCGAAGTAATCGTCCATAGACTTGAAGATGAACTTGTAGTTGGGCTTGTTCAGGACTCCCTTGAAGTCTCCCAGCGTCACCAGATACGGCGTCTCCTGCTCGTCCAGATGGTAAATAACCTTGGTCTCCCCCATGGTGATCCGGCCGCTGTCCGGGGGTGGCCCGGCCCCAGGATCTGTCATACACAGGCGGCCATAGGAAGGCAGCGGACGGGGTGAGGGGCACAGAGGAGCACTTACTGTGGCCTGTCAGCCCCTGCCCCACACTCCGGCACCGAGCTCCCGGCCACCTCTCTCCGAGCCCTCCGCCGCTCCCTGCACGGCACACAGGCCGCCGCTCCTCGCACAGTGCAGGTCCCCGGCCGGTCTCTCATTGTTTCTGACACTCAGTATCCGTCGCTAGTGGAAGATTTTCAGGTGTCCCCTTAGGTGAGGAGGCGGGGGGGGTTGTGTGCTGGTGGAAGTATTTGTAATAGCGCGGGGCCAGCGTGAGTGCCTGGTCTCAGTGACTGGCGTGCGTTCTGCCGGCTTTTGCACAGAGGAGGAGGGGCGGGCACAGCTGCGGGAAGTGAGGCTTCTCTCACTTCCCGTCCTCCCTCCACTACTTGTCCAACGCTATGACGGTCGCGGCAACCGTTGTAGTTACGCCACTGGGTGTAAGACAGGAGGGTGTGGGGTGCAGGAGAGGCCGCCGATGGCGAGAGTGGGGCAGTATTAGCCCCGCTCTCGCTAACGGTCGTCCATCTTGGGCCGGCTTCAGTCAGGATGTGACGTCATTTCGATGACTTACTGACGGAAGCAGGCTTAGGGTTTTATTAGAATAAGATTAGTTATGGAGATTGTCATGCCACTGCATTGTTAATGTTTTGCTCCTAAAAATGTAAATTAAAATTTATTATGTATTTTTAAATCCACTTTTGGCTTTCAGCACTGCCTGAACCCTGAGCATGCTCTAGATCAGATTCAAGCATGACTCAACTGAAATCTGATCCCAGGTATCTTCTACACTTGCCCAATATTGGTGCATACCAGTGGACCCATTTGGATATGCATACAGCATTTTCTTCATCTCTACCCACAAGTGATGGGTTGAGGTCTGGGGACTGTGGGGACCAATCCAGCTGCTCTGCTTCATTGTCATTGAACCATTTCTTCCCCAATCTCGCCATATGCTATGAGCCGTTGTAGTGCTGATACCCATAGTACTCGAGTGTATGAAGTAACTCATCTTGAAGGATACTCACATATAGTTCAGCATTAAGACCATCATCGATCCTGGTCAAGCATCCCACGCCTTTGGCTGTAAAGCAACCAGATATCATTAGGCTTCCTTGACGGAACTTGACATTTTCTTCAATTTCTCGGTTTGTTAGCCCCTTTTTACCTTGCTTCTTCCAGACCCATTTACACACATGAGAGCTTGGTTTATTATTGACTTCATCTCATTGCTCCAGTCACCCGTTTCCAATCTTCTACTGTCCACTTTTTGGATTTTTTTGCAATCTTGAGCCGATACTTGTTATGATGTTATTGAAGTCAAGGTTTTTCACTTTTTTCAGGCCACCATTCCAAACTTGAGTAACGTGAGTTGCACATTCCTGGGATGCACGTCTGTGATCTCACTATAATGAAGCATACGAGCCGCCTCTACTGCCGTTTTTCTCACTCCAAAACTGATAGACCTTGTTATGAGCCGACTTGAGTCAAATATTTTGCCTGGACATCAGCCTATTGGCGTTTGAATGGATGGACGAAATTTAATTTAGTATTTCTTCATCTGTCATGGCCTCATATGATGCAGTTTGGCAATTTTCTTGGTTAAGAGACTATCAATTAGCTGGATGATGCCATTTCTCTTTTCTTGGGAAAATGCTTCATGGCTGCTTCTTCATTTGAACCAATGACCTATCACTTGGGAATAAACCTAATAACACACTGAGCTATTGGGGAATGTGAGAACAGGTTGTAATGTGTAGTATACAGGAAGAAAACACCAGGAGCAAAACAATGCAACAATGCAGTGACCTGACAAGAATTTGCATTACTAATCATATCCTGAAGAGTTGCAAGTCCAATTTATGTTTGAGATAGCCAAGATGATTCTCTATAAAATGAAGGTAGTCTCAAGCTGAAAGTTGTAGTGGATGGTGACATATAGAGCCTGTAAGTCAAAAGATCAAAACATTGTTAACCTTTGACTCACTGTAATCTACCATTTATGGTAAAAACATTTAGTTTTATCATCTCAAAGGTTTTGGCATCATTATTTATTTTGTGACTTTGATTCTTTTCTGTTTTGTCCCAGATTCAGTCTTGTCAGAGGATGAGTGAGTTGAAGGCTGTCATTGCTCACTATTATGACTTCCTGCAAAGTACTGGTACCTTGCAACTTATACAGAGTCTTGGTGACAAAAACATCCTGGTCAGAAGTATTCTGTTTCATCACGTCATTCGCCGTGTGCAGGAACCGCTTGAAAGGTGAAATTTTGTTAATAAATCAAATACACTTCCTACACCTTAATTGCCAGAATAATTTAAAGGGAATCTGTCAGCATCTTTTTGATATGTAAACTGAGGACAGCATGCTGTAAGGCTGGCTTCACACTTGCAGATGCATCTGCAGCGTTTTGCAGATGCATCTGCAAGTATCAGCATGCAGACCGCGGCCCCTATGGTTATAATGGGGCGCACCGCGGTCTGAAAGCACTCATTCATTCCTATATGTGAACCGTCCGCAGGCGGATGCCTGCTTACAGATCACACACTCCCGCCCGCACCATGGACGCGACATCTCGCGTCCATGGTGCGGGCGGGAGTGTGTGATCTGTAAGCAGGCATCCGCCTGCGGACGGTTCACATATAGGAATGAATGAGTGCTTTCAGACCGCGGTGCGCCCCATTATAACCATAGGGGCCGCGGTCTGCATGCTGACACTTGCAGATGCATCTGCAAAACGCTGCAGATGCATCTGCAAGTGTGAAGGCAGCCTTAGGGTTATAAAATAACAATCAGTTGTGCCTATCTTATCTGGCTGTGTGCTGTTGTTTTAGTAAATGAAAAGGTTTATCACCTGGTGATTACCATTACTGGACTACTTAATATTGTGATGTGCAGGGCAGCCTGACACGACCCCTGCTGTGATTGACAGCTCACAGTGAAAGTACACACCAGGCTCTTTATAGAGATTGTTCAATCTCAGCTATCTCATCTCTGCTGCATGGCTAAAACGAAATACTTTGATTGTGCCAAGATAGCTACAGCCAGTAATCTATGTAATATATCGTTGGATTCAGGGTTTCTTAGCCTACATTATGTTCCAGTCAGATGAGGTAGCAAAAACCTGCTGATAGATTCTCTTTTAACTAAAAGTTACCTTGGTCAGTTGGTGGTAGTTTAATGGGGCAGTCACGCGCGTCAATATCGCGTGCACGATCACTGCTGCACGTGACGTTGCATCGATATTGACGCGTGTAACATGCTCAATCAACCAGCGATAAATCGCTGGTTGATGATCGCCAGGTTTTAGAATCTGTTCTAAAACCTGACGACGGTCGCCTGGTGTACACGCAGCATCGCTGCGTGTGACATCGGGAGATGCGATCAGCCAGCTCCCAGCGCCTCTCAGGAAGCGCTGGGAGCTGGTATTCAAGGTAAACTGCGGGTAACTAGGATCCCTAGTTACCCGCTATGTACATTAGATACCAGCCAGTGAGTGGAGAAGGCTGGTAACTAAGGTACACATCAGGTATCTAGGCAGCGCGCGCTGCCTAGTTACCCGCAGTTTACCCTGGATACCAGCCTGCAGACATCGTGGAAACGATATAGAAATAATTTCCACGATGTCGCTGGTAAAATGATTGCTGGTGAGTCTGCCTGTTTAACAGCTCACCAGCGATCATCCGTCAATGTCGTCAGCGATCAGATCACTGACGACTTTGACGCGTGTAACGGCCCCATAACAGACTGTTTAGACAGGCCAACCACACTGCATTGTGAACAGAACAATCCTATATACAATCGTCCTGTGCACATCATCTGTCAGTGTTCTCAGCAGCACATATTCTGTTTACACAACACAATGTACTGCTGAGGGTGATGATTTTTTAAGGAAGCCTCAAAACCATTTCACCCGACAAATCAGCATTGTGATTGTTTTGTGATAGGCAGCCTGTTTTGTCAGGCTGATGATTGGAATACGAGCGTTTATAAGGTGTAATACAGCCTTAGGGTGCCTTCACACTGCGGCAGCGTCCGGTCCGGGGCTGTCAGGGGTGACAGCCTGGACCGGAGTTTTGCTGCATAGAATACTATCTGGCTGCACGGAGCTGGATCGCGCCGGGTGGCAATTATCTGCCATCCGGCTGCTAGCTCGCCGGATGAATCCTGCAGAAGTGGGGATTTGTCTGCCGACTCCAAAAACGGTGCATGCATATTTTTTCTGCAGTGTACTGTTGTTTTTGGTCGTATTTAGCTTTTTGTCTCCAAATCCCCACTTCTGCAGGATTCATCCGGCGAGCTAGCAGCCGGATGGCAGATAATTGCCACCCGGCGCGATCCAGCTCCGTGCAGCCCGATAGTCTCCTATGGAGCAAAACTCCGGTCCAGGCTGTCACTCCTGACAGCCCCGGACCGGACGCCGCCGCAGTGTGAAGCCAGCCTGAGGCCACATGTGCTCGTTGAGTATTTGAGTTTTTCCCAATCAGTCCATTCCAGGAGTGTAACAATGAGCGGAAAAGTCTAATAGAAACACCTCACCACTTCTTAATTTATCACTCACTTCTGGTTTTGGCTTAAAAATACTGAGCTAAAAAACTCACCAGCTCTGCTGTATCTCCTACACACCCACACTGACTTCTGTGAGATAAAAGATACTATCCTTTGTCCTACTGTCAGCACTTTGTAATCTCACACATCTCTACTGTGAGACCAATGAGGAGAGCAGACTGTCTATCATTATGTCTTCCACAGGAGAAAGCCTGCTCTTGACTATTGAGACTTTTTTTTTTCTCTTTTTCTGCTGTACATTGCAGATTGTTTGATTGGTCAACCTTATGCAGGGGAAGAAGTAACTAAGCATAATTTGTAACTTAACCTGTACAAGATAATATCTCCACAATTAGAGATGAGTAAATAAAAATGGTTTTATTTAGTTCTGCAGTCTCTGAGCAAGTAAAATTGGCCACATCATTGAACAAACTGCTGAATGATCATCTTTAAATGCCAGCATGGTTATATGAATTAGAAAAACAAACAAATGGAAATCTTTTTGGGTAGAAAAAGAATAAAGCACTAAAATATTGTGGTTGCATAAATTATGCACATCCTTCTACTAACACTTTGCTGAAGAACCCACCATGGCACATCTAGGATTAGCAATCTTTGTCCACTCTTCCTTGCAGTAGCTCCAAATCTGTCAGATTGTGAGGGCATCTCCTGTGTACAGCACCCTCTTCAGTCACCCACAGGTTTTTAATAAGATTCAGGTTTGGGCTTTGTCCGGACCTTTCCAAAACTTAGATTATTCTTATGCCAAAGCTACTCCTTTTGTTGATCTGGATGTATGTATGCATAGGGTTCTAGTTTTTAAAGGCAACATTCATCATCTTAACAGAGGCCTGAAGGTTATGATGCTAAATTGACTGATATATTTGGAATTGTTCATAATTCCTCTCCACCTTAACCCGAAAAACCTGTTGAAAACCAGTCCCAAAGTAAAATGCCTCCACCATGCTTCACTGTGGTGTTTTATCGGTGATATCCAGTATTGTTTTTCCTCCAAACATACTTTTGGAATTATGGACAAAACGTTTCACCTTAGTCTTATCAGATAACATGGCTTTGGTAGACTTTGTGTACATTTTGGCAAAACATAGCCAAGCTGGGATGTTTTCCTTTGTAAGTAAAGGCTTCCGCCTTGCCATCCTACCTCACACTTCAAACATACAAAGACTACAGTAGATTGTTACGAGGAAGACGTGTTTGCCACGTCGAAACATGTTGTGGGTTGGAGTTTGGAGCATCATCTTTTAAAGAATAAAGATAGAGATTGGAGATAATTGTGTTCGTGTAATATCAGCGCTCTACCGAAGGACCGCTTAAACAATTTCTACTCGTAACAATCTACTGTAGTCTTTGTATGTTTGAAGTGTGAGGTAGGATGTCAAGGCGGAAGCCTTTACTTACAAAGGAAAACATCCCAGCTTGGCTATGTTTTGCCAAAATGTACACATCTCCCTTCGGGGAAAGCGGTCTAACAGAGCTGCAGAGGGAAAGGACCTGATTGACGCCGTCCGGCCTGGCCTTGGAGTGAGCAATTGATCGGCACATGATCTGAAGCTGAGAGGATCTAGGACACGGAAGAGATACAGGTCCGAGGCTGGCAGCCTGAGCCTTAACACACGCCCACATTCTGGTTGTGCGGAACTGGCACAACCATAAAAGGTTAGTTGATCCCTAAGTGCAACCTTATAATAGCAGGATAAGTCCACAGGTGGCGCAACACATTTTTTTTTCTTTTCTGTTACAGTAGATTGTTGTCACATGTAGTCCATAACCAGTACTTGCCAGAAATTCATGCTGCTCCATTAATGATGCTGTAGGCCTCTTGGACAAATTTTTTTTTTCCTGTCTCCATCAATTTTTGAAGGATTCCTAGTTGTATACGTTGTAACTGTTGTGCCAAATTAAGCCACTTGATGACCATCTTTATTGTTCCATGACACATCTAATGCATAGGTAAAAAAATTGTACCCTTCTCCTGACTAATACCTTTTAACAATGAAATCCTTTGCTGTGTTGTAAGCAGTTTATGTTACGGATTGTGACTTTTGCTGTAAGATTCAACTAAGAAAATATTAGGAGAAAATCCTAGAACACTTAAACTTTATATGGGGTTAATCGGAAATGCAGTATATGATGTCTGCTTTGTAGTGACTACCAAGTAACATGAGTATACATATGTTATATAGCTAATTCTGAACATAACCACATTCCCAATCATAACAGGGTGTTCACACTTATGCAACCTCATTATTTTTTTTTCTATTTCCCTTTTAATGGTTTCAAATTTGTTTTTCGATTTTTTTTTTTAATGTCACCCATAAGTACAAATCCATTGCAATAGTTTAGAAAATTTACTTAATGTAATTTTCTTTTTTTGTTAAATGATAAATTGGTATTTAGTAAACGTGTAAAGTCTTTTCATATCCACTGTGTGTGTATAATATGGTATATTTCACTATCAGACAATTGGTAAAGCCATGCCACAAAGTGGCTGAAGACTAACTAATGGAGGTTTATTAGCCCCTCTTGCTTCAGGTGAAATTTTGTTGGGTCCATTCAGCACCCCGTTTGACATACTGCTATGCTTTGTTTGATCAAATACGCCAGGGCCGGCATCTACACCCAGGAAAGTCCTTGGGGGCTGGACAAACGGGGGGGCCTACTCGCTGTCGGGAACACCGTCCGCACTGCTTGAAGGATGGTGTCCCAAGCAGTTCATGGCTTCCTTGCGTTGTCTCCTCTTCTCCTTTACGCTGTCTTCTCGCCGCGTGAGCTGTGCTGCGATGAGTGTAGCGTTCGACTGCTCATGGCAGCTCATAATTACTAATAAGCTGGCAGAGGAAGATCAGAGCTGGTCCCTGCCTGGGATTGTGACACCGCTCTGCTGCCAGTTTATTACTTATTCATAAACCGGCAGGAGTCGGACGGCTGTGCTCATTGCAGCACAACTCATGCGGAAAGAAGACCGCGCTAAGGAGGGGTGGAGAAGGGCAGCGCACAGAGAAGGCAGCGCAAAGGTGGGGACAATGCACACGGGGGAGAAGACAGCATACAGGAGGAGAAGCGAGCCTAAAGGGGGTGGGGAGAAGACAGTGCACAGGAGGGATTATATTTATGGGGATTGTATTGTATTGGTGGGGGTGTGTGTATATACAGCCCACAGCCTCTGTTATATTTACACAACTTCTATAGTAAACTCCATGAATCGTGGTATGTTTTATAGGGGCCCACAAAAACCTGGAGCCAGTCCTGAAATATGCCAATCATTTCTACTGCATTGGTTTGTCATCGTGCGGATCAGTTTACAACCCGGCGAACCATTCCAAGTAGTTTCTTGTATCGCCAGCAGTGACCTGGGATATACTGATTATGCTGCTAGATATGTTATTAATCTATTCCACTTCAGAAGAAATTTACTAAACACATTAGCCAATGGCTGTATTCGATCTGAACCTTAGATATGTTTTGTCTGTATAATGCACTGCTCAGCACCACCACACCTTAGTAGTATATCCGCACAGGCAGTACATTCCTTTTGTTGTTATTCCTCTGCTCCGCAATCTTAAAATGTTACAGGTGCAGTAAGTGAGTTTGTGAAAACGTGGTGTCCCCCATACCCCCCTGTTGCTTGAATGTAACGCTCCGGTAGTTGCTGAATTCTGCACAATACTGGGTGTGGAATATCCTGGCTTGTTTTTATTCTTTACAGACGATGCAGAGATTAGCTTGAATTTTTTTCTTGAGATTGGTTAGGTTTCAATATTCATATGTTTCAATATTCTTGTTTGTGATTTAGGTTCAAAGAAGGCTTGAAGACGCTGGGTGTGCTTGACACTATCAAGAGTTACCCATCTGCCTTTTGGAGTGTTTTGTGCAGGAAGCCTGAGAAGCTAACGTCAAAAGCGGTGTCCGAACTCTTCACCGTCATATATCATAGGAGACTCACACAAGTACAGAAGTGCAATGCTATCAATATATGGGAAGAGTATTTAGAAGAGACAGAAGGTCAGTTTTGTTAAGTAAAAGGGGTTTTCCACTTTAGTTAAAGTAGTTCCCTAATCATAGTAGCTGTGCAACATAACACAATTTGATAATTCTACCCCCCCCCCCCCCCCCCCGCCCCCCCTATAATGGTCTGGCAACTGCTGCCTGACGCTGCTCATTTCCCTGAGTTTTGGTTGCAACGATGAAACCATTGCACCATCGCCAATCGTGGAACTTAGCTGTTGATGCTCAGTGATTAACTGTAGCAATGATGTGCGCTATTAATGTAACGCAGTGGTAGGGAACATTTTTCTTCCAGGGTCCATTTGGATATTTCTACTATCATATGGGGGTTGCACAAAATTATCACTTCCAAGAATTGACCAGCGAGTTGAGGAATATTGCACCTTGAGGCTGGTTTCACACTTGCACTCCCCGCCGCTGCGTATTGCGGCGTGGAAGCGCAAGCTGAGCGCAGACACCACGCGCCCCTATGTTTATCATGGGGACGCACAGTGATGCGCTCAGCTGCACTTTGCCGTGTGCACCCCATTTACTTCCCTGTGTGATTTGTACGCATGCGGATGCTTGCATACAACGCGACGTGTCGCGTTCAGGGTGCGGACGAGAGTGTGTGATTTGTACACAAGCATCCTCATACGTACAAATCACATACTCAAGTCTATCAGTGCAGCCGAGCGCATCACCGTGCGTCCCCATGATAAACATAGGGGTGCATGGTGTGTGCGCTCAGCTTGCGCTTCCCCGCCGCAATATGCAGCGGCGGAGCGCGCAAGTGTGAAAGCAGCCTTAGTTCTTTATAAAATTTCCATTTATTGGTAACCAGGTAAAAAGACACAGTTCAGTTTATCATGTCTTCAGGCAACATGTTTCGGCTAGCTTGTAGCCTTACTCATACTCATGAGTAAGGCTTCAAGCTAGCCGAAACATGTTGCCTGAAGACATGATAAACTGACCTGTGTGTTTTTACGTGCTAAGAAACCTGTTTTTAACCCTTTACCAATAATAAATGGAAATTTTCTGGTCATCATAATGGGAGACCCAGACAATGGGTTTAGGGCACTGCCCTCCGGAGGTCACACTAGGTACTACAAGTTTGTAGACACCGCCCCCTCCGCTTATAAACCCCTACCGCAGGGAACATCCTCAGTTTTAAACTTAGTGTGCTCGGAGGATCACGCTTTGCTTGCACTTCACTGCATTCTCACTACTTACGTGATGGCGTCTGAAGACAAGGTAATAAGGTCCCAGTCGGGACCGGTGACAGCCTCCCCGCTCACCCTTAGTGGCACACGCTGGTGGAGGTACCGGAGGGCCTAGGGCCTGGACACCTGGTGTTCTCCCGGTACGCTGTTACACTCCTCTCTATCCCTCTCTGGGGGGCTCTGGTGAGTGGGAGATGGGAGCCTTGCACAGCTCCGCTCCGTCCGAGGCCTCCCTAAATGGTGCTTACAGACCGGACTGGAGCCAGCCCAGTCCGAGGCCTCCCTAAATGGTGCTTACACTCTGGACTGGGCTGAGCGGCCCAGTCTGAGGCCTCCCTAAATGGTGCTTACACTCCAGACTGGTGCTGCACCCCCGTCCGAGGCCTCCCTAAATGGTGCTTACAGACCGGACCGGCACTGAGGCACTCGGTGTCTCCTGTGTGCCTGGGGGTAGTGTCTGGCACTTTATGTGCTTCATGACACTCAGACCGCGCGTTACCCTCGGGTCCGCGGTTCTGCGGGTGTACCCTGTGCTGGGGTCACCCTGGCTGACCGCCCTGTGTGTCACAGGGGCTGAGGCCGTAGGCTGCGGATGTGTGACATGTAATTGCAGTCTGTGTACATTGTTTTTTACACTGTTTCCCGCCCTGCGGGCCCCAGCTCCCTCATGAGAAGGATGCTTGGAGGATGGGATGCAGCCCGTGCGGTGACGTCACCGCGGGGCGTGTGTGTGTGTTTCCCGCGTGTCTTCGGCGCCGCCCACAGTTTCTCTGTCGGCGGCCATCTTTACCCTCACTTCCCGGCTGGGAACTGTATGCAGCGTGCGTCTGCACTCCAAGAGGGGAGACCGGAAGACAGCGCGGAGGTCACACACACACACCGCTCCCTCATACCGCTTTACAGCGGTCGGTAAGCCACCGGGATCCCCGGTTTTATTGTCTGCAATTGGGCTTATCTACCCCTACTGTGACCATGTCCTCAGCTGGGAAGCGTGCTGCTAAGGCGGCCGAGACCACCGTTACATGTGCTACGTGCAATGGAACACTGGTGGAGGGGTCCTGCAATAACTGTGGACGCCCAGAGGCCCGGGCTGCAACTACTGGGTCAGCAACCCCGGTGCTATACCCCGAGGTTCAGGTGATCTCAGGGCCTTGGGAGACTCAGAACAGGATCAATGAATCTCTGTTGTCTCAGCTGTCCTCCATGTCGCAATCCCTGGAGGCACTTAATAGGAGACTGGATAGCCCAGCTACTCCTTCCAGTTACCCCCGGGTGTCTCCCTCTTCTGCTGTGAGACCCCTTAAGCGGGCTCGTCGTGAGGCTTCACCCGAGCTCCAGGCTCTCTCTGAGGAGGAGCGTTCCTCTGATGGTGAGGAAGATGATGGGGGTTCGACTTTCGGGTCTGTATCTGTGTCTGAACCACCAGATGGGGTGGAGGATCTGGTGTCCTCTATCAACGAGACCTTACGTCTCGTGACACCCCCTGAGGAGGTGACGGTGCACCCGAAGGAGGTCTATCAATGGCTGCGGCCGGAGGCTAGACCAAGTGGCTCCTTTATGGACCATACTAATTTTGGAAGGGTGATTAGGGCTCCCAGGTTACATCCTGGGCGGCGTTATGTCCGCAAACCCAAGGACAATCGCTTCCCCTTTCCCCAGGAGGTGCTTCAGGAGTGGTCGCAGTCCCCGAAGGTGGATGCTTCCATGACCAGGATTGCTGCACGCTCCCTTTTCTCTGCCTCTGATAGCTCCTCACTGAAGGATGCTACTGATAGACAGGTCGAGCAACTCGCCAAGTCTTCCTATGAGGCGGTGGGGTCGTCATTTGCCCCTAACTTTGCCACGGTCTGGACCTTACAAGCGATTACTACCTGCTTGGATGGTATCACTGACCTGGCAAGGTCCAGTCCAGAGGTCCTGGCACTTACCGAAAGGGCAAGGGCCTATGCGGACTACGCCAGAACGGCGACTCTGGAAACTGCTACTCGCTCAGCTGTGGCTTCGGCCAATGCTATAGCGATCCGCAGGTTGTTGTGGCTGCGTCTTTGGGACTCAGATGCCACATCTAAGAAGATTCTGCAGAATCTTCCTTTCGCTGGTGACAGGCTTTTTGGCACAGAGCTGGATAAGCTAATTAAGGATTCTGCTGAGTCTAAAATACCGCAGAATAAACCTAAGCCACGGTATACCGTTAAAAGGAACCCAAAACAGTGGTCCTTTCGGTCCAGCTCACAGTCATCAGCACCGTCCGCTCGCACGGACCGAGGGGGCAAGCCCGCTTCTCAGTGGCGCTCTAAGAGTCGTCCAAAGAAGCCGGCGGGGGCAGCAGCTGCCACCCCCAAACCCGCCTCTACATGACTCGCTCTCTCTTCCTGCCTCCCCACAGGTGGGGGGCCGCTTGTCTCGCTTTCAGAACGAGTGGCTACTTCACGTTTCAGATCAGTGGGTTCGAGACGTGGTCTCGCGAGGTTACAGGATAGAGCTGACGTCAAAACCGATATCCCGATTCCATCGGTCGGTTCCCTCCCCAGAAAAAGCTCAGGCCTTTTCTTTGGTGTTGGAGGGACTCCGCAGAGACGGAGTGGTGGTCCCGGTGCCTTCCGGGGAGAGGTTCAGGGGTTTTTACTCCAACCTCTTTATAGTCCCAAAGAAGGACGGATCCTTCCGCCCGGTTCTGGACCTGAAGTTGTTCAACCGCCACGTGCTGGTTCGGAAGTTCCGTATGGAATCACTGCGCTCAGTGATCGCGGCTGTGTCACAGGGGGACTTCTTGGCGTCCATAGATATCAGAGACGCTTACCTTCACGTGCCCATTGCACCGGCTCACCAGCGATGGTTGAGATTTGCAGTGGGGGAGGAACACTTCCAATTTGTGGCGCTGCCGTTCGGCTTGGCCTCGGCACCGCGGGTGTTCACAAAAGTGATGGCCTCCATGATGGCTCTCCTGCACGTGCAGGGCCATGCCGTCATTCCCTATTTGGACGACCTGCTGGTCAGGGCGCCATCGGAACACCTCTGTCAAGCGAGCCTGGATGTGACCATGCGGTCTCTGGAACAATTCGGTTGGCTCCTCAATGTTCAGAAGTCAACCCTGGTTCCGACCCAGTCCTTGACTTATTTGGGCATGGACTTCAACACGTCCTCAGCCCTGGTGTCTCTGCCACAATCCAAACAGGTGGCGATCCGATCGGGAGTACAAGCGGTGCTCCTGTCACCACAATCATCCCTTCGTGGGTTGATGAAGCTGGTGGGTCGCATGGTGGCAGCGATAGAGGCGGTGCCGTTTGCACAATTTCGCCTCCGTCCTCTCCAGCTGGAGATCCTACGCAGGTGGGACAAGAGGACGATCTCGCTGAATCGGCTGGTGACACTGTCACAACCGACCCGAGATTCCCTGCAGTGGTGGCTTCAACCACATCACTTGTCGCGGGGCCGGTCCTTCATAAAACCGTCTTGGTTAGTGGTGACCACCGACGCCAGTCTGAAGGGCTGGGGTGCGGTGTTCTTACACCACAGGGCCCAAGGCCTCTGGACTCTGTCGGAGTCGGCATTGCAGATCAACGTGCTGGAGATCAAGGCGATCTATCTAGCACTCCTGGCTTTTCAGAGATTCCTCTCAGGACAACCCATCCGGGTTCAGTCCGACAATGCGACGGCCATCGCTTATATAAATCATCAAGGAGGAACCAGGAGTGCAGAGGCTCTGGCCGAAGTCCACCGCATCCTATCCTGGGCGGAGGACAACAACTGCCTGATCTCCGCAGTTCACATCCCAGGGGTCGAAAACTGGGAGGCCGACTATCTGAGCAGGCAGGGGATGGACGCCGGAGAGTGGGCCCTTCATCCAGACGTCTTTCGGGACATCTGCAGCAGATGGGGCACTCCGGACGTGGATCTGATGGCCTCACGGCTGAATCATCAGGTTCCGCAATACATGGCGAGGTCATGGGACCCCCAGTCGTTGGGAGCGGACGTCCTGATCTTGACTTGGTCCAGAGTCAATCTACCATATGTGTTCCCTCCTCTGGCTCTGATTCCCAGGGTGCTGTGGAAAATCAGGTCGGAATGCAGGGTAGCCATTCTAGTGGCTCCAGACTGGCCCAGGAGGTCCTGGTATCCGGACCTGTGGCAACTGTCAGGCGGACACAGGTGGGCTCTTCCAGAACGCGCAGATCTTCTCGCGCAAGGCCCATTCTTCCACCTCAATTCCAAGGCCCTCAGATTGACTGCATGGCTCTTGAGGCCTGGCTGCTGACATCCAGGGGGTTCTCCCCTACAGTGGTTGCCACTATGAATCGGGCTAGAAAACCAGTTTCCAGGAAAATGTACCACAGGACGTGGAAAATCTTTTTTTACCTGGTGTGCCTCTGGAGGCCGGTCCCCGTGGCCCTTGTCCATCCCGACACTGTTGGCATTCCTACAGTCGGGTTTGGAGTTGGGATTATCCCTTGGCTCCTTAAAGGGTCAGGTCTCAGCACTTTCTGTGCTGTTTGACAGACGATTGGCGCTTCTCCCGAAGGTCCGTCAATTTCTGCAGGGGGTGTCGCGGATGGTTCCACCCTACAAAAGACCTCTGGATCCGTGGGACCTTAACATGGTCCTGGCGGCATTGCAAAAACCGCCATTTGAGCCTCTGAGGGAGGTTTCCCTTTCTCGTCTGTCCCAGAAGGTGGCTTTTCTGGTGGCGATTACATCTCTGAGGAGGGTCTCAGAATTGGCTGCACTTTCGTGCAAGTCTCCCTTTCTGGTGGTTCACCAAGACAAGGTGGTGTTGCGTCCACGGCCGGAATTCTTGCCAAAGGTGGTTTCAACGTTTCACCTGAACCAGGAGATTGTTCTCCCGTCATTTTGCCCCGCTCCCGTTCATCAGGTTGAGCGCGACCTCCATACTCTGGATCTCGTGAGAGCTATACGCATTTATGTGTCCAGAACCGCCTCCTTTAGGAGTTCGGATTCTTTGTTTGTTCTTACGACAGGTCGCTGTAAGGGGTCCGCGGCTTCAAAGTCAACCTTAGCCAGGTGGATTAAGGCTTCCATTCAAGAGGCTTACCGGTCTTCTGGTTTGCCTCTCCCGGTGGGATTGAAGGCTCACTCTACCAGAGCCGTAGGTGCCTCATGGGCCTTGCGACATAGAGCATCTGCTCTACAGGTGTGTCAGGCGGCCACTTGGTCCAGCCTACACACTTTCTCTAAGCACTATATGGTGCATGCCCATGCCTCTGCGGATGCAAATTTGGGCAGGCGGGTTCTACAGGCGGCGGTTACCCACCTTTAAAAGGGAACCATGTTATCCGTCTTGTAGAGGAACTCTTCCCGCCCTGGGGTATTGCTTTAGGACATCCCCATTGTCTGGGTCTCCCATTATGATGACCAGAAAAAAGAGAATTTTGTTTACGTACCGTAAATTCTTTTTTCTTTAATCATCAATGGGAGACCCAGTACCCACCCAGTTGTTCCTTTGCATGTTTTGCATTGACCCTGTTCTCTGTTGAGACAGTGTTTGCCGGGTTGTTGAACCGTTTGTGCACGGCATTCTTCCCGATGTTTCGGGTGTGGTTTATTTTCCTCCTCGCAGCTTGTAGACCAAACTGAGGATGTTCCCTGCGGTAGGGGTTTATAAGCGGAGGGGGCGGTGTCTACAAACTTGTAGTACCTAGTGTGACCTCCGGAGGGCAGTGCCCTAAACCCCATTGTCTGGGTCTCCCATTGATGATTAAAGAAAAAAGAATTTACGGTACGTAAACAAAATTCTCTTTTTTATAAAGAACTCCAGCTGCAATTTTCCTCAACTCGCTGGACAACTCTTGGAAGTGATTTGGATGCAGCTACAGACCCGCTGGAGTCCGTGCTGAGAAGGAAGAAAGCTGGAGAGAGGAGTCAGGTGACCGGACCCTTTATTTCTTGGCACAAAATTATCAACTTCAAATCTACCCTGCTATGTTTGGTCAATCAATCACACTCGCCCCTAATGTCACAGCAGGAGCTACAACTCTTTGGTGCGGCTATGATGTTATGTGATATTGATCATGTTGCTTTTCATAACTGCTTTTCCAGTTTTGTGTCATACTTAAGCGTCAACTCTACGTTTTGTATATCATATATACATCACATGAGAGATGCTGGGACTGCTGTATATACATCACAGGAGGCATGAGGGCTACAGTATATACATCACCAGGGATGTGGAGTCTGTAAACCAAAAATCCAACTCCTCAATTTCCCTGAATCTGACTCCACAGCCCTGGTTGGGATTGTTGTATGTACGTTACGGGAGAGAGCTGGCTCATATACATTACAAGACAGGGTTGGGGCTTACATACATACTGTCCTGTTCATCATTGGCACCCATGAAGCTTAACTACATAATGTGGAATATCTCCTGAGAAAAATTAATCAAGTAAAACAGCTTTTTTGTATAGAGACTCATATTAAAAACAAAAGAGCAAATGATAATTAAAATAAAAAGGGAGAAACAGAAAAACCTAAACCTTGCTGTGACACTGGTTTTGGTACTCTTCACATTAAATTAGTATGGATACACATTTTGACTCGCCAGTGGAAAATCGCAAATGAGAATCACCAAATCAATAAATTGTCAATGCTCATTTGATATTAATTAGCCAGTGAACGAGGATGTCGGTGTTTTAAAAAGCCACATGTTCGGCCCTGTTCCCTTGTCACATTGGTGAAGACAAAGGTGCCGTATTAGCAAATACAAGACTTACTATGGATATAAGGCCATCTCCAAAGACCTTGGTATCCCAGTTTCATCAGTGCGCAATGTTAAGACGTTTTCCAAGCATAGTACCGTCAAGAACCTCCCTGGATGTGGGGGAAAAAGAAAAATTGACAAGAAAGGTCTCCAAAGGTTGGTGTGAAGGATGGAAAAAGCACCACGTCAAAGACCTGAAGGCCAACCTGGAACAGTCTGGAGTCATGGTTTCAACAAGTACCATACGCCACACACTACGCCGTTTTATGGGCAAAGGTCAAGAGAAACAATTACTGAAATAAAGACATGAAAAAGTGATCTTTGCCAAAGGGTACCTTGACAAACCACAATCCTTTTATTCTGGGAAAATCTTCTGTGGACAGAAAACAAACAAAGACCTTTTTGGCAATGCACAGCAGCAGTTTGTTTACAGTGGTCCAATGAAGCTTAAAAGGTAAAGAACTCTATACCGACAGTTAAGCATGATGAAGGATCCATAATGCTGCAGGATTGCTTTGCTTCACCCGGTAGTGAAGGCCTTGACCTGTATCACATGAATCATGAAATCAGAGAATTATCAAGAGAGTTTAGAGTGAAATGTCCTGCCCAGTGTAAGAAACATGCAATTACTTACCGGAAATGTGTTTTTTCGGAGTCCATAACAGCACCCTGAACGAGAGAGGGATCTGCCCTCCAAGGGCAAGGAACCATCAGTCTTTGAAAGGGGCAGTTCCTCTCCCCACATCAGTTGGTTACAGAGTCTGAAAAACAGACCTCCGGAATATTGTTAGTCCACCACAACACAGAACACGACTTGCAAAAACCACCAAGAGGAGAAGGAAAAGGCGACTAACCCTCAACAATGGGAGGGAATATGAGGGTGCTGTCATGGACTCCGAAGAAACACATTAACTGTAAGTAATAACGTGTTTATCGGTCGTCCATGACAGCACCCTAAACGAGGATTACAGAGAAATGTAGAATTACGGAGGGACCACAGCCTGTGGAAGCCTACTCCCAAACATGATATCAGCACCAGAGCGATCCAGTCTATAGTGCTTATAGAAGGTAGAAGGCGAAGACCAGGTTCCTGCTCTACACATTTGATCAATAGATACTCCTGGCCTTTCTGCCCAGATAGTAGCCACGACCATTGTAGAATGAGCTCTGAGATTCTTCTCCACTTCTTTGTTGCTTGCAGAGTACGCAATGCTAATCTCCTCCCTAACTCAGCGAGCTAATGTGGCTTCGGAGGCCCTACATCCCTTCATCTGTCCCTGAAAACAAACAAAAAGGGACCTATCCCCGAGGCTCCCTGTTCAAGGATTGGAAACGAACTGACGGGAGAGAACCGCCCCCTTTTAAAGCCTGATGTATCCCTGTCCTTTGGAGGTCGGATCCCTCACTCATTTAGGGTGCTGTCACGGATGACCGATTAATACTTGATTTGAGTTAAATGTCTTGAGTTCTCCAGCAAGACAATGACCCAAAGTACACAGGAATGGTTGAAAAAGAAAAAATTGACTGTTTTAAAATGACAGCAATGAGTCCTGACCTCAATCCCATTGAAAATCTTTGGGGTGAGCTGGAATCTGCCACTGGGAAAAAGAAACCCACAAACCTTTAAAAGCTTGAACAAACGGAGAAAGAAGAGAAAATACCAGCTGAGAAGTGCAAGAATCCTGTAGATGGCTACAAGAAGCGTTTGGAGGCTTCATCAATGCCACAGGGTGCAACCAAGTATTAATTAGGGGCCTTTATTGCTGCACAGGCTGTTTATTCGATTTCTTCTTTGAAATTGCAACATGTAAGTTGACAATGTTTTATTGTATTATTTTGGATCACTAATTAAAAAATCCTGAGGATAAAACTTTGTACAATATCTTCAGAAATAAATGGAAACGTACTATTCTATGGAAAAAAATAAAGGCATGCCACTAATAGTAATCAGCACTGTATATCACTGGGGGGCACTATCCAGGGGTCCCAGAAAAGGTAATGCGGCCCCCACCTCTGATGTAACGTCACTGCTGCAGCCAGAATACAGGGAACAGAGGTGTACAGCCAGAGCTGGATTAGGGGAAGGCTAGTATTGCCAGATTGTATTTTGCACTGTTCTATTGTTGGGGGCCACTTTTGCAAATGTGGAAAACTCCTTTAATAAAATGCATGTATTCTGAAGTCATATCATCAGTTTTGCATCTGTTCTCATTCTTTCCTTATATTTTTGTATATTGGTGCATAAAACTAAATCCTGCACCATTCTTAAAGCACTACTAAATTTTTTTTCTTCAGCACTGGAGTGGTGCTTTAAATTGATGTTCCCTGCACCCAGTTTTATACTCCTCCTCCGGGGTTTTCATCATTTTACAGATGTCGCTTCGGTCCCGGGGTGCCATCTTGTGCCCGTAACTTCAGATTGGCAGGAAGTTAGAAGTTGCTTCACAAGAGCTCAGTGCATCTCTGAGAACCAAAATAAGGCTCTCACAGAGTTGCATTGAGTTGTGACCTTCAGCACTCCATGAAACACTGTAGTTGCCGGCAGGTCACACAAATCCCAGTAGACCGACCTGAGTGGCAGTGATACCAGAAGACTGTGGCAGGTGGGAGTGTAAGGCAGGGGGCAGGGAACTTAATTTAAAACACCACTACTGCTGGAGTGGTAGTTAAAGAAAAAGACAATAAGATGCCCAATTGGGGTTTTCATTACGAATATTTCAAGTGTACTTTTGATGTTTGCAGCTGTCATATTGATTAACTTGCCGTTAATTCCAACTGTAAGACAGACATATTATGCATTACTTTTTTCCAAAATGTTTGGCAATAAAAAAAAACCTCTTGCCATCTGTCTTTCTTATACAAAACTATGGGTGTTGGGTACTTCTGGCCAATGCACCAATCGTTAAATACTCAGAACTTGCACCAATAAGTCAGACAGTGTAATCATCCAGGGAGAGGGAGCCTGTTGATATGTTAGGTAGAAGATCAAAGTCAATTTCCAGCAGAATTCCACAAATATGATGGTTCAGAACAATATAGAAAAGCCCAATTTATTTAATGGTGTGTGCTGTATGTATCTGCTCTTCCTAATGTTCGTTGTTTTTTGCAGATGGTGCTACTGCTGTTTCATTGGAAGACATTTTGAATTTTGCCTTGGGCATAGACTCCATTCCACTGACCGGTTTTGACCCTCAGCCATCACTCTTGTTCCATTATGTCAGGATGCTTCCCACCACAAACAAAAGCACCCACAGAATGGAGCTTCCTGCGAACCACAGCTATGAGGAATTCCGAGCCATCGTGGACAAGGCCATCCATGATGCCCTCAAAGCATAGACCATGTGTTTGTGTGCGGATACATTCTTCCGTCTTGCTGCTCTTACACCACCTGTCATTGGCAGAATGGTAGATGTCCTCTGAAGTACTTGCTTTTCTTGCTTTAAAAACATTCAGGTTTTTGACCAGTAAAGGTTGTTGGTTCAGGGGCTTCTTGGGAAAAGTTCATGTTCTCATTAAACTAATCTAATTGGCATGCTTGGTGGAACTTTGGTACTTTCCATTTTCTATCCTTTTGTGGAAATTAATTTCATTTAACCCTTTTTTTTTTTTTTTTTATATAATATTGCACAAAATTTCTATCTTTTTTTATATACATATTACGGAGCTTGAAATCGCAAGTAAATTTCACAGTGGCCATAATGAATGATCACCCAAACAAATGGAATATGTTTTTCACTCAAAAGGCATGAATACAAGTAACTATTTTTATATAACAAGTGATGATGAGCCGATACTTTTATTATACAAAGACTAATATTTTTTAAATGAGACTTAAAATGTTTGATTTTTGTGACTTTTATTATTCCTTAATTTTATATGATGGTGTATGGTTATTGCCCATATTACTATTTCATAGGTGCAGCTCATATGATGTAACATTGCTCACTGTAGCATGCAGAAGCCTTCTTGCCTTCAAAAGTAGCAGAATCCTGATTTCATTAAGGAGTTTGCTGGTATGCTTTTCAAGATTGGGTCGTCGAAGCAGTCATAGCGCTTTTTTAAAGGGAATCTGTCACCAGATTATAGCTGTGTAATATGAGAGCAGCAAGATGTAGGGGCAGAGACCTTGATTCCAGTAATGTCACTTACTGGGTTGTGCTGTTTCAATATAATAATTTTACCAGCAAGAGATTATCACTACACGACTAGCTTCATCATGCCTCCAGTTCCATGCAGACCCCTAGCACTGATAGGCAGCTTTCTGTGTACACTGTATATTGACAGAAAGCTACTAGTCAGTGGTGTATACCCAGCTCAGCATTTAGAGCCCTACTAGATCTCCAATAGATGGAATCAATTTTACCACAACTGCAGCACCCAGTAAACTAAGTAAAATACATTGCTGGAATAGTGTTCTCCATCCCTTCCTCATGCTGTCAGTTTACACAGCAAAAACCTACTGCCATATTTCCTTTTAAGCCGTTATAAACAAGTATTGTATTATCTTTAGTTGTTAACCATAAATAACTAGCATAAAATACGTTTCTTTATAGTTTGCAGAGTATACTCAGATATGATTTTACTTCCATTATATTGTCTTAGAGTCATTTTCCAGTATCACAATATTGATGGCCTATATTAACATATGCCATTTTCATGTCATCACCCAGTTTGGGATGTTGATGGCGCATCCTAAGGCTTGTCTGTCAATTCTCTGAGCTTACAGAATCCCCGTAAACGTTAGCCGTCTAAAGAAGAGTTCTCACATCCACAATAAGCCTGGACCTGGCATCAGCAATGGGAACTCTGCTGATCCTGAGAAACTACTTTAGAAGCCTCTGTAAAGAGCTGGGAACAGAACTGGGAAAGATCATATTAAGTAATTTGCACTCAACATTTCCGCTATAGTTGAAATCTAACCTCAAAGTTTAGGTTGCCAACAGGTGAGACTAAGCTACCAATCTAAAGGATTGGCTATGTATTATATTTATATGTTGTGTTATATTTTGTTAGTCTTTCCCTGTATTGTTTTGCTATGAACTAGTTTTCTGTGTCATATTTTTGTTGGGATGGTTACATATTACAGTACAAATATTACTGTATGTATTTTTATCGACTGCAATATTTGGGGAAATATTGCTTTTTTGTTTTACTACTTTATGTTCTTTTCCATGGGCTATTCAAAAGTTTTGTTTAAATTAAATAGTAAATTAATCTTCAGCGTTGTGTCCTCCTTGTTGGCATAGAATAATCTTATGGACATAAGATTAAATAATTTTCTTCAATCAAACAAGATGCAAAGATGCAGATACCGTATTTTTCGCTTTATAACATGCACCGGATTATAAGACGCACCCCAATTTAGTGACCTTAAATAGAAGAAAAAAATCATTTTTAATGTCAAATGGGGTCTGTCTTACAATCAGTATATATGTTCCATCTTGGTGTATATGTCCCTCATCCTTGGACGTGGGCAAACCACCCATCCTGAACCCACCGTGGCTTACAGAGTAGGTGGAGTGGAGCTGCAGGAGGCAGAGTCCACGGAGGAGGTGGGCAGTGGGACAAAGCTGCGGGATTGGGGCTGTGTCAGTGATGTTCTCTGGCGGCTGCCATTTTCAGTGTTCCTGCAGGCATTGGTAAACAATGCTGCAGCCTAAACTGTCCAGGACTTCCAGAAAATGATTGCATGGGCAGCACATGCACAGATCAAGATCCGCGTGGCATTTCAAACTTGGTTCTGGGCATGCAGATCAAAAACCCGGATCTGGCATCCAGATCCCGTGAGATTCAGATTTTCCTGGATCCAGGTTCCATAAAGCACCATTCTAATTTAACCCGTGGTGCCCCTGATCTGGGTGTTCACAGTTTTGTCACGGAGGTCAAAATTGCTATAAAATGTGTTTTCTCCTTCGCCTCATTGGGGGACACAGGACCATGACTGTGGGTGTTATGCTGCTGTCCACTAGGAGGCGACACTAGGCAATCTGCAAAAGAGTAACAGTGGCTCCTCCTCTGCAGTATACACCCCTGGAGCAGGCACTGCCTCCCTAGTTTTTTGCTTAGTGTCGTAGGAGGCACACGACCATTTTTCCTCTCAGTGAATTTTTCATCATTACAGAAGAAAAGTGGGTCCGGCGTGGCCACCGGCATGCTCCTTCCTCGGCCTCCCACTGTTGGATTGCTGGGTTAGTCGAGACAGCCCAGCATACCACCCTCCTTCCTCACTCCCTTCCGGTCTGAGGTGAAGTAGAAGCTGGATTACCTGCCGGATGACGTCCCCCTAATCACCCCTGGGTGTTTTAGGCAGTGGCACCACAAGTATCAGCAGCCCTGGCTGCATTGGGCTGGAGATTGCATGGCTAGCAGGTTATGCAGGAGCCTGCAGAAGACAGTAAAGGCTCCAAGCACACATGCTGAGGCTGGATGAGCAGGGCACTTGCAGCAGCGCAGGTTACAGGTTGGCACATGCTTATGCACAGCCTGCACAAGGCTGACAGGGGCACAGCAGCAGAACACTTGCAAGCTGCATCCATAGGAGCAGCTTGCATACATTGTGCAGCATCCCCTTGCTATACTGGTGGTTTCACCGCCAGTACTTTGCCCACTGCCCCTGGGACCCTTTCTCCGGGATTCTGGGCCCCCCCCCCCAGCGTCTTTTTCGCGCCGGCCCCTCACTATTTCCAAGGACCTCAACTAATTGAGGCCCCGGCTTGGGCCTAGCGCGGAGGCCACCTCCCCTGTGCCGCCCCCGTTCCGCCCCGCTGGATGACGCTGACCGCGTGTCATACTGGGGGCGGAGTCGAGAACGGGCACGTTTTCCAGGCTGGAGCCTGCCCGTTTAGCTCCGCCCCTTCCTCCTTCTCCTCCACCGCCGCCATTAGGCTTGCACGTGGAACCCCTGCGCCTCAGCCATCCGGGGGACACAGGATCCGGGCAGTCTGGTCACAGGAGCGCCGCTGGTGCTGGTAAGACCTCTGCAGGGATCTTCTCTGCAGAGGTTCCCTTCCCCCTCTCCTCCACATTCCCTCCTGCAGCAGGCAATGTTAAATCGCAGTGACCCTATTCAGCCCCCTCCACTAAGGGCCCAGGCACCTAGCTGGACAGCTAGAGAGTGCCTGCTTACACAGGGGACACCTGGTTACCGCCTATTTTTTTTTCTCTCATAGCCCATACCACAATGTCTGGCAATAGGAGTAAGAAAAACTCCAAGGCAACCAGCACTATGCTACCTGCACTGTTTGTAAGGCTGACCTTCCTGCAGGATGCACCTTGCCACATTGTGAGAGCTGCATGTAGGCTGCAGATACTGAGACCCCCACTACCAGTGCCCCTACCCCTGCGTGGGCCACAGTTATGTCTCAGAATATGATGCAGTCCATTGACAAATTGTCTGCCACACTGCTGCAGTTTATGCAAGCCCGTTCACCACCTGAAACAGCCGTTCAGGCTTCTGCGTCTCAGCCAGAAGTGTCGGAACCGCGACAGACTGCCGACCCTGCCCCGTCAGTTTCTGACTCTGGGCGTAAGAGACCACCTCCATCTCCAGAATCCCCTGAGGGTCCTGCAGCCTCTCTAGCTCGCAGGCGTCAAGAAGACTCGCAGGAGTCCGAAGGTCTCTGTACTTCGGACTCAGGGTCACTTAGATGAGTCCCTAGACCTAGATGCGACCGATACGGTGGCGCTGGTTGAGGATTTGATTACTTCCATCAACCAGGTTCTGGAAGTGCCAGACCCTCCAGCTGATGCTCCGGAGCATAAGGTGTCCTTTAAAAGGGCCAAGAGACCACATAAACCACTATACAACTATAAATATTGTGTAGTATTACCGGAAGAACTAGTCAAGTAGGTCAGTGACCTATATAGGCCTAGTGGACAGGGGAGATTAACCAAACAATGCTTTTAAGGGCCAAAAAACAGTCCATGTGTATACATCATTTACCAAAACCTGGTTTGATGCCCAAAACCAGTTTACACAAACATGGAGATGTAGTAATCACTGCTTTTAAGCATCCAAAAATGGTGGATGTGAATACAGCAAATTAGTTAATCACTGGTTCGATGGACAACAGGGTTGAATATTCAGAAACCGGAGCAGGAGTGTCAGGGATGGGTATTGAGCTCAGAGAGCCGGACTCAAGTCAAGCAACAAACAGCAAGGAGACCCCAACAACGGTCTCCATTTTTCAAAAATAATTAGGCACGACCACCACTGAAGTGGCATCAATTGCCCCAGAGTTGAAGTATTGAAATGGGGAGTTTAATGCAGCACATTGAAAAGTGCACAAGCGTTTAATCTCCCCAGGCTGACACAGGGGTGGAAAAGTCCTTGTTCATCTTGATAAACGTTAGGCTGTCTACAGTACACTGTCACTGGACAGCTGCATGCGCTTATCAGTCAGCACACTACCAGCAGTGCTGAAGACACTTTCAGAGAGAGCGCTGGCTGCAGGCCATGACAAAATCCCCAAGGCATGAGTGGCGAGCTCAGGCCATTTTTCCACTTTTGAAGCCCAAAATGTACAAGGGTCCAGTTCCACAGTCATGGCATCGATATTCAGCTGTAGATACGCCTGTAACATCCTCTCTAGGCGTGCATTATGTGTCAGAATTGTTCTTTCTTCTGGCGTTGCAAAGGATGGTCTAAAAAAAAAATGGTGAAACAATTCTACAAAATTGCTGTTACCAGATACTGTTTTTGTTAACGTTTGAGTGATGATGACAACTCGACATTCCCAGGGTTAGAAAGTTAGAACTGTGATATTCACTGTGCACCACTGGTGTTTTGGGGAACAGCAGTACTAAGATTGTCTAAAAGCTTCTGCTGATACTCGTGCATGCGTGCGTCGCTTTCCAGGGCAGGAAGCATTTGGCCAAATTTTACTCTTGTACCGGGCATCTAACAGTGTGGCAACCCAGTAGTCGGCATTACTTTGAATTTTAACAATCCGAGTATCATGTTGCAGGTAGTGCTGCAAGAAGTCACTCGTGTCTTGCGGATCCAGGAGGCCCAAGTCCTTGTTGTGTATGTTGCGGTGAGGTAACATTCCTTCCTCTGTCCTCTCCTCCCAACCTCGCACAACAGAAATGTGATCAAGATCTCCTTCATCTGCTGAGTCTTCCATTCCCATCGCCTCTTCATCCTCAGCTCTTGCACCTTCATCAACTGTTTGGCTGCTATCACGCGCCCTCGATGTTCCCTTTCCCCCACCCTCCCATGCCAGCCACCTTTTGTGCTGCCAACCATCTGGACCTTTGAGATCTTATCCCTTGCGTATACTCTACTTACTCCCCTTCCTCTTGGCCCACCACCTGACTCCGAATATCAGTTAAAATGTGCTCCAGCATGTAATGACTGGCATAGTCCTGCTGATCATCACATCATAGTAGCCATTTCAAAACACTGCAGAAGGGTGCAGAGGTCCTTGATCTGAGACCACTCCAGTAGCGTGATTTGCCCCCCACCTCTGGATCGCGCTGTCCCAGGCTATACGCATAACATATTGCACCAGGACTTGTCACTGCTGCCACAGTCGCTGCAACATGTGAAGAGTGGAATTCTGTCGTGTTGGCACATCGCATTTCAGGTGGTGAACCGACAGGCCGAACAACTTCTGTAGCGATGCAAGTCGTTGAGCTGTGGGATGTGAATGGAGGAAGTGAGCACACAGCGATCGTGCCTTTGCAGAAGCACATCTAGGCTGGGATAGTGGGCTAGAAATTGCTAGATGACCAGGTTCAAAACGTGAGCCACTCCAAGCATGTGTGTCACTTTGCCCCGGCAAAGGGTCGCACCCAGGTTTGCAGCATTATCACACACAGCCTTCCCTGGCTGCAGGTTTAGTGGAGACAACCATTGATTAAACTCTCCAGAGCTGACCACAACTCTTCAGCTATGTGACTCCCATTTTCCAAACTTTTGTAATATAAACACCGCCTGATGGCGTTGAGCCCTGCTGCCAGCATACTAAAGAGGTGTGCTGGATTCCTTCTGCAGTTTGAACATGAGTCACATTACCAGACAGTCTTTGGGTGCAGGTGGAGTACCTAGAAGAAGTGGAGGAGGCAGAAGCAGTTGAGGGACTTCTAGATACAGAGGTTTGATGCACAACCTGTGGGGATGGCAAGTCTTGTACAGCAGCCCCTTCTCCTGCTGTCACCATAGTCACCCAGTGCCCAGTCAGCGACATGCAATGCCCCTGTCCATGCTTACATGTGTATCTGTGGTGAAATGCAACGTGTCACACACACAGTTTCTCAAGGAAGTGGTGATGATGTGTGCAACATGCTGGTGTAGCGCAGGCACAGCTTTCTTCGAGAAGTAGTGGCGACTGGGCATCTGGTACTGGGGCACTGGGACAGACATGAGGTCTCGAAAATCCTCTGTGTCCACCAGCCAGAAAGGCAGCATCTCCGTGGCCAACAGCTTGCAGATGGTGAAATTCAACCTCTTAGCTTTGGCATGGGCAGGAGGAAATGGTCTTTTACTTGTCCTCATCTGAGGGACCGAGGGCTGACTGCTGTGCTGAGACAGGGTTGAGTAGGGTGTCTCAGTCAAACTGCTGGACTGTGAGGGAGATGCAGGAGGACATATGATGTCACATTAATAAAAAGATGGTGTTCTCTATGTCTGACAGCTCTCATCACTAGAAGGTGATTCCACTTCCAAAACAGCTGACGACCTGTCAATCACACTGGCTGTTCCGGGTAAAGAGGTGGACGCTGGATGTAAGTTAATGCAGCGGGGGGGCTCTTCACAGTGTGGGGGTCAGCAGGAGGGGGGCTGCCTGTGTACCACTGGGGGGCTGTATGGCTGTATGCACATATCTAATGAGCGGTGTCACGTGACACGCCACTCAGTCAGCAGCCTCCCCCCGCCTGCTACAGCCTCCCCAGCACCTGGACACAGCCCCCACCATAGAATTACAGTATTGACCTGTGTATAAGCCGAGGGGGGGCTTTTCAGCCCAATTTTTGGGCTGAAAAACTTGGCTTATACACGAGTATATACGGTAAGTGCTGTCGTAGAATGTTCCTAGAAACTGAATTGACGGTAAGAATAATTCTATTTTCTCTAGTCACCTTCCACGACAGTATAAGTGGAATACCAACAAATTAATACCTAGAGTGGGAATACGGCCTGCAGGACCTTCCTGCAAAAAAGCCAAATCTCTATTGAAAGCCAGGTCCAGACGGTAGTGCTTCGTGCAGCACGCAATGAGGACCAGATAGCAGTCCAGCAAATCTGTTTCGCAGAAGCCCCTGTCCGCTCCTCCCAGGAGACAGAAGTAAATCTGGAGGAATGAACAGAAACTGCTGGGAAAGGTAGAATCCCGTAATGGCTTTCTTAATCCAGTTGGCAATAGTACTTTTAGCCACTTTCTTGCCCTTATGTTGATCAAAGGGCTGGACAAAGAGCTTGTGATCCACACGCCAGGGCGCCGTCACTTCAAGAAAATGGAGTACTGGACTATGGACATCCATTGAATGGAATTCCTCCTCCTTTGGAGTTTGTGGTGTCTGACAAAAGGAAGGAAGAACTATCGACTGGGAGCAATGGAAGGCCAAGACTACCCTGGGAAGAAACGAAAGGACAATGCTGTCATCCCAAACTGGTAGGTACGGATCCCGGATTGATAAAGCCTGAAGCTCCCCTACTCGTCGAGCAGAAGCAATAGCCACAAGTAACGCCGTCTTGTGAGACAACAACCGGATACCACAGGATGACAGTGGTTCATAGGGAGGGCGAGAAAGCCCCGTCAGGACAACATTGGGGACCCAGGAGGATGTAGGGACCCTAGTCTGTGGACAAAAACAACTAGCAGACACCATGAATCGCAGAATCCAGCGATGATTTGCCAAGTCAGTGGCAAACACGGACCTGAGAGCTGAAACCTGCGCTTTCAATGTGCTGGGTTTAAGACCCAGGTCCAAACCATTCTGTAGAAAATCCAAAATTTGCGATATATTGGGTTGGAGTGGGTCAGGTGGAATGGAACCACACCAGGAGGAAAATCTCTTCCATCTCTTATTACAAATTGCATTAGTGACCGGTTTGCGGATTTTTTGCAAGGTGGCCACCACTTTTTTAGACAGGCCCTGAGCCTTCAGCACCTGGGCCTCAGAAACCATGCAGCTAATTTGAGCTTCTGCAGATCCAGATGGAATAGATGACCCCGAGACAGCAAGCAGGGGTCCGGACTCAAAATGACTGGTCCATCGACTTTGAGCGCCACTATCAGGTTGTACCAACTCCTCCTCGGCCATAGAGAGGCTACCAGGATAGTGGGGACTCCTTCCCTGATTTTCCTCAGTGTTCTTGTGAGAAGGGGGATTGGCGGGAAGGCATAAGCTAGACGAAAGTCCCAGGTCTGGGAGAAGGCTTTCCCCCCTCTTTTCATGTCCATCAGGGAGAAATATGTTGCAACCTTTCGATTTGCACTGGAGGCAAAACAGGTCAATCTCCGGGGTACCCCATCTTGCGACTGGGTAGCAGAGTACCGCTTGGTCCAGGCTCCACTCTCCCGGGTGAATGTCTCGGCGACTGAGAAAATCTGCCTGAAGCTTTAGGGACACTTTTAGGTGGACTTCAGAAAGGAACAGGAGGAATTGTTAGGCCCAGAGGAAGATCTGAGAGGACACTCACTTCAGGGAGCTGGACCTCGTACTGCCCCGATGACTGAGGAGCGCCACAGAGGTGACATTGTCTGAATACACTAGAACGTGAGATCCCCCGACTTGAATTTGAGCCGAAAGAAGGACCTCTGCGACTGCTCTCAGTTCTTGGTACTTGGAGGACCGGGAACTGATGGTGCGATTTCAGGCCCCTTGGAGAGGGGTGTGGGCCACCATAGCCCCCCACCCCCTTGGCTGGCATCCATACAAAGAGACTAGGGGTGTCTGATCCCAGGCCACCCCTTTGAACAGGTTGTTGGGATTCAACCACCAGAGGACGGATGAGGAGGCATTCCACGGTAGACGAACCCATTGATTCAGAGATGAAGGCAGTCTGCCCCAACATGATAGGACATGGTCCTGAAGGACTCGAAAGGGAGCCTGAGCCCACCTGACAGACGGGATGTAGGACGTCATCGATCCCAGAGCTGACATGGCCGCCCGAAGGGTGGGAGACTCTTGACGTTGCAACCGAAAAGTTTGCAGAGACTCCTCCACACTGCTCCTGAGGGACTGAGGCGAAGGAGCAATGAGAAGGAAATTGTCCACATATGGCACCAGACAGATGCCGCGACCCCGTAGGAAAGCAACGACCTCCGCCATAATTTGAGAAAATCCTGGAAACCTGAGGAGATCCCGAAGGGAAGGACATTGAATTGAAAATGGAGGACTTCCCCCTTGTACAGGATTGCGAACTTGAGAAACTGCCTGTGCAGAGAATGAATGGGCACATGAAAGTATGCGTCTTTCAAGTCTATTGTTGACATCTGGTGGTGTAGCCCTATCAACGAAATCACTGATCTGATCGATTCCATTTTGAAACGACTGTATCAGACATGTTGGTTGAGGCGTTTCAAATTGATGATGACACAAGCGTCTCCAGATGGCTTTTTGACCAAGAAGAGTCGGGAATAGAGACATATCCCCTCCTGTCGCCTTGGAACAGATGAGATTACATTTGTTTGAAGAAGCTCTTACACCTTTGTGTACGAGAGATTCTGAGTACCCTGAGAGGGCAGGGCAGTGAGCCGGAGACCTGGAGGATGAGGCGACACGAACTTGATGAGGAGACCTTCAGAAATGACCCTCAGAACCCACTGGCAATTGGTCATATTCTGCCACTGGGGGAGAAAGACCGAGAGTCGCCCCACCGGAACTGAGCCACTGATTGACACGGTGCAGTTGCTGCTGATAAGGCACGAGGATATTTGTTCCACTACCTTTTTGGTAACTCCACCTTTTTCCACTTTCCTTTGGGCTGGGAGGTCGGAGGCACGGAGTGGCGAAAAGGCCGCTTTCTGGGGGTTTCTGTTCCGGAAGAACCTCGCGGTCAGTCGCCTTATCCAGAATTTTGACATGGGCAGGCCCAATCACTTTGAAGTCCCCTTTGAAGGGTAGAGTCAGAGCCTCATCTTGGAAATGGAATCACCACTCCACAATTTCAGCCACAAAGTCCGTCTGGCGGAGTTGAACAAGACTGAGGTCCTGGCTGCCAGACTGATTCAGCGGAGGCATCTGCGAGAAAGCAGGTCGCTTACCTGAGCAAGGGAAGGGAGTCGAGGAGCTCTTCCCTAGGGGTGCCCTGTGAAATGTGCAACCCATTTGAGCAGGCCCTGGAGACACATGTGGAGGCTATGTACGCCCGAATGGTAGATGAGGAAGCCTCCCAAGATGTTTTCATAAGGCCCTCAATCTTTCGGTCTAGCTGGTCCCCAAGTTGGGAGGTATCCTCAAAGGGGAGCGCAGTCTTATTAGCTACACGGGCTACCTGCAGATCCGCCTTTGGGACATCCCAGTGAATCTCATTTTCCGCAAGAGGAAACCTACGACTGGGATGACCCCTGAATTTTTTTCTCAGAAAATTCCCTTTCCTGAAAGATTAGATTAACGATGGTGGAATGGACTGTAAAGCCAACGGGTCTGGCAGATCTAAGACCAGCAATATCTCGTCTTGAACTAATATGAGGACCTGCTCCACTTCCAATCCATAGTGCTCCGAACAGCCCCAATCAACTCCCCCATAGCCTTTGAGGAGAATAGGAACCTTCTCAGTTCAGTCTCTCTGGAGGATGGGGCTTTATCAGGGCGATCCGAATCTGAGCCTGAGAGTTCCTCAGAGTCGGAAGGGGCTACCTGGAGCTTCCTCTTCTTAGGAGAGGGAGGCCCGGCTGTAGGAGCTGCCGGTGAGAACGAGGAAAGGGAAGCCTGAATCTCCTGTTTAAAGGGAACCTGACCCCTCCAAATCACCCCCAACCCTATTAATACCTGTCCCTGCACCCTAACATATCAGTATTAGTGCTCCTTTTCTATAAAAAAAAAAAGCGCTCTGTAACATTGGAATAATCAACAATATACACTTACAAATCTGAGACTTCTTGTCCCTGAATAAGTCTCACAGGGCCGTCCCCTGTGAGACTCTAAGCCCTCCCTAGGTGCTCATTTTCACGTCCCGAATGATCCACCCTCTCTCTGTCTGTGCTGCTGTGATGTGGAGCTGAAGGCAAGACTAATGATTTGCATTCTGTGAATGACAAAGAGGGGGGAGGGTAAAGCCTGCACAAGCAGAGCAACGCAGACAGAGAGGGCTGGATCCCTGGAGCCTGCAAAACAACACGCCCTGGGGACTAAAGAATTTAGCCCCTGCTAATTATAATCACTAATGAGTAAGTATTAAAACGTTTTTATGCAATATCACAGAATGCTTTTAGACAAAAGAAGTGTGAGATTAGTGATAATATGCTGCAGAGACATGTTTTGGTAGCTTAGGAGGCGTTCTGGAGGTGACAGGATCCCTTTAACCATGGTTCTCAAGTCATCTACTAGGCTAGGGTCGTCAGCCCAACGCTTGGTACAAACAGGGCATTTATTGGACTTCCCAGAGCTTTCCTGGGGGCAGACCTTTCTCCCTCAAACAAAGCACAGTCGAGGGTACTATGAAAAAACTGCCCATATAGGCAGAAATGGGACTTCCCCCTTCTCTCCAGCAGATGCACTGTGGCAGGGGGAACACTGGGCTCTGCAGATGCAGGAGAAGACATAGCAGCACACACAGTACATCACCTTACCATGGCTCAGAAGTCTTCAGGGCAGCCTTCCTAAAGAAAGGCCTGCCCCCCAGTGTCTCCAATGATCTCCCCGCTCTGGGTCCTGGGCAGGCCACCGTCAGCAGTGGCATGGCTGCATGCTGTCCGCCGGGTCCCATCCTCTGAAACCGGAAGCGCTGCGCTCCCACCGGGGAGCGCGTGACCAGACATCCCGCCCACCGGCATCACTTCCGGTCGTGCTGGGACAGTACAAAATCGCAGGAAATGGCTGGCGGGCTCCGGAACAGCTTAGGCCGCCGGCCAGGGAGCCCACGGGCCGTAACTCCCCGGAGGGGATCTGTAGGGTCAGGGCATCGGTCCCACATACGTGGGTGCAGCAAGAGGAGGAGCGGAAGCCCAACCAACACTGCACGGCTGGAGAACCAAAAACAGGAACAAAAAGGTATGCTGCAGCTCGCCGGCCACCACAGCATAGGAGAAAAAAAAAAACCTCTCCATGCCCCATGGGGACAGGAAAGACACTAGCTAGTGGGAGGGTCCTTTTAACCTCTCTTGTGCTTCCTGTCCAAATTAGGGCATGGAGAGGCAACCTCCTGTGCTGTCGTGGAAGGTGACTAGAGAAAACAACAGTTAAAGGAAACCTGTCAGGTCAAAAATCCACATGTAACTGATATCATTTACTAATTCCTCCCTCTAAACTCTCTTGAGTTATGCATTTCTTTTATTTATATTCCCCTTCTATCTGCTGTAAACTTCAAATAAAGAGATTCATTCCATCTGTCAATGACAGTGAATGATCCACTTAGTTCTCGGCTATCCACTCCCCATGCATGAATATGCATGTCACATCACAGTACAGGAGATCAGTGGGGAGACTGTATTCTGTCTGCAGCATCACAAGAGGTGAACTACAACACAGAAACTGTCACAGCACAGCAGGGTATCTGCTTTACAGAAACAAATGAGCCTAGATCAGGCAGACCTGCAGTAGCTCTCTCCCTCCGTGGTGATATCAACTGAACAGACCTGTAAGTGAAACCTGACACTGCACTGTTAGCAAAGGGAGGAGGGAGGAAAAACCTGCTGAAAGGGAGGATAGAGCTGCAGAGAAGGCGTGCATCTATTATATAATTGCGAATGCTGCGAGTGCCCCTTTGTCGTCATGTGGATACGAACGAAGCATTGGCCGAGCAGCGGCCATTGCGAGCCGGCGAGTCGCTATGCCCGCGCAGCGGGCATGGCGAGTCGAAGCATTGGCCGCGAAGCGGCCATTGCGAGTCGCTCTAAGGCGACTCGCTATGCCCGCGCAGCGGGCATGGCGAGTCGCCTTAGCAGCGCGAAGCATTGGCCGCGAAGCGGCCATTGCGAGTCAGAGACTCGCTCTGCTAGAATCCCGATGCATTGTGCATCGGGCACCCATCTAGTAATTACATAACAGTTTATAGAGCACAGGGCTAATAGTATTTGCTTATAATGGGACAGGACTAATGCAGCAGCTATCAGCAGGTTCTGACAATGGTGATAATATGGAAACTACAAACGGTACAATAATGATTTTACATGTTTTTAAGAGGTCTACCCAGGCACTATTTAATGGTAATATTATTGGCGATAAAGAGGATTCCATCTGGAACCTTGATATACAGAGGTATTCAGTGTTAAGGTACATTCACACAAACTCATTTTCTGAACCATGAATTGTCAAATGTGAGCCTTTGTGCTGTGAAAAAATGGCTGCATGCTGTAGTCTGAATTACAAGCCAGACTAGTGCACAGAGACAGTTCCTGCACCCGTCTGCTATGTAGACAAGCACAGGGACCCGCACAGAGACAGTCAATTTCTAAGCATGCAGGTGTGACCCATGGTATACAATGGCTATATGAATATAGCATAAAAAAATAATAGACTCACCTCTGACCCACAGTGACCCAGAAGAATCAGAACAGCTATACCAGTGATCAGGGCTGGTTTTAGGCAAAGTGTTGCACTGGGCAAACGTTTAAAGTGGACCCTAAATGTTCACATATTGCACCATCACACTCAGACATTTCGGGTACATTTAGGCTGCCTTCAGACTGCGGCAGCGTCCGGTCCGGGGCTGTCAGAAGTGACAGCCTGGACCGGAGTTTTCCTCCATAGAATCCTGTCGGGCAAAACGGAGCTGGATCCCGGCGGGTGTTAATTAGCTGCTATCCGGCTGCTGTGTCGCCGGATGAATCGTGCAGAAGTGGGGATTTTCTGCCGATTCCAAAACCGGTGCATGCAACGTTTTTGGAATCGGCAGAAAATCCCCACTTCTGCACGATTCATCCGGCGACACAGCAGCCGGATAGCAGCTAATTAACACCCGCCGGGATCCAGCTCCGTTTTGCCCGACAGGATTCTATGGAGGAAAACTCCGGTCCAGGCTGTCACTTCTGACAGCCCCGGACCGGACACTGCCGCAGTGTGAAGGCAGCCTTACAAGCACCGAATTCAGACTGGTAAATGAGCGCAATCTATAATATTCAAGTCTTTTGGCGCTTGTTTCCGGCCGTTTTACCCATCATGATGAAGAATGATGGATCCAGAACCATCACTGGTAGAGCAATCTGCCCCCACAGTATCAGGTTATCAGCAGAACTTCTGCAGTTTTCAGTGGTGATCTGCTGCCAAGAGAAAAGGGTTTTTGTTCCTCCATAAACATCCAATCACCCGATGATGAGCAGCATTTTGCTCGTTTGTTGGGTGATTGCCGACCTGTTTACACCTAGGAACGCTCGTCTGTGCTGCTAGGGTTTATAAATGTGGATGTTACATACACACAACACACGGTATGCGACACAAACACTATAACACGTTTACACCAAGCACACACATAGACACACATCCATTCCCATCATTGTCTGTCTGTGTCATACAGCCCGGCTCCTCCAGGGAGAGTCGCTCTATCTAATCACTTATCCTCTGACCAAGAGGTGGGGATTGTGAACACAGGACTCCTTATATTACCTACGAATGTGTAATGAAATATGTTTTACAAACTGGAGGGTCAGTAAGGAGAATGTTTTCATGGGATCAACTTCTTAAATGTCATCTTTAACACAGATCTCCTATATTCTTCATATTATAAGAAAAATACATTTGAATTAAGGCCCATCCTGGTGGTCTTGTGTTGTTCTGGGGTCACTAGTGGAAATATTGACCTTAAAGGAGTTGTCCAGAATTCTATAAACATGACGGATTTCTTTAAAAAACAACAGCGCCACCCCAGTCTACAGGTTGTGTGATATTGCAGCTCAGATTAATTGAAGGGAATGGGCATATGCTGTAATACTACATGCAACCAGTAGAAAGGGGGGAAGGGGGGGGTGCTATTTTTGAAAGAGTGTAGTAAAGTATTATTAATCCTGGACATCCCCTTCAATGCTTTGTAAGTTCTGCTTGATAACGGTCTACAAATTTAGGAATTATGGCTACCTTCACATTTGCGTTCCCCTCCGCAGTGTTCTGCGGAGGGGATCCGCAATGTGACTGCAGCAACGCAAGCCCCTATCTTTAGAATGGGAGCGCACGGTGCTGCGCATGACCGTGCGCACCCATTCACTGCCATATGTGATCTGTGCGCAGGCGGTTGCCTGCGCACAAATCACCCAGTCTCGTCCTCACTACGAACGCGACATGTTGCATTTCTGGTGCGGACGAGACTGGGTGATTTGTGCGCAGGCATCCGCCTTCGCACAGATCACATATGGCAGTGAATGGGTGCACACGGTCATGCGCAGCACTGTGCGCTCCCATTATAAAGATAGGGGCTTGCGGTGCTGCGGTAACATTGCGGATCCCCTCCGCAGAACGCTGCAGAGGGGAACGCAAATGTGAAGGCAGCCTAAGGAGGTCCCCTAACTCTAATTACAGCCATCATAAACACGTGAAGATTAAATCCTGTGGGGGCGCTCCTGCTGCTATTACACGCATTTCATACCTTTTACCATGGAGCGATTTTTTTATTTTTATTTTTCCTCCCCTTTTTCCAAGAGCCAGAACTTTTATATTTTTTCTTCCACATAGCTGTATCAGGACTTGTTTTTTTGCAGAACGTTTTGTACTTTTGAATGACATTATTCATTCGACCACGAAACGTACTGGAGAATGAAAAAAAAAAGTCTGAATGCTTTGAAGTTGCAAATAAAATAAAAAAGTGTAATTCCACAATGTTTTTGTTTAGTTTTTTTATTTATCATGTTAACTATATGGTAAAGGTGACCTCATAAGTTGATTATCTAGGTCAGAATAAACAGATACCGAACATTTTTTTTTATTTCAATTATGAAAAAAAAACCTGAAATTTCTAAAAAAAAAAATAACAATTTGCTTTATTCTTCATTTTTTGAGACTCCTAAATGTTTTCATTTTTCAAGATACAGGGCTATGTAAGGCTTACTTTTTGCACCCTGAGCTGCCATTTTTGCTGATACAATATTTTGATCGGCATTTATTGCATTTTATTGTAACAATGTGGTGGCCAAAAAACATAATTCTGGTGTTATTTTTTTCCCGTTACTCCATTGACCAATTGGATTAATTTACTTCATATATTGCTAGCTTAGATTCTTACGAATGCAGCGATACCAAATATGTGTATTTTTGAACATTTTTTTACTATTTTAATGCTATTTTCCGTGCAGTTCCTTTTGGGGGCCCCAAGAGAGTGGGGCCCATGGGCAACTGCCCAGTCTGCCCCTTCCTTAATGCCAGTGATGACCCTTAAAGAGGACATGTCACCCCCCTGCTGCATGGCAATCTAAATGCAGCACTGAATGCAGCATGTCTGCTGCATTCAGGGAAGGGGTCCCCCATGTGTCTGTGTGCTGTGTAACCCGAGATATGGCCTTTGTAAAACTTACAGTTAGAAGCCATGGAGGTAGTCACTGTGGCTGGAAGGAGCTTGATTGACTGTGGCCATTCCATCCCCCACTGCCTCTCTGTTTGCCGCCTCCTGCTGTGTTGTTTATGCTTTGTCAGGGCAGGAATCTGGAGCTGACCTCAGGACAAATGATTTGCATGCTGTGAGTGACAGAGAGGAGAGGAGGAGGGTAGAGCCAGCACAGCAGAAGGCAGCACACAGAGGCAGAGGGGGAGGGAATGGCCCCAGTCAATCAAGCTCCCTCCAGCCACAGTGATTGCCTCCATGGCTTCTAATTGTAAGTTTTACAAAGGCTATATCTTGGGATACACAGACACATGGGGGACCCCTTCCCTGAATGCAGCAGACATTCTGCATTCAGTGCTGCATTTAAATTGCCATGCAGCAGGGGGGGTGACATGTCCTCTTTAATGCCTAGTGAGCAGTTACTGGTTGCAGTATGGCTTTGATGATTATTTTGCACAGATTATGGCTTGTGACCGTCTATCAGAGCAGAATGTGGCTGTCACGGTGTAGGGAATAATGATAATGGAATGGCAGTTAAGTGCAGAATGACCAGGAAAGACTAGTCTGACCTTAGTCTAGGAACCCTGAATAGCCCTGATCCTGAAGGTATCTCTGATGGTGAGAAGTTTCGGGCCTCCAGCCTCACTCTAAAAACTCCTCCACCAGCCCTACGCTATTCCCCCCCTCACCTTCCTCCACAGAACTGGGATACAGCAACTCCAAAGGAAAGGACATCAGCCACACAAACACACAGGTCAGCACAGCACGGTTTCCAGGCATAAAGTGAGACTCTTATCAGCAGGACCAACTGCGGGAAGAAGAGGCTACTTAAAGGCTAGGGAGAGGGCAGTTCAGGTGAGTCACACATTAACCCCTCAACCAGCAGTTGATCCTCATAGTGAATGCAGTTCTGGAGTACAACACAGGAGGCAAAGACCTTCACAACCGTCAACCATGCAGCTCTTAAAGACAAACATACACAGCAGCATCCAGCAATGTCAGCGCCAACTAAGCGCGTGACAGTGGCTCTCAAGGTAAGTAAGGTTGAGGAATGGTGGGCTACACTGAGCCAGCACCTTCCACAACCACTGGCTGCCACAACTGGGGTACATCTGCACTCAAATTATGGCAGTATAAACACATCAGACTACAAGGTGGCAACTGTTATGGGGGAGGTATGGGGAGCTAGAAGGGACAGTCACAGCTGTCCATGTTCCCTCAGTGATGCTGCAATTTCCCTGTCGCCTGTCCATTGTGATGTGTACTGTACAGGTACATCACTGACTGCAGAGCCTCTCTACACCACAGCACATACTAACTGCAGAGCCTCCTGACACCACAGCACATACTGACTGCAGAGCCTCCTGACACCACAGCACATAGTGACTGCAGAGCCTCCTGACACCACAGCACATAGTGACTGCAGAGCCTCCTGACACCACAGCACATACTGACTGCAGAGCCTCCTGACACCACAGCACATACTGACTGCAGAGCCTCCTGACACCACAGCACATACTGACTGCAGAGCCTCCTGACACCACAGCACATACTGACTGCAGAGCCTCCTGACACCACAGCACATAGTGACTGCAGAGCCTCCTGACACCACAGCACATACTGACTGCAGAGCCTCCTGACACCACAGCACATAGTGACTGCAGAGCCTCCTGACACCACAGCACATAGTGACTGCAGAGCCTCCTGACACCACAGCACATAGTGACTGCAGAGCCTCCTGACACCACAGCACATACTGACTGCAGAGCCTCCTGACACCACAGCACATACTGACTGCAGAGCCTCCTGACACCACAGCACATACTGACTGCAGAGCCTCCTGACACCACAGCCCATACTGACTGCAGAGCCTCCGGACACCACAGCTCATACTGACTGCAGAGCCTCCTGACACCACAGCCCATACTGACTGCAGAGCCTCCTGACACCACAGCACATAGTGACTGCAGAGCCTCCTGACACCACAGCACATACTGACTGCAGAGCCTCCTGACACCACAGCACATACTGACTGCAGAGCCTCCTGACACCACAGCACATACTGACTGCAGAGCCTCCTGACACCACAGCACATAGTGACTGCAGAGCCTCCTGCCACCACAGCACATACTGACTGCAGAGCCTCCTGACAGCACAGCACATAGTGACTGCAGAGCCTCCTGACACCACAGCACATACTGACTGCAGAGCCTCCTGACATCACAGCACATAGTGACTGCAGAGCCTCCTGACAGCACAGCACATAGTGACTGCAGCAGGACACTCCGGCACGTAACTCTGCGCTCTAATCTACCGTGGAACGCACACACTTCCTGATTCATAGTCTGGGCGGTCACGTGTCAGCTGCTCAGCAAATTGCAATTGCAAAATGGGAATCGCTGTCAGGTCCAACCCTGTCGCTATGGAGACACCGCTGGCCATACGGTGAGCCGTGGCTGCCACGTCACCGACCGCGACGTCACGAGGAGAGGCGGAGGAAGAGACGAACATGGCGGCCTCTATCCGGGAAAAACAGACGGGTGAGATCCATAGGTGATAAGTATGGTGTATGGATGCGATAGCCTGCAGGAGGGATGGAGAGGTGCCCTGCTAGTGTGAAGCCTGTGTCACCACGGTAACCGCCACATCCTGACAATGACCCGTAAAGTGACACTGCTCGTAGTTATGATATCACATGACCAGCTGTGATCAGCCCCTGAGAAAGCTGAATAATCAGCCCCAAAGTGCACAATATGTGGAGCATTGTAGCAGCTGAATATAGTCCCTGTGTGTTGTCCCCTCAGCCTTCGTGCCTCATCGTCCCCCCGCGTAGTCTCCATGCACTATCGTCCCCCGCGTTGTCTCCATGCACTATCGTCCCCCCGCGTAGTCTCCATGCACCATCGTCCCCCCGCGTAGTCTCCATGCACCATCGTCCCCCCGCGTAGTCTCCATGCACCATCGTCCCCCCGCGTAGTCTCCATGCACCATCGTCCCCCCGCGTAGTCTCCATGCACCATCGTCCCCCCGCGTAGTCTCCATGCACTATCGTCCCCCCGCGTAGTCTCCATGCACTATCGTCCCCCCGCGTTGTCTCCATGCACTATCGTCCCCCCGCGTAGTCTCCATGCACCATCGTCCCCCCGCGTAGTCTCCATGCACTATCGTCGCCCCGCGTAGTCTCCTCCATGCACTATCGTCCCCCCGCGTAGTCTCCTCCATGCATCATCGTCCCCCCGCGTAGTCTCCATGCAGCATCGTCCCCCCGCGTAGTCTCCATGCACTATCGTCCCCCCGCGTAGTCTCCATGCACTATCGTCCCCCCGGTAGTCTCCATGCACTATCGTCCCCCCGCGTAGTCTCCATGCACTATCGTCCCCCCGCGTAGTCTCCATGCACTATCGTCCCCCCGCGTAGTCTCCATGCACTATCGTCCCCCCGCGTAGTCTCCATGCACTATCGTCCCCCCGCGTAGTCTCCATGCACTATCGTCCCCCCGCGTAGTCTCCATGCACTATCGTCCCCCCGCGTAGTCTCCATGCACTATCGTCCCCCCGCGTAGTCTCCATGCACTATCGTCCCCCCGCGTAGTCTCCATGCACTATCGTCCCCCCCGCGTAGTCTCCATGCACTATCGTCCCCCCGCGTAGTCTCCATGCACCATCGTCCCCCCGCGTAGTCTCCATGCACCATCGTCCCCCCGCGTAGTCTCCATGCACCATCGTCCCCCCCGCGAAGTCTCCATGCACCATCGTCCCCCCGCGTAGTCTCCATGCACCATCGTCCCCCCGCGTAGTCTCCATGCACCATCGTCCCCCCGCGTAGTCTCCATGCACCATCGTCCCCCCGCGTAGTCTCCATGCACCATCGTCCCCCCGCGTAGTCTCCATGCACCATCGTCCCCCCGCGTAGTCTCCATGCACCATCGTCCCCCGCGGTAGTCTCCATGCACCATCGTCCCCCCGCGTAGTCTCCATGCACCATCGTCCCCCCGCGTAGTCTCCATGCATCATCGCCCCCCCCCCCCGCGTAGTCTCCGTGTATCATCGTCCCCCTGCGTAGTCTCCGTCCATCATCAACCCCCCACATTGTCTCTGTGCGTCGTCATCCCCCTATGTGGTACATTGTCGTCCCCCCACATAGCCTTTGTGTGTCATCATCCCCCTATGTGGTACATTGTCGTCCATCCCCCCACGTAGTCTCCATGCGTCATAGTCCCCCCACATTGTCTCTGTGCGTCATCGTCCCCCCCACATTGTTTCCGTGCGTCATCGTCCCCCTATGCGATTCATTATCGTCCCCCCACATAGTCTTTGTGTGTCTTCATCCCCCTATGTGGTACATTGTCGTCCATCCCCCCACATTGTCTCCATGTGTCATCATCCCCCCACATCGTCTACGTGCGTCGTTGTCCTCCACATCGTCTCAGTGCGTTGTCGCCCCCCCCACATTGGCTTTTTTGTGTCCTCATCCACCTGTATGGTTTCCGTGCATTGTGGAGCTGCTCTCACTTTCTTGAAAAAGCTGCACTCGGTCCTGTCTGTGTCATTGGTATTGATGGCTTATAGGGTAGGTGATGAGTGTCAGAATGATGGGGGTCTGGCACCGAACACCTCAACATCTTTGCTTATTCAGATATTTTAGACACATTCATAAAATACGAATTCTGCCAAATGTTACCTTTTTTGGAGCGTCCTGAGGCCAGCTTCACACCACGGTTTTGGTCTATCAGGTTCTGTCTGGCGTTTTCTAGGAAGCATTGGACAGAACCTGACAGCCCTGGATAGAACAGAACTGGTGGGCAAATATGCCATCCAGTCCTGTTTTTTTGCCAGAATCGGCAGATTGCAGGGTTCAGGTGCTGTTCCTGCTGAAATTTCAAAAGAGCAGCTAGCAGGAGCTAACCATGGTCCTGAAATGTCAGTGGAGAGCTCTCCACGGTGCTGAAGTTCAGCGCTGGCCGGCACTGAGCCTCAGTACCCGGGGTCCGGACCGATTTTATGTCTGATCCGGTGCCATAGATTCCCATGTTAGGGGGCACCGGGTCCCGGAGGATCCGATTTGTTCAGATTTTTGCCCCGGACAGAAAATCGCAGCAGGCCGCGATTTTGTGTCCGGGAGAAGAACCCAAATTCTCCTGGACCTCCCCGAAATGGAAACGGTTGGCAAAAAGCAAAAAGAATTTGGCATAAAACCATGTGAATACCAAGATAGGAAAAAGACATCTAGAAATCACAAATAGTGGTTTAGGGCCATATTGTGTGGATCAGGACACCTCCCCTCTATACAGATAGAGGTTTATGGCTTTCATTGTGCTGTTTTGATCTGATGTTTCCTTCTGGGGTCATTTCATGTCAAGTGATCCAAATATGAATATTTTTTTCCCTGACGTCTTTAGATTATTTTTTTTCTATATGAAGTACATCTTTAGTTAATTACAAATAAAAAGTTTTTAATTTTTTTCTTCCTCAGTTACCGTAATTTTTTTCAGGTTTTTAAAAAGCGCAAATTTTGGCCTGGTATGGCCTCACATTTTCTATTGTATCTCAGGCTAGAATTAAGATAGAGAAACAAAATAAGCACCAATCTACTCAGAACTGTACAGGCTTTCACCAGATATGTCACAAGAGGATCTTTGCTAATATTTTACCCAAGTGAACATAAATGCAAAATTTTAAAACACATTTCCGAAAAAAAACTTTTAATTTAAAAATTCCCAAAAATGCCCATGTGCCTGCTATGCTCCTAGTCACATCTGTACCAACATTCAAGTTGGGATCGCAATCGGATCATATTTCAAAATATTTAACTATTATATCGTCATTGGGTCATTCCATATCAAGTGATCTAAATATGAATATTTTTTTTTACCCAACATCTTTATATTTTCTCATAAGCAATTTTTTTTATTTTGAGGGAATCTGTCAGCAGTTTTTTTTTTTTTCTATATAATCTGCAAGCAGCATAGCAAAGCCTGATTCCTGCGATGTCTCTCACTGGATTCTGCTTGGTGTAGTTTTAATAGGATCCCTGTCTTGATGTAGATGTAGCAGAGCTGAGATTTCAGGGCTGTGTATAACCCATCCACACCCCTGACTGACAGCCTCCAAACTATCAATCAGTGAGGAGGGTGGGGATATACAGATGAGCCTGAGGGAGCTGTAGTCCTGCACTGATAATTTCCTGGTGATAAAACACTGATTGCATTGAAACTAAAGCACACAGCCTAATTAGTCTGGAATCAGGCTTTCTTGCCCTATATTAAGCTGCTCTTAGATTAAATAGCAAAAATCCTTCTAACAGATCCCCTTTATGTGCTGTATCTTTTTTTTTGTTTGTGTCTTAGGTTTTGCAATTCAGATCCATGAGGCGCTTTGTTTTCTCGTCTTAAAAAAAAAATGTTTCCTAAAACTTTGTTCAATTGCTCAGTGAAAAATGAACCCATCTGCTTCAGGGAGTGAATTTGATCTGCAAATTAGATGAAGATACACTTTGTTTTTCCTTTTTTTTGCTGACCATGACTTTGCATAACAAGAAAAACAAAAAAAAAACGAAAATAGCAATTAAAGTTAACGTGTCCATGTTCTGTCCGTTAAGACAGTGGACAGAACATTTGATTGGGCGTCATCCACACAGGGTTGTTGTTGCTGTTAGTGAATTCACCCAAAGATTTATAACACATTTCTTACTCTATGGTTTAGTGACAGTCCAAGTGTCTGATTTCTCCTTAGACTGTGTACTCAGTGTATTCCTGGAGCCATCGGTGCCCTTTTTTGTGCAGATATCACAGCTCTCCTTTTTGCCATCATCACCATTTTTCTTATAAATGTTTCATTCTCTTTGCAGTTGCTTTAAAGCGTATGCTAAACTTTAATGTTCCGATTGTGAAGAGCACCACCGGAGAGCCAGTATGGAAGGTAAGGCTTTACTCTTCAGCTTCACATGCTTTTTTCCATGTCCTGCCTCTTTTCTTCCTTTACTTATGGAAAGTGACATTTTGTTGCACGTCAGAGACATAAAGTTGTGCAAAGACAGCCATGCACCTCACAACGGTCCGTGGCGAGATTGCAGCCACCTAATATCTCCCTGGGGCAGCCGGTTTAACTGTGGTGCGTCTCAAAAAAGCAGCAAGCCCATGTATATTGAATAAAAAAAGAAACTGTACTCACCGGTATTCAGTGCTCACTGTATTTATACAGAACAGGGTTACATCGGGGAGGGGGTGCAAGAGCCGGACTATGACTTGCCGTTTTGTACATACTTGTACTTCCACGGGTCCTGAATCAGGTGACGGCAGCTCCGGAGCCCACCCTGCTGTATATACATAATCCGGAGCAGGGCGGGCTCCGGCGCTGACGTCACTGGCAGGAGGCATTTCAGCTGTCTTCAGATGCAGAGGAGTATTAAGCGGCCGAGGAGTGGAGACACATAAAAGAGGCAGAGGGGGGGAGGTGGCAACGAGGGCGGAGGGAGGGGCTGGGGTGAGGACACTAGGGAGCAGCGAGGACTCATTACTGAGTAAGTCCCTCCGGACTCCTTAGCTGTACACTTTCTAAAGTGTTTTGTACAACTTACAGGGGGGCTAGATACATGGGAGACCCTTTCTCGGAATGCAGCAGACACGCTGCATTCAGGGGTGCTTTCAGTTTGGAAAGCACCAGGGGGGTGACAGGTCCTCTTTAAATGTAGGCCCCCTATATTATACTCGCCTGCCGCTGTCCTTATCGTTTTTCGGCATCACTCCAGTCCCACAGCGCTCTCTTGTGCCCGTAACGTCTGACTGGCCGGAAGTCAAAAGTTACATCACAAACTCTCAATACGTCTCTATGAGGCCAGAATGAGGCTCTCATTGAGATGTATTGAGTTGTGACCTCTGGAGCAGCCGGCGGGTCACAAATCGCCAAAGATCAATGGCAATGATGCTGGAAATAGCTGAAGATGGCGGCAGGTGAGTATAAGACCTGGAACAGGGGACTTAAGCTGGGGTTACACACAGCGACATCGCTACCAATGTCGCTGCAACTTCACAGGGTTTGTGACGTTGCAGCGACCTCACCGGCGATGTCGCTGCCTGTGACATGCCGCAACGACCAGCGATCATCTTGCTGATTGTTGCGGAATGGCCAGAACCATTTTTCGGGCGCTGGTCTCTCGCTGGCATACATGCATCAGCATGTGTGACAGGGGCAATGACCAGCGATCCCCATGCTGCGCCCGAGACACCCTACAGATCCCTGTGACTGTCAGGTGTCGGCGTAGCGCTGGGGAATCGATGGTGAGTCTGCCTGTGTGGCATCTCACCAGCGATCACATAGCAATGTTCCAGCGATCCCGGTCCGGTCAGATCGTTGATTAGGTCGCTGGAACATTGGTATGTGTAACCCGGCCTTTAAATTTAACTCCTACACCCCGGACGATTTTTCCATTTTTCATTTTTCCCTCCCCTTCTTTCAACAGCGATAATCCGTTATTTTTCCATCAATAATGACACATGGGGGCTTGTTTTTTTGCGGGATGAGTTGTACATTTCGATGGAATCATTTATTTTACCATATAGTGTACAGGAAAATGGGAAACAAATTCCAACAAAGTTGCACAATTTTTTTTTTGGGGGGGGGGGTTATTCACTATGTTCACTATTTGGCAGCGTTCTCCTTTTTCGGGATCTGGGACTGTGTGAGGACTTATTTTTTGCGTCTTGAGCTGACATTTCTAACGATACCAGTTTTGTGTAGATAAATTGTTTTGATCGCCTGTTATTGTTCTTACATTTGTTTGCAATGTTGCGGCGACCAAAAAAATATAATTTTGGCGTTTGGACTTTTTCGTTACCAAGTTTACAGATCTGATTAATTGATTTTATATTTTGATAGATTGGGCAATTTTGAATGTGGCAATACCAAATATGTGTATTTTGTTTTAATATTTTACTTTCAATGGTGCAAAAAGGGGGTGATTTGACCCTTTGTGTGGTTTTCCATTTTTTTTAAAAACTTCTTTTTTTTACTTTTACTTGATTTTACACTGCCCCTTAGGGCATCTCAGCACTTCACACTCTGATCACTTCTGCTATTCAGAGAGATGCAACAGCCTTTCTCTGCATAGCAGAAATTATTATATTTATATAGCACCATTGGATTGCATGGCGCTCTACATATGGAAAGGGGCGGACGGAGACAAGTATGGTATATATGTACAATCAAGTCATACAGGTACAGGAGGGGAGAGGACCCTGTCTGCGAGGGCTCACAGTCTTGCTGGCGATGGAGCTCTGTGATTGGTTCGCTAGCAGGAAGTGATTCCTTACAACTTCCGGGGTCATCAACTGACCCCGGGCTATCACAGAAATACTTCGAGTTCCTCTGATCGCATCATGGGACCTCCGATGCCGGCGGGGAACAGTGCGTTCCCCAACGCGGTGCTCTGGATCGTGCTGTCACTGATTGACAGTGCGATTCACACAGTTAACAGTGCTGGGCGGTGCTGTTAACTGCACATCTGGTCAGCTGGTCAGATCATCTGACGTGTGGGTGATTGATGCAGGCTCGCATCAGAGGGAGCGGTTGAAGCCCCACTGCAGTGGTGCAATAACAAAAACACTGAAGTGGAGTTTTAATAAATCATTTGTGTGAATTCCTACCTGGGAAGATCTGTAATTGTCCCATTCATCAGAATCAACTTCAATCAGGTGAATTAAACAGTAAATTTCTGCAGCTCAATCTGCAGTGTGTGAATTCACCCATACAGTAACGGTAGACTAATCAGCACCAAATCACCCCAGTACCATCCAGGCTTTACTTTGTCATGAGATTTCTTTTCCGTACAGCCATATCACTTTATTCAATGCTTCACTTTTCGCACACCAGGTTCTTGTTTACGATCGGATTGGCCAAGATATCATCTCTCCCCTGCTGTCTGTGAAGGAGCTGCGAGACATGGGCGTCACCTTACACCTGTGAGTTTAGGAAAAGTCTTCTTATCACTGAGGATATCGACAAAAACATTATAAACACATGTGAAAGGTTGTTTCTTTTTTTTTTTCCTCCAGGCTTTTGCACACTGACCGCGACCCCATCCCTGATGTTCCTGCCATATACTTTGTGATGCCTACAGAAGAAAATGTAGACAGAATTTGCCAGGTAAATGTGCCCGCCTGTTCCGCAAGTGTCCCAGCCTTGATGAAAGTACTCTTTTTTTTTTTTTTTTTTTTTTTTAATGTTACGTTCTTTTTTCTGGCAGGACTTGAGGACACAGTTATACGAGTCTTATTATTTGAACTTCATTTCTGCAATATCCCGCAGTAAACTGGAAGACATCGCGAGCGCAGCACTTACCGCCAACACAGTAGCTCACGTCTCAAAGGTGATGTCACATAAGATCCCGGCCATGGTTGTCCTTCTCTACAGCACGAGCAATAGCAGCTTGTTTGTACAGATGACTGGTTTTACTGGAAAGTTTCTTCTTGAGGGCGTCCACATACATTCACACTTCTGTAAGAGAATGCAGGGACATCTTCCCAATAAATTCCTTTTAAGCTTTTTAGTACAAACTTTATAGGACATGGGTTCATCTTACTGATCTGTATCAGTCTGAATTTGAATGTTGCACTAAGCTTGTAAAAGAAGGCATGGTAAGGCTTTCCGCCACAGCCAGTTTCCATTTTTCCACTTTTTCCTCTTCTTCCAAGATCCATAGCTGTTTTGTTTTGCTAGATGAGTTGTAGTATTGAACAATACCATGTGGTTACCATATACTGTACTTTTCTGACTGTAGGATGCACCTTTTTCCCACTTAACTTTGAGAGGAATATGTGCGTCTTCTAGTCTGGATGTACTTGACTCGCAGTGGTCACAGGAGGCAGGAGGAGCAAACACTTGTGTCAACTATTAAAGTATATGAATATTCACTGCTCTCTACACCCATTACCCCACCTACCTCTTGGCACCGTTACTGGCACTGAGAGGTGGATGGGATTATGGGTGTGGGAGCAGTGAATATTTTGTATTAGCCAGTAGCTGACATCTGTGTACCACTTGGGCGCATGACAGTGAATTCATGCGCTGCCGAATTCATGCGCTGCCGGGTCGCTTACACGCACAAAGAAGTCAGCTGCCATCATCAGAAAAGGATGCTGCACACTGGGGGAGCGAAAGGAAGGTGAGTAAAATCACATTGAAGAAAGAGGCACTCATCCGGTGATAGTTGTTCCTCAATGGACGACTTTAATCATCATTAGGGTACAGGGTGCTGGGGAGGGGGTGTGTCGGAGGTGCAGACGACGGCACCATTTCGGATCAACTGAGTGCCTCTTTCTTCAATGTGATTTTACCTCTCAGGCTGTTACAAGACTGTGCACCCCCGGTTCTGCTGCAGTTGACACTGCTGATACCGCTACTTTGGATCTTAAGTGATCGGTGCCCTGCTATTCTGCCTCTCAAATATCGGTGAGTAAAATCGTTTTTGTTTTGTTTTTTTATTTTTTTTGTGTTACAAAAAGGCAGCAGGAGGCATATATGCAAGGATGAGTCCATAATGAGGGACCACTATACCATGATGAGGGACCTATATACCAGGATGGGCGACAGATGTACCCAGATGGGATATACCCGGACGGGCGGCGGATATACTGGGCGACAGATATACAAGGATGGACAACAGATATACCAGTACGGGGGACAGATATTTCAGAACGGGGGACATGTATATATACCAAGATGGGGCCATATATCCTAGGATGAGGGCCTTATATGCTAGAATGGGGGACATATACACCAAGATGCAGGGGCGTAACTACAATAGGTGCAGGGGTTGCGATCCCGCTCGGGCCCTGCAGCCTAGGAGGGCCCCAAAAGTCCCTTTGGTCTATAGAAAAAGATTAATACTATTAAAGATTTGCAATAATTGGGGAGCTTTCGCATCGGGGCCCCTGGCTTGAAGTTACCCCACTGCCAAGATGAGCCGTATATATAACAGGAAGAGGGACGTATATACCAGGATGTACGACATATAAACTATGATTAGGGAAATATATACTTGGAAGGAATTTAGAATGGGGAATATTAGTACAGAATTGGAGAACATTACCCCCATAAAAGTGTCAACAGCAGATTTCCTCCATAAGATCGTCATGACCCCATTTTTGTTTTGTGTTTACGGTGTTAATTGTACAGTAAAAATGACCTACCGTAGTAACATGTTTTTCCAGGTTTGTACAATTCCAACAATGCTAAAATTGTATATATGTTTTGTTATTCTTTAAATAGCGACAAGAACATATATAACAGCCAGGACTGTGGAGTCGGAGTCGGCATAAAATGGACTGACTCAAACTCGTGAAATATATTCAGCACACATGACCCATGTTTAATGGAGTCAGAGTCAGGGAACTTGAGGAGTAGCAGTGGTGGAGTTGGAGACAAAGTTGGAGTTGGAGTCAGGGATACTGAGGATTCGGTGGTTTGGCTTACTGACTCCACAGCCACGATAACCACACATTGGTACTCCGGTCGATGATGTTAGAGGTATATGCAGGCTGTGTAAAACAGGTTGTCTCTGCTAGGTTAGGTGCGGGTTCATTTATGGAGCTTGCTTCTAATATTGGGACCTGACATAAGATGTCTTACACCAGGGAGGGGTTAATCTGTCATATCAGTATATTAAGTTTATGAAGTCCTGGAGTAGAAATTGTATGGGGCCGTCTGTAGTGGAGAATTTGTACAAACATGTTTTTTCTTTCTTTCAGGTTTTTGACCAGTACCTGAATTTTATTACATTAGAAGATGACATGTTTGTTCTGTGCAACCAGAATAAGGAGCTGGTTTCCTATCGGGGTAAGTACACGGGCTCCATCTGTGGGGTGCACTCACTCAGACGCACCAGTCCCTACTATGAGCTGATTAGCCGGTCTCTTTGGGGAGTAGGGAATGACATTGAAGTGAATATATCCAAATAGACAAGTGGTTTTGTAGAGGAAGATACTCTGTTTGCAGCTACAGTTCGTTCTGCTTATCAGAGGAGAATCTCAAGGGCTTATCATTTCTACATACCCTTAATTAAAGTGGGTACAATTGGACAAGGCTGCCACCATGGAGTGGTGAGCGTGTTGTCTATGTGTCTGCAGAATGACTACTAAACAAAGTAGTTCTAGTTAGCAATGGGGTGTCCTTGTTTGGCCAGGAAAATAATTTTAGGGGTACATCACACACAGCGGTATCGCTCTGTGTGACATGTAGCAGCGATCAGACCCCTGCTGTGAGGTCGCTGATTGCTGCACATCCTTCAGGACCATTTTTTGGTCCTTGGTCTCCCGCTGGTCAGCACGCATCGCTGCGTGTGACAGCAAGAGACCAGTGACCTCACAGATTAGTAACCATGATAAACACCGGGTAACTAAGCCGCACACGCTGCCTGGATACCCGCTGTTTATCATGGTTACCGGCTTCCTCTTGCTTACCCAGCAATGTGGAGGTGGCTCCCTGGTCACTGAAGAGATCTGTCTGTTTGACAGCTCCCCAGCGACCACACAGCGATGTTCCAGCTATCCTGGTCATTGTCAGGATTGCTGTAACATCGCTGTGTGTAACGGCACCCTTAGACTCTTTGACCCTGAAATGCACAATTTTATTAGGGAGTCATTGATAAGTCACTCACCACTATTTCATGTCAGTTCTGTATAACTTGCCTAAAAAAAAGACATAACAATAGAAACATCAAAGAATAAAAGGCAGCAATACTTACCAACATTCCACAAAAGTGCAGAAAGCATTAGACCCCTATAATACAGGTGGGGGCAGCACAGGGGGAAATACTGATGAGACCACCACTCATACACCTACCATCCATGGAGGGGCTGGTTACCTGAGGGTTGTATGGTAACCAATACTTATGTATGTTATAGATCTTTTTCATCTTTGTATCACACATTTTCCATTTTATGTCGGATATATACAGACACTTTGGTGTTGACTGGGTAAATTGGGGTGTCTGTTGTGTGGGGTGTACTTATATAGTGCTGGGCAGCCCGCCTGATCAACTGGTATGGGTGTCATCAATAGGCTGTAAGCCAGACACTACAGTATATGTATCTGTGTGACTGGTGCCCTACACAAGTCTCATCTGTGCGCCCTTATATTTGGAAACCAGCCCCTCCATGGATGGTAGGTGTGTGAGTGGTGGATTCATCAATACTCTCCTCGCCTTTATCACGGGAGGCGGCTGCTTTGGTATTGTGATCTGGTGTTGGTAATTATGACTGCTCTTTTCTATTCTGTTTAGTTCTGTATGAATGGTTTCTTCAGATATTTTCTTTTTTAGTGAAGGACCAAAATTCTTAAATGTACATGCATAAAAACACTTATATGGCGTCCATCACCATCCAAGCACAATATAAACTAAGATATAGGGATATATGGATCCACTTGCGGTTAACGCTGAGTGCACACGATGCGGACTAGTAGTGTTTTGGGCGCAGCGTGTTTGCATTGTACAGCAGCAGCACAGTGGACAATTTGTAGAAATGCCATGCTCACTGTACTCCTCCCCTCTGCAGCGTGTCTTCAACTGCAGTGCAGGTTACCGCACTTCCACATCTCCACAAAATGTTAATTTAATGCTGCGGAGTGGGAAGCCATCTCTAGTAGGTGAATGCAGGGAAAGCCACCATGCACCGAATGCAGATTGTGGGCACAGGGAGGCTGCATTGTCCCTGCGTTCACCCGTGGCTTCGCTGCGTCCAACATGTAGTGCCTCCGGATGTGTACACACACCCTTAGTTTGTAAACATGCTTTGGCTGAGCAGCTTCAGTGACCATTCTCCCCCAGAATTTGAATACCCTGCCTTCCTCTCTGGTGATGGAGGAACAACAATACCGGCACTATCTCAGGAGAAAGCTGGAGCCTCCGCTCGCTCACTGTCCGAGATCCTAGACTGGAGAGTGTGCACACAGCTCAATCATGGCTGCTGTGTGGCGTCCGGATGATGCAGCCATGATTGAGATGTGTGCACACTCTCCAGGCTAGGAACTTGGACAGTGGGCAAGCGGAGGCTCCAGCTTTCTCCTGAAATAGTGCTGGTGTTATTGTCCCTCCGCCACCAGAGAGGAAGGCCGGGTATACAAATTCAGGGGGGAGAATGGTCACCGAAGCTGCTCGGCCAAAGAATATTCACAGCCTTATACAGCAAGTGGTTTGTATAACTGCTTAGATCCTTATATCACTGTATTCTTATATGTTGGCGTGTTTTCCTGGCACAACGCTGGCTCTTGGCAAGTCCATCACCAGATAGGCAGACATGACTTTACCCCTGAAACAGTGCAGGATCTGGGCATGTCGGTACTATCCATCACCATAGCGGGCAAACAGAGCACTGACACTGCTGAACCAAGGGTGCACTCGCTATCCTAATTAGCATATGGGAAGCAAAATGCAGTTTTTGCATAATGGGGTGACTGCTTTGTACAGTAATTCCGTGATTCCTATCCCGTACATGAGTCTGTGTTTGTGGTTTTTCAGGGTGACAGACTCCCTATAAGATGACGTACTTGTGTTTCAGGATTGCGGTCCTGTAAGATGATGCAGATTGGTACTCACTCGCTGACCTAGTGCAGACCAAAATATTTTAAAACCCTTTTTGTCCTTGTAACCACATGTTTGACCCGAAATGAATTGTTTGCTTTTAACAACATCTAAACGGCCAGACCTTGATTCAGCCCGACGTGTCTATCCACATCTTTTATACGCATAGCTTTATCTTATTGCTGTATTTTACCCCTCTTCTTTTATGTATTGTGTGATGTAAAATGTTAATGTAGGTGTCACATTCTCTATTCAGCTTTGAACAGACCAGACATCACAGACTCCGAGATGGAATTAATCATGGACACTATCGTGGACAGTCTGTTCTGCTTCTTCGTCACACTGGGTAACTATCTGCATGTGCTGGAGCACTTTTCCCACTTATGTATCTGCCTTAAGCTATTTTTAAAGCTATTTTTCTATATTCAGTTTCTGGGTCCATTTCTATTGGGCCATTGCTGGGCCTGCACCTTCAGCCAAGCCCAAGGGGCAGAAGGCTCACCGCATTTGATGTATGGAATAATAGCTTGTGACTTTTTAAAACAAACTGGCATAAAAGAGATGATGACTGGTCATGTGGTCAATCCTGCCATATCGCCCTTTGGGCACCAGTTCATAGTTTGCTCTTATTCCCTAGGCTCCTTTTGTATTGTCTTCTTTTTTTTTTTAATTACTGGTGGATTTTTCACCGTCTTCATCAAAATGACTCAATATTTAAATATTGCATAAATTCAAAGATGATTTTTTTGTCCTGGATGATCTTTTTTTTTTTACATCTATTTAAAGTACAGATTCAGAGGAGCACAAACTTTCCCATAAGCTTTACAATGTTGCATTCTAGTGTTCAATTATGCAGAAGAAAATGTCCACAAAAATATTTGCTGAAGCCCAATTTCACGGCATTGCAAAAAGTTGCAAGTGATGAACAGATAAAAAATATGACACCAAGGCACCCGATGACGAAAGAGAGAAACGGGTGTCAGACCTGGGTCCAATTTCTGATTCTCAGTGGGAGATCATATTGCAGTATATCCCTAAGGCTGGCTTCACACCGCGATTTTTCACTGTCAGGTTCTGTCCGGTGTTTTGCAGGATGCACCGGACAGAACCTGAGAGCCACGGACGAGCAGAACCAAAGGGTGGATCCTGCTCTTTGACGGCTTCATTGCTGGAGCTGTCCAGTGCTGAAATTTCAGTACTGCGGCTGCAGGGGAGATGGCCGCGGTGCTGAAATTTCAGCCGTGGAGCTCTCCAGGTGCTGAAATTCAACAGCGGCTGCTTTTAACAGCCGCTGCTATTTCAGCACCAGGCGTCCGGGAACCGGCACAATTTTCTGTTGGATCCTGCGCAATCTGGGAGGACCTGGATTTGTCCAATTTTTGCATCGGACACAAAAAATGCTGCAGACTCCGGTTTTGTGTCCGATGCAAAAATTGGACAAAACCGGATCCTCCCGGAAAAGCCCCAAATCGGATGGCAAATAACAGCCATCCGGCCCCATATCCAAAACCAGGGATGGTGTTTGTACAGTCCGCGCTGCTTGAAATGATCACTCCAAAGTCTTGAATAAAAGACCCCCCTTCTTTATTATCCACCTACGCTTTTCAATGCTACTCCAAGCACCGTCATCAGGGCATCTGATGCCCTGATGACAGTGCTTGGAGTAGCATCGAAACACGTAGGTGGATAATAAAGAAGGGGGGTCTTTTATTCAAGACTTTGGAGTGATCATTTCAAGCAGCGCGGACTGTACACACACCATCCCTGGTTTTGGATATTCTTACACGTGCAACGTGGAGGTGGAAGTCCTGCAGCAGCTTTTTAAACCACATGCGATTAAAACTAGTTGTGGGTGCACACAACTAGAAAAGGTGAGTGCACCATTTGCGATCTATATGCAAGATCCGTGTCATATTGATAGGGCACTATTGCGCCTCGTTTTGTCTCCTTTATCTCTTTTATAATCCGGCCCCATAGGGAGACATGGGGGGCAAATTCGGATCCGGGTCTGTCAGGTTCACACCGGACACCCCCTGACCTGAAAAATCAGGCTGTTAAGCCGGCCTAAGGCTGGTTTCACACTGCAGTTTTTTCCCTGATCAGGTTCGATCAGATTTGTGTGCCAAAACCAGGAGTGTCTCCAAAACTCAGAACAGGTGTCAATGTTTTGATTATAGTTTTTCCATCATCGCCACGACAGCACCACCTGAGAGAGAGGACCGCCCATCCAAGACAGGAAACCTCTGAGATAAAAAGGCGGGACCTCTCCTGGACCTCAGTTTAGGTTTCCTGTCTTGGAGGTGGGAGACCTCTGAAGCTCATGCGGTCCTGGCCTGACTCGGTAGCTGGAAGAGCTGTCCTTACCTAGGCAGTGGCTCCGGACTTGGGTACAGAGGCTCCTCCACGGGGTATCCCCTGCGGTGGTGGAGGGCACAGGGTCTTGTAGAGGACCACCAGCGGCTTGTCTCGGCCCTTGTCGCCACCCGGGTATCACAGCTGCACGGTTGGTAGCTGTCCTGCAGTACTGTGCCCCGGGTGAAGGGGATTATTTCCAGGCTGGGCGCAGCGTTCCTGGGTCTGTAAGGGGCCTGGGAGCGTTTTTTTCCGGCGGCAGCAAGTTCCTCTCCTGGTTTTGACAAACAAACAGGATGGAACCTGATCAGGGAAAAAACTGCAGCGTGAAACCAGCCTAAGGTGTCTGAGTGAGGCCATAAGAGTGTCGCAGCTGTATTTACTCTATAGAGTGTATAAGACTGCAGTGTGGATGACGAAGACAAGACTGAAAGGGGATTTTAGATGCCCCAAGGTGTTCTGATGAGGGGGCTGATCTCCTTCATATGATGTGGTCGTGTCCTCACCTGCAGGCCTTCTGGGTGATGGCCCTCAACTTGAAACAGGAGGTGATGAGGGTGAATATCTCGCATACTGGGATATGTAGAAGATATCGCTATTGATGATTGGGGGAGACTGGCGATAGCTAGACTTTTGTATGCTGCTAGGCATCTTATCGCAGTGCATTGGTTGGATGAAAAACCGCCAACCAAACAAGAATTTGTATACAGAATTAATTGTATTATCCTTATGGAAAGGAATATATACATTAAGAGAGGTCAACATACCCACTTTGAAAATATGGGGGGTGGATGGATTATCTGGTTCTGGCTTCTGCTGAACGTTTGCAGGATAGGACTACCGCCACCTAACTGCCATAAAGACATAATATCATTAAGTAAAGGAAGGTAGAATGATGTTGCATATAAACGTGATAAGGTGTGACGTAAGATTCAGATTTAAAGTCCCATGGAAAATGCAGAAATGAAAAATTTGTCTTATAATGTTATATTTGCTGTATTTGCTATCTGATTTTTTTTAATAAAAAACACTTGATTAAAAAAAATATGAAACCAAGTGGAGGTAACGTAAAAGATGTGCAAATTAAGGCAGAATTATTTATTCCAAAGCAAAGACACAAAAATGAAGAATTGGCCTTTGGTGCCTTAAAGGGAATCTGTCAGCAGGTTTTTGATATGTAATATGAAGACAGCATGCTTTAAAAGGGTTAACACATAGATTTCAGTAATGTGTATTGCTAAATCTAAAATCTCTAATTGTGTAGAACTGCTGCAGCCAGTAATCTAAGTGATACATCGTTGAATTCGGAGTCTCTTTGCCTACATTATGCTGCTCTCAGTTGAGGTAGAAAAAAACTGCAGATTCCCTTTACATTCATGTTGAAAAGGCATCACCTTTAAGGTACCGTCACACAGGGACATATCGCCGGCGATGTTGCTGGCGATCGCGGGAGCGCGCATCCCTGACAACATCGCCGGTGAGATGTCACACTGAGCAACTTACCGGCGATGTCGCCGGCTAGTTGCCGCGGCTATCGCTCGCTGGATTGCCCAGCAACCCAGCAAGCGATAACCCGCAATGTTGTAGATAGGCGGAATCGCCCGTAACATTGCGGGTTGCCGCGTTACACAGGGCGCTCAGGCAGAATCGCCTGAGCAACATCGCCAGGTTTCCCAACATTGTTGGGAAACCTGGCGATGTGACTCAGGCGATTCATCGCCTGATTATCGCCCTGTCACACGCGGCAATTCGCTGGCGATGTCGCCGCAACCTGGCCACGCCCCTCGGTTGCCGGCAACATCGCCGGCGATATCTCCCCGTGTGACGGTACCTTTATAGGAATCACAACTGGGCACCTTGTATTTTACCTTTCATCACATTGACCCTGCTGTTCTGCTCGGGTCTACTATACACTTATAATGCTCAGGTCATTTTTCACTGGACCTAGTAAAGTCTTGATTTTTAGCTAATGTGTTTTATTTGAATACCTGTAGCATTATTATACTGTATGTGAACATGGTCGTTCATATACAAATGAAAAATGAAATCACTAACTTCAAATTTGGTCATTTCTGACCAAACAGAACAGCAGGGCTAAATAGGCTGTTCACTATTTAGGCAACTATTTCTTTTGAAGACATTTTTTTTGTTGCCTCTTTGGGGGACACAAGAGACCATAGATGCTGCTACAACTAGGAGGCTGACACTAGGCAAAAATCTTATCTGCTCCCCAGTAGCGTACACCCACCAACTGGCACAAAATATCCAGCTTTATCTCAGTGTCACTAGGACGCAGACACGGGACCCGTTTCTACCTCAGTCTTGTTTTTTATTAACGATTTTCCATTTTTGTTCAGATTCAGCATGTGATTGGACAACAGAGTGGACTTGTGTCACTCTGATATCTCACATAGAGACTGAGAGCACAGTGTGGCGTAGTCATTATTGTATCCTGTCTGGTCTACTAGGCAGGACCCTAACTCCCTAACACATGAAGAGTGTATGGGGCTCCTTGACGGACGGTCCTTGCCACTATACCCGTGTCTGCCTGTCACCCTCCAGAGCCTGATATGCAGTGAGGGAAGACGGACCGGTTACCTTCCAGCCGCCTGACATAGATGATGATTCTGGGGCTTTCACAACATGTATCCCTCCCCCTAGGTCTCCGACAAAAAAGAGGGGCTCCTGGTTAAAAAAAATAATAATAATAATTTAAAACAGTCCATAATTATTTTGTTTGTATTCCTTTCCATCGAGCCCTCTTTCCTTCTTTCACTTTAATCTGTATTTCCTTTCCTTATTATCATTCCTTATTACATTTCCTTTCTCTTTTTTTCCATACAGTTCGCAGACCCCACGCCGCCCTGGTTCTCTCCGCCAGCCAGGTTTAGTCCTGGAATGATTAGACCTTGGGTTGTTTGCTGTTTTGTCCTCAACCTTTTTGTAATAAAGAATTTTGTATTATTCGCACTTTAGGTTGTATCCCTGGTATTTTTGCATACCCATATTTCTCCTTTTTTTCCATCTTTTTCTGGCTGGCCTTTCCCTCACTGGCAGCTTTCACAAACCCTGCTTTCCGCCTCTGAAGACCCCACTGGTCATCTTCCTTGACCACGGGGTCAGGGTCACAGGCTCCAGATCAGGGTAAGCTCTGTTATCCCGGTTCAGCTCTTGTTTCACCAGCAACGCTCCATTCTGGCACTTCTTTTCCTTTTTGTAATGCCTAACCTCAGAGGGTCTTGCTCCCATCCACCGACTTTTGTTATGCACTTTGCCTGTTCTTTCAACAGGAAGTTTCCCTCCTGTCACACCTCATCCCTCTGCCCTGGTTGTAGCCTGCTGACCATGCCCCTTCCCTCGAGTTGGCCGCAGCTGTCTCCCAATGTTCAGGAGTTTTCCTGGCCGAAGGGAAGCACTCAACCCTTACCAACAGGTTTTGTTCTCTCAGACGGACATGTCTCCTTGCTCTCTGGTTCTGCATGAGGGTACTGGGCAAGATGTTAGCTGTAATGGAAGCAGTCTCATTTGTGCACTTCCATGCACGTCCTTTATAACGTTTTCTCCTATCAAGATGAGACAAGTCTACTCACTTTCTGGACTGGCTAGTCTCCCTCCTTCCCCAGATCAAGAAATGGCTGGATTGGCAGAGACACTGTCCCCTTGTTCATCTCAGCAAATTGTTTCTACTGAGGCGTTAGAAGATCATAACAACGGACACCAGCCTGCTAGGCTGGGGAGCAGTTTTACAGAACTTTACAGAATAGGGATAATACAAGATTTAGGAATCCTCTCTTCCAATCAACATCTTGGAGCTCAAAGCAATCCTCCTGGCTCTCCATTACTGACAGAACCTTCCCTTCAGTCATCGATCCATGACAACGCCATGGCTGTGACATAAATTAACCACCAAGGAGGAACTCAAGGCAGTAATATCAGAAGTTTCCCGCATCCTGTCGTGGGTCAAATAGAATATACCCCAAGCAATGAACCTTCTTGCAGTGGACGACTGGTCCACCGACTCCCTCAGCTGAGAATGCCTTACCGGTGAGGGGGGGGGGGGTGGCAAATGGTCCCTACACCTGGCAGTCTTTGACCATAGCAGTACTGGTAATCGTCAGGGTTCCTTGGTAGGGACCAAAACCCTAACCAATAAAAATATATGACCAGGCACTCCAATTGATTTGAAGAATTTCAGAATTTTATTGTGCAACGCACACAGCATAACCACTAGATGTTTCGGTTTAATCATAGACCTTCCTCAGTTTGCAATCTGCAATTTAGAAAGCTGCCTAGTGACAGGCATTTGGGAGCACAGGAGAATCCACTGCTGCAAGGAGCCTTTTACTGGTTATGCTGTTATTGCACAGTAAAATTCTGAAATTCACTTAATTGGAATGTCTGGTCATATATTCAATTTTGACCTGATTGCTCTAGCGATTGACTCAGGCACTCTGTCAGTTTCTGGTCCTAGTTCTCCCTTCAGTACCTGTTTTTTCCTCATCCGCTAGTCCCCACGCTGGCCATGAAGATCAAGGAGGAAGGAGTGTTCATCATACTCATGGCTCCGGACTGATCCAGAAGACCTTGGTATGCAGACCTAATCCACCTCCTCGTGAACATTCCGTGTACGCTTCCAGATCTCTCGCAAGGTCCTCTCTTCCAACAAAATTCTTAGTTGCTCAATTTAATGGCATGGCTGTTGAAGCCCTGGTATTAAAGTCCTCTGTGTTCTCTGATCAGGTCATCCAGACCTTGATAAAGGCAAGGAAGCATTCTTCCTCTCACATGTCACCATACATGGAATGCCTTCTTCTGCTGTTGCAAAGCTAACCAGATTGCCCCATGACTTTCTCCTTACCTTCCATGATGTCCTTTATGCACTCGGTTCTTGACTCTGGCCTGCCTCCGCTCCCTCAAGGGTCCGGTCTCAGGCTTTCCATTCTCTTCCTGAGAAACCTGATGGCTCATAGCCAGTTCACATCTTTCCTTTACAGAATCAGATATTCTGCACCTCCTTACCGGCCTTCAGTAGAGCCTTGGTACTTTAACCTTGTCCTGGAAGTCCTTCAGAGGTCTCCATATGAACCACTACGAGAAATCTCTTTGTCCTTGCTTTTCTGGAAGGTTGCCTTTCTGGTAGCCATCACCTCAATCAGACGAGTGTTCGAACTGACGGTCCTCTCCTGCCGCTCCTTTTATCTGGTGTTTCCCCATGACAAGATGGTATTGCATCCCATTCCAACTTTTCTTCCTATAGTTGTTTCCTCATTTTCACCCTAACAAAGACATTTTGTTACCTTCATTCTGTTCCTCTCCTCACCCTCAGGAGCTGTCACTACATAAGCTGGACCTTGTAAGAGCGCTGTGCCTCTACATCACTAGGACAACACCCTTCAGGACAGATTCTCTCTTCATGATTTTGGGTCATTGCAGAGAACTTCCTGCTTCAAGAGCCACCATTGCTCGCTGGATCCGGTCTTTCATCCTGGTATCCTGCCTGCCGGATAGAGAACAGAGCGTGCCCACTCATCTCATGCAGTGGGAGGCCTCCTTGGCCATCCACCACCAGGCCCCTGTCGCGCAGCTGTTCAAATCTGCTACCTGGTATTCCATTCATACGTTCGCAAAATTCTACAGGGTTCACACCTACACCTTGTTAGATGTGAGCCTCGGTAGAAGGGTCCTACAAAAGCCGCAGTGGTCCAAGCTCAGACCTATGAGTACTATTTGTTGCCCACCCTTAGGACTGCTTTAGGACATCCCATGGTCTTTGTCCCCTCATGAAGGGATAAAGAAAAGAAGATTTTCGGTACTCACCGTAATATTTTATTTTTGATCCTTTATTGGTGGATGCAGTACCCACCCTTCTGTTGACTTGTAATGAATTATGTTTACATTACTTCAGTATGTTCTTACCTTGCTGTTGCTTCTTCTACTGCTTTCTCACTGACTAATTAATTCCATGACAGCTGGTGTACACTGCTAAGGAAGGAGCTAACTTTATTTGCATAGTGACAGCAGCATACACTCATGGACTGCTGTGTTACCCAATGAAGGCTTAAAGAAAAAGATTTTACAGTGAGTACCCAAAATCTTATTCACCCAATTAAAATAAGAGAACCTTTTACTTGCTTCTTGCACTGTCATAGTGATACTGGTGCCGATAGCCACCATCACACACATGACATTGTCATGTCCCTTTATTACTGCAGCCAATCAGCAGCCACTAATGGGCCGCTTCGCTCACATTGATCTCGGACAAATCTCGGATGTTTGGGGTACAGATGAGGCCCATTAGAGAGCACTGACTGGCTACACCGTTCATGTCACGAGAGCGCCGGGTGACCTACATTGCTGGGATGGCACTTAAGAAGGCATTTAAGAAGGGTTTGTCCAAGTAGTAGACAGCCCCTTTAATGGCTTCTGTTCTATACCAGTAGTTTACAAAGACGTTTTCAGCTGCAGGAATGTTTTAATGATACTACAATGAATTGTAATTTGCTAGTTAGGTGGTAATTTTTCATTGATGGGAGTCTTACATTGAACTTCTTCTCTTTTACAGGGGCAGTACCCATCATTAGATGTCCGAGAGGCAATGCTTCAGAGATGGTCGCAGTGGTGAGAATTTCATTACCTATTATATTCATTGCAGTTGTCAGGACATTTAACCCCTTCCTAACATTGCCATATCTGCCCACAGTCAGTACAGTGATAGAGGCAGTTATGTTACGCAGCTGGAACCCGCCTATAACAAAAGCTATCTGCTAAGGGGTATTGTGTATAAGTCACTCATAAAAGCAGCACAATTGCTCTTTCCTGGTTAATTCCACTCTCCCAAAAATGAAATAGAGAACAATCATAAAGTTGTACATGTCCATAACTACTATCATTATAAACTAACAGCTCGCCCTGGAAAACTTAAGCCATACTCAACTCCATCAATGAGATCTGAATTTCATAGACTGTTTAATATATAACAATTTAAGCAAAAAAAAAAGTGCAACATTATTTTAAAAGCGGTAAGGTATAAAAATAAAGAATCCTAGGGTGCTGCAAAGTCACGTTATCTTGTCATTACAACACATTGAACTTGATTTAAAATAAAAAAACAATGGTGGAATAGTGTGGATTTTGTTCTGTTTTTTTTTTTTTCCTTTTTATTTTTTTTTATTTACCCCACACACAAAAAATGCTTGCCTTACATCATATGTTATATTTAGTGTATTATATGGTAGCATGAATGATGTTATTTAACCCCTTCACGACCAAGGACGTATAGGTACAAAAATAAAAAAAAGTTGTGGCTATCGGAAGCAGGGGAGGAGAAAACAGAAGCAGAAAATCGCCTGGTGGTGAAGGGGTTAAAATTACAATGCGTTCATACAACTGCGGTGATGGAAAAAAGAAGTTTACGGCTCTTACAAGTAGGGGAGAAGAAGCAATATTACAAAGAAAAAAGATTGTGTGCAGCGGGAAGAAGTTATCTGAAAATGACCTATTGTTTAATTCAGGTGGTTGTGTATCGTGTATTTTCTGGTTTTCTTGTAATATGTTGTTGTTTTATGTGTTAAGTCGCTATTTATTAAAAAATAAAATGGGTAATCTTGCAGTTTTCACACTGGCCCCGGGGATTTTTAGACACTGACGTCCTCATGATTAAGACAATCTACATTTATTAGCCGCAATGGTCAGACCCCCGACCCTATCTTTTATAATGAGGAATCTAATGGTCCTGTGCAGGAAGGAGGAGGAGGTGAGCTGTGACAGTGCCTATTGGGAATGGTGGATTCTGTGTTATCAGCTGTGGTGTTACCGGTCGTTGTAATCCTGCCTCTGATGATGAAGAAACTGCTGAAAACTCTTCCCGAAAGGAGAAAAAGAATGAGCCCAAAATAGCTCCAGTAGTCACTGATAAAGTGCAAGATTACTTATTTTGATAAATACCTTATTTAAGCAGTAGGTCAGGTTCTGCAGATAGCTTCCATTTTAAGGTCTGCTTTATCTAGTGCATTGTCTAATTAGTATCCGTTTAGAGCCCCAGCCTCCAGCAAAGAGTCCTGGTCATCCATGCAATGTATGAAAGCCTGAGCTCTGCCAAGGCAGGTGTTGTCTGTCCATCTGTGATAATACTGTAACATTTCTTTTCAGAAACTGGACAAGAAGTTGCGTGAAAATCTCCGAGATGCCAGAAACAGTCTGTTTACTGGAGATAACCTTGGGACAGGACAATTTAGGTGATTATCTTTATAGATTTTCTTATATTTTACAACTTTTGTTCATTATTGTTAGTGTGATAGATTCAGGATTCTCTTCCCCTTTAGAGGGTGCGAAGGATGCGGTCACTGCCTCAATATGTTTTTGAGATGTAAGTGGGATCAACCGCTGCGAATTCAGGTTAGGTGTAAGCAACAAAGTGCTGACTTACCCCACTAAGCCCACATAATAGTCAGCCAAACCCACTGGTTTTTGTAGGATTGACCCACCATCTACTGTGTATTGGGGTCTCCCGATTCTCCCCCAACAGATAATGACGGGAGGGAGGGGATGGGGAAGAAAAAGTTGCGGACATTGGAATTTCAATGACTGATCGTTTTATTCGGTGGAAAGATAAGCGGCTGTGAGATGAGTCTGACATGGGGAATAAAGGCGGTGCTCTGTGTAACCAAAGATCCCATTAGAGATGAGCGGATCTCTCTGTGTAACCCCGGTCCTCAGTCCATGGACATGAGCTGCTTGAATATCTTTACCCTCCAGCATCCAGGCTTAGCTTATGATCAGCTGGCGAGACCTCCCCTGTAGACACACATATGACACCAGGCTGGCACCTCAAAACATCCTCCAGGGAACCCAGAAGATCTGGAGATTTGCACAGCTCTTGTCCATGGCCAATGAGCATGGACCTGGACTGTGACCGGGGTTACACGAGGAGATCCGCTCATCTCTAACACCTATGTATAGGGAAGTCCAGAGAGAGAGAATTTCCATTGGAATCTTTTTACAGGTATGCATCAAAATAGTCATCTACATTGTACAATTGCAAATTACCCTCATAATGATAAACGTTGAGGTATTGGTAGACGAGGATTTGTTAGTTTATGAGTTTACAATGTTCTCTGCTTTCTCCTGTGATGGTTAATGGTCATTTCCTTTTTTTCATTCAGCTTTCAGAGGCCTTTGTTAGTTCTTGTGGATAGAAACATAGACCTTTCCACTCCTCTTCACCACACGTGGACATACCAGGCCTTGGTGCATGATGTTCTGGTGAGCTTTTGTTTTCTATATGAAGCTTTCATGTATGACATGACATCTACACATGACAGTATCCTCTGTATCATGTAACACGTTCTTTAGAAATAGTTATATAAAATGGAAAGTGGGCATGATTAACGATTCCTAAAATGTGAAATAAAGCCAAACAGTACTTGCCGTCCCCCACTCCAATGCTCGCTCCCCAACAGTGATTTTGGTATTTGTTTTAGTTGCAATGGTGACATCTCACATTACCGCTGTAGCCAATCATTGAAGTCAAAGTCAACTGTGAAGCCAAGTCAGTACCATCCTGTCTGCCATGTCAACCCATTTTCACCCTACGATCGCAAGAGAGAAGGTGTGATGGGTGCGTGGAAAGGTGCTGTCATGAGGTTGCTGTCACAAGGTTCCTGACTTTAGGATGTGTGAATGCTCAACAGTATTTGTATTGTAACTTCATTAATTTCCTTTGGGACATTAAGGGTTAATGTCAGTTCTCCCTTTGCTGGCAAGCTGCTGCCTTTGTTGGTCCGGTGATGCTGGTTGGTGACCTCTCACCCTCTATAAATAGTCACATGACCCATCACCTGACATTGATGATGGAGTTTTCTATATGGACCTTGGTGGATGGAGGACGTGTTTTGCTGCTGCTGAAGATCCGCTTTTGGTGCTGTCCTTTCTGTAGCTGTCTGGAGTTTGACGGCAGATACCAATTAGTGTGTCCTTATTGTGTTTTCCCAGTGTGTCTTCCCTACCTGGGGCCCAGATCAGGGTCAGCCAGGGCCAGGTATCCTGCTTGGCGCATAGGGTTCCGCACCTATTCAAGGTGGTCAGGAGAGCCAGAATGCCAGCAGAAGGTTTGGCTAGGTGTTTCTACCTCCCCTTTCTCTAGATTCCTCTGGAAATACACGCCTTACTTGCCAGCAGGATAGAAAGAGTTAAAAGCAACGATCAGTGGTCAGTATAATACAACCAGCATCTACTCGCTCTATACATCTGCAGCTAGCTTGTGATTTACATGTACGTCACCTGTTGGGAGGGGTTCATCCATTAAAGTTTGTTATCTGATCCAGTTTTGTTACATATATAGACCCTTAGGCTGTATTCACATGTTGGCGGGTTGGCGGCTGTGTTGGGGAGTTTTTTGCCGAAATGTCAGCAAAAGTGCCTATTTTTGCCATGATTTTCAAAAATCGCTGAAAAAAGATGCGAGTTTTACTGTGATTGCAACAAAAACTTACATGTGAATGCAACCTTGATGAGAATCTATCACCAGGTTTATGAGATAAGGCACAAGAAGTAGTTGAGCTCACCAACTCCATAGTGTAATTATCCTCACGGTATACATCTGAGGAGGATGTCGATTCTGAGTCGGTGCACAGCGGAAATATCCACAGTGGAAGAAAACGAATCCTCAGGCACGTCCATCCTCATAAAACCTGAGGTTTATTTACAAAGTCATTTGAAAAGTAAATTCATGACAGCTCATGAATCCTTACACATTTCTGGCGCTAACCACACCACTAATCATAGGAACCAGAGCATCGTATAGTAGGGGCAGAATCCCTGATACTGATTGATAAAGCAATGTTATTTTCTGTAGCTCTACCAGTCTTCTCAATGATGAGCTTCTGCAGCGTAGTCCCAGATATACATGAGCTCTATCTCTGTCAGCTTTCTTCCAATGAACAGTATAGGCAGAAAACTGCCAATCAATGGTGAGGACTGACAGAGCAAGGAGCCGAGTAAAGGCCCCATTACACCTAACAATGTCCCAGTGATCCGACCAATGATCGGGTCGCTGGGACATTGTTAGCTGATCACTGGTGAGCTGTCACACAGGCAGACTCACCAGCGATCAGGACCAGCGAGAACGCTGGTAACTAAGGTAAACATGGGGGTAACTAAGCAGAGCGTTGAGCTTAGTTACCTGACGTTTACCCTGGTTACCAGCCCATTCATCGTTGGTCTCCCGCTGTCACACGCGCCGATGCTGGCCGCCCAGCGGCAGATCAATGACAAATTTATGGTCCAAGTCATTAACCAATGACCAACGATGAACGACCTCATCTTTGGTAAATGTCACACGCAACGATGTTGTTTTGACATCACTGCAACATCACCGATCTCGTAGCATGTAACGGGGCCTTAAGTGACACAACGCTGGAATCCGGAACCATGTTCCCCTCCTGCCTGACTGGGAAGCATACACCTGGTGACACATTCCCTTTAAAGTGTGCCTTTTACTCTGGATTATTCTGGTTTTGGGTGAAATGATAGGAATTCTTTGAGCATTTCTGGTAATTACTAGCACTTGACAAACTTTACAAACCAAAATACTTAATAGAAATTAGCCATTTCCCTCTCAAATTGGCCTGATTGTAAGATCTCATTAATATTCCTGAAGGATTGGAGGTCTTGAAACCAAAGGTCTTCCTTTTCATTACCTGTAGCAGTTGGCCTTATATATATCTAGACCTCTATTCCCATCTTCTCAGCATTAAGATTTATTCTAGCTATTCTCCACCTGTGTCCTGAGCCCGTGACCCCACCGCTGATATGGATTTGTCTATGTAGATGCCGCTGTTGTCTTTTCTAATCCAGTAAATCCAATAATCTTGAGTTGTCCGATGTAATTGATGATCGGTACGTTTTCAATTATTGTAAGGGAGATGGAGGATAAGACTGGGGAAACATAAGGAAGGAATAACTTTCCAAACCAAGGAGATTCTGATTCTCATGGTAACAATTTTCCATATTAATTCCTCTTTTAATCCGTCAGGTTAAAGCTAATGCCATTGTACTTCCACAAGAGGTCTCCAGCCATCTAGCATAGACCGAAATCCTAAACTATATGAAACAAATAACTTAAAACTTAAAATGGAAATTGTGACCTGTTCTCCTACCTGATGACTTGTAGAATCAGACATGAGCACGTTTATTGCCCAGTTCAGGTTATGTCTTTTGTGAATTAACAATCATTAACATGCTCAGGGGGAATTGATTTTTCAGGTTTAAGAATTGTCTTTTGTTAATCCTGAAGAATGTCTTAACAGAACATGAAGGGTTAATCCATGCACCTACTACATGATGTTCGATACCCACCCATCGCGCCCACGTCACCCAGTTGTCAGTAGATGTGCCCTCGCCACCCAATACAGAAGTGAGAGGACTAGAATAACCTGTTAAATAGGTTGTCTGATCATGATATTGATGATGTGTCTATTGTATATCTGATCAATAACAGATTGTAGGTTCCTACATGTATTGTGAGCAGTTATACCTCTCATATTGAGGCACCTCCAGTGTTCAGCTTTGCTGTGGCTCCATGTGCTTCTGTGTGTCACTGCTGATTACTGCTGATCATCTGCTTTCCTGTCCTGCAGTAGGTTGCAGCGACAGCTTCGTGCTGAACAGAGTTGCTCTATTCTATTCTAGTCACCAGGAGAAAGCCATTACTGCACAAATGCCACAAAGTATCTCACCTACAATACACCAAACAGCACAGAGACAAGCCTCTAAACTTCTAGAACAAGGTAATTTTGAGTGATGAGAACAAAATCAAACTTTTTGGCCACAACCATAAACGTTACATTTGGAGAGGTGTCAACAAGGCCTCTGATGAAAGGAACACCATTCCTACTGTAAAGCACAGAGATGGATCGCTGATGATGTGGGGATGTGTGAGCTACAAAGGCACAGGAAACTTGGTCAAAGATGAAGGAAAAATGAATGCAGCACAGTTATCAGCAAATATAGGAGGCTAATTTACACTCCTCAGCCAGGAAACTGCACATGGGATGTTCTTGGATGTTCTAACATGACAACGATCCAAAACACAAGGCCAAGTTGCCCTGTCATTGGCTATAGCAGAACAAAGTGAAGGTTCTGGAGTGGCCGTCTCGGTCTCCTGACCTCAATATCGTAGACCCACTCTGGAGAGAACTCAAGAGCGCAGTTCATGCAAGAAAGCCCAGGAATTTACAGGAACTGGAGGCTTTTTGCCAAGAAGAATGGGCAGCTTTACCATCTGAGGAAATAAAGAGCCTCATCCACAACTACCACAAAAGACGTCAAGCTGTCATTGATGTTAGAGGGATCAATACATGATATTAAGAACTGGGGGATGTGAACTTTTGATCAGAGTCATTTGGATGTTTTGGTTATCATTATTGTTTAAAAAGAGAAAACACAGTAGTGTGATAATAAATGGCTTCACCCAACCACTAATCATGAGTGGAAAAAAAATTTTTGTTATCATTCATATTCTCTGAAAAAAAGGTCAAGAAAGCAAAAAATCTACCGGGGTATGTGAACTTTGAAGCACAACTGTAGATGTAGAGTGGCAGTGGGGTCTGTGTGCACATATTTTTGACAAAGACCTTGAATTAGTCGAAACGTTGAATTTTTTCTGTTTTCTATGTTCTTGGTGGTGGATTGGAGTAAAATATCACTTTTGCAGCAATCTTGACCATTCTTGTTTTTCCGGTGCTGAGGTTCACTTTCCCAGAACAGAGAGGATTTTTCTCTTTTCCTCCAGCACATAGGGATACAATGTGCCGGATTTCCCTTTTTCATATAGTACTGCTCATAGATCATCGTTATCTTTTCTGACAGTCCCCATGACATACTTATAGGGATTGCCCCATCTTTGGCATTTATGGTATACCGATTGGATTTTCTAGTGCATCTCAGTGAATTAAAATATCATCTAAAAGTTAATTTATTTCAGTAATTCAATACATAAAGTGAAACACACATAATATATAGAGTCATTACAAATAGAGTGATCTATTTCAAGTGTTTATTTCTGTAAATGTTGATGATAATAGCTTACAGCCATTGAAAACCCGAAGGTGATTATCTCAGAAAATTAAAATAGGGAGATCAAAGGGTTAAAAACCGCGCTGCCGTATTCCACGAAACATCAAAGGGTAAATATAATATTGATTTATTAGTCAACGTGTTTCAGGGCTCCCAGAAACGCCCTGAAATATGTCACATTTTTGATGATATTCTAATTCATTGAGATGCCCTAGAAGATGATTATCTGCTTGATGTGGGACTTATTAGGTTCTGTTGCGTGCTGTTCGGAGAGTTGACTGCTCGTGTCTATGGAAATGTTATTGCTTTAGATTGTTGGGACCAGCATCTTCCCGACACTTATGGCATATTCTGTGAAATGTTACTGATGGAGCAGCCCCTATAACAGGTCACACAGAGGTAGATTTGCCCCACTAGTAATCGGTTTATCCCATCTTTCATATACTTGCAATCAAAATGAAAGAACAACACACAATTTCCTTAATGTTAAGGTCATTGTGTTGTTCTATGTGAAAATATCTTAACATGAGTAATTTGGCAGTATTTTAAGCTTATATCATAAATTGAATATATTCTAAAGCACAAAATAAAAATGTAAATTACATAAAAAAGGCACTCCTCAAAATTAGATAACACTTTTAGATACCTGCAAATTATCGGTGTTAATTTGGCACCTGGTGCTAATTTCCTTAATTATGTGACAAACCCTATTTAACTGGCAGCCTAACTTTCCAGTTTGCACTCACTTAGCAAAAAAGGTGTGCCATTCCAAAGTGACTGAAGCCCTCCGGCAGCAGGATGTCCAGATGAAGGCAAAAGGGGTTACACCATCAGCCATAGAAACAGATGTTGGTTGTTCCAAGTCCGTGATTTCTAGAATAATGCATCTTTTCAACATCACAAACTATTTCAAGACCCTCAAGAATGCTGGTCAGCCTTGAAAGACATACCGTATATACTCGTGTATAAGCCGACCCGTGTATAAGCCAACCCCCCTACTTTTGCCCCCAAAACCTGGGAAAACCTATTGACTCGTGTATAAGCCGAGGGTGGACCCCAGCACAGGTATACAGGCCTCCCCAGTCGTAGTATACAGCAGCCTCTCCAGTAGTAGTATACAGCAGCCTCCCCAGTCATAGTATACAGCAGCCTCCCCAGTGGTATACACGCCTCCCCAGTGGTAGTATATAGCAGCCTCCCCAGTCGTAGTATACAGCAGCCTCCCCAGCGGTAGTATACAGCAGCCTCCCCAGTGGTAGTATATAGCAGCCTCCCCAGTCGTAGTATACAGCAGCCTCCCCAGCGGTAGTATACAGCAGCCTCCCCAGTAGTAGTATACAGCAACCTCCCCAGTGGTATACAGGCCTCCCCAGTGGTAGTATACAGCAGCCTCTCCAGTGGTGTATACAGGCCCCAGCAGTATTACAGCAGCCTCCCCAGTGGTGTATACAGGCCCCAGCGGTATTACAGCAGCCTCCCCAGTGGTGTATACAGGCCCCAGCGGTATTACAGTAGCCTCCCCAGTGGTATATACAGGCCCCAGCGGTGTATACAGCAGCCTCCCCAGTGGTGTATACAGGCCCCAGCGGTATTACAGCAGCCTCCCCAGTGGTGTATACAGGCCCCAGCAGTATTACAGCAGCCTCCCCAGTCGTGTATACAGGCCCCAGCGGTATTACAGCAGCCTCCCCAGTGGTATATACAGGCCCCAGCGGTGTATACAGCAGCCTCTCCAGTGGTGTATACAGCAGCCTCCCCAGAGGTGTATACAGCAGCCCCAGTGGTGGTATATACAGGCAGCCCCAGTGGTGTATACAGCAGCCCCAGTGGTGGTATATACAGGCAGCCGCAGTGGTGTATACAGCAGCCCCAGTGGTGGTATATACAGGCAGCTCCAGAGGTGGTATATACAGGCAGCCCCAGAGGTGTATACAGCAGCCCCAGTGGTGGTATATACAGGCAGCCCCAGAGGTGTTTACAGCAGCCCCAGTGGTGGTATATACAGGCAGCCCCAGAGGTGTATACAGCAGCCCCAGAGGTGGTATTTACAGGCAGCCCCAGAGGTGTATACAGCAGCCCCAGTGGTGGTATATACAGGCAGCCCCAGAGGTGGTATATACAGGCAGCCCCAGAGGTGTATACAGCAGCCCCAAAAGCTGGCACTCGCCCCCCTCCTTGTAAGGCCCCCCCCCCACCGGCTGCTTAACTTACCATCCCTGGTCTTCTGCATCGCGCAGGTCCCTCCGTGCTCCCGTCCTCCATGCTCCCGGCGTCAGCTGCATCCGGGGTCCCCGGCCGTCGCGTAGTGATGACGTCATGCGACCGGCCGGTCACATGACCCCGGTGGCTACGGAGGACGGGAGCACGGAGGGACCTGCGCGATTCAAAATACCAAGGATGGTAATAAAAGCAGCTGGGGGGGGCCTTACAAGCAGGGGGGCAAGTGCCAGCATTTGGGGGCATATATTTAGATATGCTCTGCTTCCCCCTGCCGCTGATTGACAGGTGGAAGCAGTGCATATATAATGAGCGGCCCCACGTGATGGGGCGCTCATTCAGCAGCCTCCCCCTGCCTCCTCCAGCCTCCTCAGCCCCGGACACAGCCCCCATCTCTGCAGCCTACCGTATTGACCCGTGTATAAGCCGAGGGGTAGACTTTTCAGCCCAATTTTTGGGCTGATAAACTCGGCTTATACACGAGTATATACGGTATGCAGTGGAGGACAGAATAATGCGGAGAATGTCCATGTGTAATCATTTCAACACTGCAGCTGGAATAGCTCACCAGTTCAGCACTGAACAGGATCTGTTTCGTCATACAGAGTCACAACGTTTAAAGAGGACCTGTCGTCCCCCTCCTGGAATTCAATCTAATAGTAGCACTGAATGCAGCATGTATGCTGCATTCAGGCAAGGGGTCCCCCATGTGTGTGTGATGTTTGAACCACTAAATACAGCCCTGTGAAAACGTATAGTAAAAAGTCAGGAGGGCATTACCAGCATCAGGAGTCATCTCGCTCCCCGTGGGCTATTCCCACCCCCTGTATCTCTGTCCCTCCCTCCTCCCTCTCCTCACCGCCTCCTTGATGCTGTCAGCCATCCTCGCTCTGCGCCTGCCCTCTTTGTGCTACTTCATGCAGGCGCAGAGTGAGGTCTTGCTAGTGTCGGCCCTGTGCTCCTGTCCCGCCTCCCGCCCTAACGTCAGCACTTGTTCCCACCCTGCCCCATGTATAACACTGAGCAGGGTGGGAACAAGTGCTGACGTTGGGGCGGGAGGCGGGGGCAGGAGCACAGGGCCGACACTAGCAAGACCTCGCTCTGCGCCTGCGTGAAGTAGCACAAGGAGGGCAGGCGCAGAGCGAGGATGGCTGACATCATCAAGGAGGCGGCAGGGTGGAGGGAGGAACAGGGACACAGGGGGCGGGAATAGCCCCTGGGAAGCGAGATGACTCCTGATGCTGGTAATGCCCTCCTGACATTTAACTATACGTTTTCACAGGGCTGTATTTAGGTGTTCAATCATCACACACACATGAGGGACCCCTTGCCTGAATGCAGCATACATGCTGCATTCAGTGCTGCTATTAGATCGAATTCCAGGAGGGGGACGACAGGTCCTCTTTAAGAGCATTTGGACTGAAAGCCCACTCTGCAGTGACCAAACCTATCACTAGCAGAAAGAATTAAAAGGCTAGACTCACTTTTGGTGACTTTTGTGTGGACAGAAGAGAAATGGTCCACAGTTCGTTTTAGTGATGAAATCAAGTTTAATTTATTTGGATCTGATGGGGAACATTATGTTCATTGACAAACTGGGGAAAGACTGATACCAAAGTGTGTAAAGAAGTCAGTGAAAGGTGGTGGAGGACATATCATGGTTTGGGAAATGTTTTCTGCTGCAGGGGTTGGACCTCTCATACAGATACATGGCAAAGTGAATGCAAGTGAGTATCAGAACCTTCTTCAACAACATGTGGCTCCTTACCTGCATTCAGCACTCAATCAGCCAGCAATATTCATGCAGATCAATGCCCCCTGTCACACAGCAAAATGGGTAAAGCAGTTCCTTGAAACTGAAAACATTGAAACAATGAAATGACCGCCCAGAGTCCTGATCTAAACCCAATAGAAAACCTCTGGAAAGTCCTTGGTGACAAAGTTATGAGCAAGAAACCCACAACAGTCACAGAACTGTGGAAGAACGAAGTTGAATGGTTCGCTCACCCTTAAATGATATGGTGCTCAGGTAAATTGTACAGGTAAGAATAATATAAATACCTGGCAACAGGACGCCATGATCACAGGAGCCTTTTTGAGCCCGAGCATTCCCTGCTACTAAGCTCCAGAACCCCATGTGAAGACCATAATTGGTCGGGTGGGGCCAAGCAACTTGAGCACTGTTATCACTTTATTAAAAATAAGAAGAACAATTGTTGAGCTAACGTCTCCTTGTATTCTTACTAAATTAGCGTGTGCCAGGTATTTATATTATTCAGAACTGTGGAAGAGACTGGAAGAAGAGTGGACCAAAATCCCTCCAGAGCAGTGTGAGAAACTAGTGATGTCCTGTGGCTGCAGATGTGCTGAAGTCATTCACAGCAAAGACCTGTACAAAGCAAAGGCCTGTACACTGCCTACTGATTGGTGACTGTTGTAACCTTCACAACATTTAGTTTTAATCTTTCTCCGTCTACAGTCGTTGCTGTTCTCTAATTATGATCACCACGTTTTTTGTAAAATAAAGGTTTAAGTTGTTAAATTTTGGTTATTTTGGAAAACCCTGTTTTGTTTTGTTTTTTGTTTTTGTTTTTAAATCAATTTTTTTTTATTGAAAATTCAAATACACAGCATGTGATATATCACTATACATACACATTAACTTTGTATTCCTTCCTATCCCCAATACCCAATTCCCCCCTTCTGTCACTTAAAAACCTGATATAACAAATCATGTCCCAGCATAGTCATTTGTATATATTTCATCCTCTCATTACCTCCACTGCAACAGAGCTTGCTCCCCTCAGCTCATGCCATAACCATCATTTCCTGCAGTGGATAAGGAGAATCCCGGTAGCATTTGAAGAAGGCTAAAGTAATATCCGAAACGCGTCTTATCTTGACCTGTAAGACGATGCACTAAAAAATAAACTAAAGAAGCAAATAACTCAACATGTGCAGGATTTCCTATATGACATCCTTTCCTGCAGAAGATCAGCCGAGGCCGGTCCCGGGCAATCCATCCAACCAGCCCACACATTGTAAAACCCCTTTTAATGTATATATTCCTTTCCATAAGAATGGTAAAATTAACTCTTAGGGTACCTTTATACGCAGCTACAGGTAACAGGTTTTCCACAGGTAACTTACTGGCTGCAGTGAAATCATGGAGACATAGTTCCATTTGTACACAGCAACAAGATAGAACCATGTCTCCATGATTTCACTGCAACCAGTAAGTTACCTGTGGAAAACCTGTTACTGTAGCTGCGTGTAAAGGTACCATTAAGGTACCTTTACACGCCGCCACTGATGTGTAGCAACTGCCTGGCAATCGGGATTTTTGTCACCGTTGCCTTGAAATTGCTACGAAGTTGCGGCGTGTAATTTGGGAAAGTGATCGGGATTTTCGCAGTTGCTCCGGGTTGCGGTTTCTGAGCCGTGTTCTGAAATCCGAGGCAACCCAAATGGTGAATTGCCCTGGTATTGGCGTGTAAACGGGCGATAGGGTTGGAATCTGCGTCGCCTAGTGATTTCCCAGGGGCGTGCCACAGCCTCATGGATACCGCGCCCCATCAGCGATGATTGGTGGGGGCTACTGTTACCATTGGCTGTCTCTTCACAGGCACCATGTTTAAAGAGCTGTCCATTCACACTACACAATTGCAATGGCGTCATGTATTAGCCAGCCTTCCTGCGCAGGCTGGCCAATCATGACACTATTGCGCTGTCCAATCAACGTGTTAGCGCCACGGAATACACAAGTCTGTCACGCCTATGTTTTGGTGCCGCAGAACATGTACGCCCACATTCCCCTACTGATTGCGCCGTGTGAAGGGGCGACGGGATTCAACCGGATGTTTCCTGCAGGATCAGTTTCAACTTCCGGGGAACCACGATACCTTGGGTTGACTACGCAATTGCGGCGTGGACATGCGGAATCGGCGATCGTTAGCACCGATTGCCGGTGATAGTTGCGGCGTGTAAAGGTACCTTTATCGATAAACTGTCTTTAACTGGTGGTTTTTCCTCCAAACCGGACAACCCTGTCCTAGTGGCATGGTGCTCCCCTTACACAAAAACGGCCAAATGTTCATCAACCTGCCGGAAGGCCAATAAAGGCTTAAGAACATCCTAAGAAGAGTGCTGCAGTCTTTTTTTCCTATATATGATCAAATGTTCATCAATGTAGATTACATTCTGTCTGAAAAAAATCAAGTGATCATACATTGTTCTCTAATTTTGATCACCAGTGTATACTGCCTCCATGTAGGACGATAGTTACAATGGTCAGTAAAGGTGAGGGTTATCAGACTCAATGGAGTGGACACTTAGCCATCAGACCTATTAGCTCTATGTAGGCTTCCACCTTTGTATGGAAACCAGAATATTGAAATTGACACACAGGTATTTTATAAAGCTTCTTCAGATTTTATTTTGGAATTATGTAAAGAGCGTCTGGTTGTAAACCTCGGTGCATGGTACACCGGCCAAAAACACTTCATCAACTATGTCAGTAAAACGTTTTACTGTAGTTCGGTATAATTGCTCCTTTCTAACAGAACGCACTGATCATCCAAATCCTCAGCAAATCCCATTGGTGTTAGAAATCTTCCCCCGAGCTTCTCGTGAATGGTTGTGGACGGACGTCCATGTGTGATTGCCATGTGTATCCTTTCCGCAGGACAGTGCACTGAGTCCTTAGGGCCATGACATGATGGAAAGACGTGGGAAACATCAGCATAAGTTGACTATTATATTTATTTACCCAGAATTTCCAGATCTCAAAACTAAACAAATCATGGGGGATTTATCAAAACCGGCGCAAAGGAAAAGTGGAAGAGTTGCCCAAATGAAAGGAAAACATTAAGGCTGCTGATTTATTTTTATAAGGACCTAATGAAACCTGGACAACGCCTTCACTCCTCCCGTGCACGTTCATTTCCCAGACAGGGACGATGCATTGGCTTACTATTCAGTGTCACCAAGGTACAACAGCCCTAGTGCCCGCTCATAGTTATGGAGGACATCTCATATGTCCCCTTCACCTAATGAAAAAGAAATCACAATTGTTGGAACATGATTGTTTTGCAGGAAAAACCTGCAACTTTCTTTAGTTTTAACTCTTCGACTGGCTTTCTTATTCAAAATTGACTGACCAGGCTGGGAGAGATGGGGCCTGCCCAACAAATATACTATGAATTTACCCCAGAAACTGGTGAACATCATATCGCAAGTCCACCCCAGCCCATAGTGTAGGATGACACATTTTTAAAGAGTTCATTAAAGGGAATCTGTCAGCAGGATTTTGCTATGTAAACTGAGGACAGCGTGCTGTAAGGGTTATAAGACAAAATGCAACTGCAATTCTCTTATCTAGGTGTGTGCTATTTTTTACCTAAACTAATGGCTTAATTACCCTGTGATTAGCATTATAGGACTAGAAACTCGCACACAGGGCAGTCCAACATGTCCCCTGCTGTGATTGACCTTTCTCAGTGAATGCACAATCTCTGTTGAGAGCCTGGTGTTGATGGGGAGCAGGTATCTCAGCTCAGCTACATGCTTAAAACCCTTAAAAAAATAATCTTTGATAGTGTCAGAACGGTTTCAACCAGTAATCTATGTGATTGTTGGATTTAAGGTTTCTTTGCCTACATCATGTTGTTGTTCAGATAAGGTAGCAAAAACATGCCGTCGGATTTCCTAAATCTGAAGCACCTTTTAAAAATTCTGGTTTTTACTTATTGACACTTTATGATTACATAGCACCTCTATTGCACTTTATATGATTTAGGCACTTGGTGCACTTTATATGATTTAGGCACTTGGTGCACTTTATATGATTTAGGCACTTCGTGCACTTTATATGATTTAGGCACTTGGTGCACTTTATATGATTTAGGCACTTCGTGCACTTTATATGATTTAGGCACTTGGTGCACTTTATATGAATTAGACACTTGGTGCACTTTATATGAATTAGGCACTTAGTGCACTTTATATGATTTAGGCACTTCGTGCACTTTATATGAATTAGGCACTTCGTGCACTTTATATGATTTAGGCACTTGGTGCACTTTATATGATTTAGGCACTTCGTGCACTTTATATGATTTAGGCACTTGGTGCACTTTATATGAATTAGGCACTTGGTGCACTTTATATGAATTAGGCACTTGGTGCACTTTATATGATTTAGGCACTTCGTGCACTTTATATGAATTAGGCACTTAGTGCACTTTATATGATTTAGGCACTTCGTGCACTTTATATGATTTGGGCACTTCGTGCACTTCATATGATTTAGGCACTTAGTGCACTTTATATGATTTAGGCACTTCATATGATTTAGGCACTTAGTGCACTTTATATGATTTAGGCACTTCATATGATTTAGGCACTTCATGCACTTTATATGATTTAGGCACTTCGTGCACTTCATATGATTTAGGCACTTAGTGCACTTAATATGATTTAGGCACTTCATATGATTTAGGCACTTCGTGCACTTTATATGATTTAGGCACTTAGTGCACTTAATATGATTTAGGCACTTCATATGATTTAGGCACTTCGTGCACTTTATATGATTTAGGCACTTCGTGCACTTCATATGATTTAGGCACTTAGTGCACTTTATATGATTTAGGCACTTCATATGATTTAGGCACTTCGTGCACTTTATATGATTTAGGCACTTCGTGCACTTCATATGATTTAGGCACTTAGTGCACTTTATATGATTTAGGCACTTCATATGATTTAGGCACTTAGTGCACTTTATATGATTTAGGCACTTCGTGCACTTCATATGATTTAGGCACTTAGTTTTATTGATTATCAAGGTGCCAGGTAGGGGACAGGAGGGAAGTGACTGATAAAGTGTCCTCTCTTTTCTATCTGACTCTGTGCACATAGGTACTAAGTACATTTTTACATCAATAATATATATATTTGAATAGGTTTTTAGATTTTGAAATAGTTTGTTGGTTTTAGCGCCTTTCACACAACCCAATAAAGGGATCCACCTATTATCAGGGATCCACAGGGAATCCATATTTAACCTCCATCCAAGCTGTGTCCTATATTTCAAAAATTCCATACTTTTCATTACTTATGTAACATTGCATTGCCGGCTGTGCAAAAGGACCTCTCCACTGTGCTGTGTTCAAGATCCCTCATAGCATAAATGAGAATATTGTGCATGAAAGGAGATTATTAATTGCGCTTTATAGAGAGGATCTCATATACAAAAAGAGTTAACTGTTCTGTTCCACTCTCCATCTGTCTTGTGTGCGCGGTACATTGCAGCCGAGCTCTGTGTTCTGTGGTCCGGTGATTGGAGCAGGGCATCCTGAGCCAGTTAACACATGAGGAGTATGATTGAAGCTGACAGAGGGCATCTCCTCCTCAGGTGTTTTTTCTCTGCATGCAAAGTGGTGGTAAGATGAGTGCTAGAGAAATCTAACTGGGGCTGAGTGATGTGTGATCCAGAAGGAGCACGGGGAGAAATGGAGGATCTGGAATTCAGTGTACAGCCGTCATTGCTATAACCTGCTGCTAAAGTAGTGTATTAACTGCACAGAGCATAGTGGCTGCTGGTGACGTCCGTCAGCTCCTGTTCCCAGAGTTATCAATACTTTTCTCCTTTTGGTAACTTAAATACAGTCGTGGCCAAAAGTTTTGAGAATGACACAAATTTAGACTTTCACAAAGTTTGTTGCTGCAGTGTTTTTTTATTAAAGTACATCAAGTTTATGGAAAGACTCATTATTTCCAGTGTTGATTCTTAATTTTCTAGAGTTCTGCAATTCTCTGCCTACAAGTGCATATAGGAAAAGACCTGTCACTCAAGGGCAGCAGGTGGGGAGTAGCCACCAGGAACCCGCCTGCCCCATTAGACCAATCAGTCTCCAGTATGGTTCGGTCCCCAGCGGCTTTTACAGTATGGCTTCCTCTGATCATCGCAGCATTTCAGAGTCAAGAAAAACTAATAGGGGCAAGAGCATAACTGACGTGAAGAGAATAGGCATCTCAGAGTCAAATATACCTGGATGAGATCGTACAGCTGGTGCCTGATACATGCTGCCCACTCTGCACAACATGGATCAGCTGATAGGTTCCCTTTAAAGGGAACCTGTCACCAGGTTTTTGCCATCCCATCTGAGAGAAGCAGAATGTAGAAAGAGACCCTGATTCCAGCAATGTGTCACTTACTGAGCTGCTTGCTGTCATTTTGATTAAATTAGTGTTTTCTCTGCTGCAGATTTAGCAGTCTGTGAATATGCCAGACTACCCGGCAGCAGGCCTAGTAGACTGCTAATGATAAATGATTAAAAAGTGATTTTATCAAAACTACACTGAGCAGCTCAGTAAGTGACACATCGCTGGAATCAGGATCTCAGGTACTATATTATGCTTCTCTCAGATTAGGTTGCAAAAAGCTGATGACAGGCTCCCTTTAAATATATGATGGCCGCCCTATCCAATCATTGTGACAGTGCACCAGACTAATAATTCACAATGTGTGAAGCTGGGTCTTACCTGGATTATATGCTGCACGGTGCGATCCAACCAAGCTCGGAGCGGCACAGAATTACATTACGTTGCATTTACACTTCTGATGAATAATTGTCTGTAAATCCTCTCACAATTGAATCTTTCTATGATAAACCTGTTTTATGTCATTATTATTTTTAAGTGTTTTAAATAAAAATGTAGTTTTGTGGAACTTAGGTGGTAGTATTATTTTGGTATTACCACTTCTGATTTGTTCTGTATCATAAGGGCGGACAGAAGATGGTGAAATGTTCCTTGTCCTTGTAAATCAGTGGGGCCTTGGGAATTTTGTGATTGTAAAGCAGCACTCCAGTGGTTTTTATTTATTTTTTATTGCACCTCTGGAGTGGTGCATTAAATATAGGTCCTCTGAGCTTGGTCTTATACTCCTCCTCCGGAGGCTTACCGTATATACTCGTGTATAAGCCGACCCGTGTATAAGCCGACCCCCATACTTTTGCCCCCAAAAACTGGGAAAACTTATTGACTCGCGTATAAGCCGAGGGTGGACTCCAGCACAGGTATACAGCCCCCAGCAGTGTGGTATACAGCAGCCTCCCCAGTGGTATATACAGGCCCCAGCAGTGTTACAGCAGCAGCCCCAGTGGTATATACAGCAGCAGCCCCAGTGGTAGTATACAGCAGCCCCAGAGGTATATACAGCAGCCCCAGTGGTAGTATACAGCAGCAGCCCCAGTGGTAGTATACACGCAGCCCCAGTAGTATATACAGCCCCAGTGGTAGTATACATACAGCCCCAGTAGTAGTATACAGCCCCAGTGGTAGTATACAGCCCCAGTGGTAGTATACAGCAGCCCCAGTGGTATATTCAGCCCCAGTGGTAGTATACAGCCCCAGTGGTAGTATACAGCAGCCCCAGTGGTATATTCAGCCCCAGTAGTAGTATACAGCCCCAGTGGTAGTATACAGCCCCAGTGGTAGTATACAGCCCCAGTGGTAGTATACAGCAGCCCCAGTGGTATATTCAGCCCCAGTGGTAGTATACAGCCCCAGTGGTAGTATACAGCAGCCCCAGTGGTATATTCAGCCCCAGTAGTAGTATACAGCCCCAGTGGTAGTATACAGCAGCCCCAGTGGTATATTCAACCCCAGTAGTAGTATACAGCCCCAGTGGTAGTATATAGCCCCAGTGGTAGTATACATACAGCCCCAGTAGTAGTATACAGCCCCAGTGGTAGTATACATACAGCCCCAGTAGTAGTATACAGCCCCAGTGGTAGTATACAGCCCCAGTGGTAGTATATAGCCCCAGTGGTAGTATACACCAGCCCCAGTAGTAGTATACAGCCCCAGTGGTAGTATACAGCCCCAGTGGTAGTATACAGCCCCAGTGGTAGTATACAGCCCCAGTGGTAGTATACAGCCCCAGTGGTAGTATATAGCCCCAGTGGTAGTATACACCAGCCCCAGTAGTAGTATACAGCCCCAGTGGTAGTATACAGCCCCAGTAGTAGTATACAGCCCCAGTAGTAGTATACAGCCCCAGTGGTAGTATACAGCCCCAGTGGTAGTATATAGCCCAATGTGGTAGTATATAGCCCCAGTGTTAGTATACAGACAGCCCCAGTAGTGGTAGTATACAGCCCCAGTGGTAGTATATAGCCCCAGTGGTAGTATATAGCCCCAGTGGTAGTATATAGCCCCAGTGGTAGTATATAGCCCCAGTGGTAGTATATAGCCCCAGTGGTAGTATACAGACAGCCCCAGTAGTGGTAGTATACAGCCCCAGTGGTAGTATATAGCCCCAGTGGTAGTATACAGACAGCCCCAGTAGTGGTAGTATATAGCCCCAGTGGTAGTATACAGGGCCCCAGCAGGGCCCCCCTCATAATTTGGCGCCCCCACCTCAGTTTCTGGGCCCCCCCACATGCAGCGCTGCGCATATACATTACCTGTCTAGCAGCTGTCACCCTCCGGTGGCGGATCGCGGCTCCCGGCTCCGGGCTCCATCTTCCTCGCTGACTTCCTGCTTTGTGACCGGGGCTCAGCGCGATGACGTCATCGCGACGCCGGCCGGTCACCTGACAAGCAGGAAGTCAGCGAGGAAGATGGAGCCCGGAGCCGGGAGCCGCGATCCGCCACCGGAGGGTGACAGCTGCTAGACAGGTAATGTATATGCGCAGCGCTGCATGCGGGGGGGCCCAGAAACTGAGGTGGGGGCGCCAAACTTTGAGGGGGACCGTATGACTCGCGTATAAGCCGAGGGGGGACTTTTCAGCCCAATTTTTGGGCTGAAAAACTCGGCTTATACGCGAGTATATACGGTAATCTCTTATTACCACTGATCCAGTCAGTCTCCTGTGATTTGTGACCTGCCAGAAGCACCAGTATTTCATGGAGTGTGCCAGAGGTCACTTTTCAATACTTCCCTATGAGAGCCTCATTCTGGCTCTCATAGAGATGCATTGAAATTTAGTGATGTAACTTCTGACTTCCAGCCGGTCAGAAGCTACAGGCACAAGATGGCGCTGCAGGACTGGAGCAATGCAGAAATAGGATGAAAATGCCAGAAGGTGAGTATATGACGGTGACAGGGGGCTGAGATTTAAAGTGTCACTACAGTGCTCAAAACCCCCATGTTGGAGCTGGAATTATTACAGATAGAAGAGAGAAAGAAGAGCTGGAGGCTGTAAACTGCACTTTAGAGAGGAATGCAGTTTCTTCAGGGCCCTTTAGGGTGCACAGTGTAAAGTAAGGGCCCTTTCACATCAGCGTTTTTTGAAATTTGCGGCAGATGCGGTGAAAAAAACCGCATCTGCTGCAATTACCGCATACCGGCTGCACTTGCGGCGCGGTTGCGGTAAACGCCATGCAAAGTATAGTCGTACTTGCGGCAGGTGCGGCAAGTGCGGTTTTGCACTTGCGGCAGGTGCGGCCGCGAAAAAAAACCGCGGCTGACCGCGGTTTTTTTCGCGGCCGCACCTGCCGCAAGTGCAAAACCGCACTTGCCGCACCTGCCGCAAGTACGCCTATACTTTGCATGGCGTTTACCGCAACCGCACTGCAAGTGCAGCCGGTATGCGGTAATTGCGGCAGATGCGTTTTTTTCACCGCATCTGCCGCAAATTTCAAAAAACGCTGATGTGAAAGGGCCCTAATACGATTTGTTCTTCCTCCTTTAGTAGATAACCAACCTTTCCTGAATGCACCTCACTGATCTCTTTTGTTTTAGGATTTTCACTTAAACAGAGTAAATTTGGAGGAGGCTGCAGCAGTAGAGAGCAGCCCTTCTGGGGCCCGGCCTAAAAAGAAAAACAAGAAGTCCTATGACTTAACAGTGGCGGATAAATTCTGGCAAAAACACAAAGGCAGGTAAAGTCTACATCGTCTTTATTACCATTTGTTGTTACTCTAGCAAAATAATCTTTCATCTAAGTTGTACTTAGGCCCCTTTCACACTAGCGTTTTTGTCAAATAATGGCCGCACTTGGTGCTAGCCCCATGCATTGATTATGGGGTTTGCGGCAAGTGTGGTATAGCCGCGGTTCTGGCAGTTGTGGCCGCGGAAAAAAACGCTGCTGACTGCGTTTTTTTTCACGGCCGCAAGTGCCAGAATCGCGGCTATAGTGCCCTTACGGCACCTGCTGCAAGCCCCATAGACCATGAATGGGACCAAGTGCGGCCGTTAGGCGGCAGATGCAGGGCATCTGCCACAATTTGACAAAAACGCTAGTGTGAAAGGGGCCTTAACGAAGTTTTCCTGTGCATAATGCTCATTTTAATCAATAGATATTTAATAATAATAATTTCTACAATTGGATATTTAATAAAAATGTTCCTGTGCTGAGATAATCTTCTATATGTGTCCCTGCTATGTACTGTGTAATGGATGTGTCTGACTGTACAGGAACATGGTCTGATCATACCACATCTCCTGTGCTGAGATCTCATATGTGTGTCCCTGCTATGTACTGTGTAATGGATGTGTCTGACCGAACAGGGACATGGTCTGATCATACCACATCTCCTGTGCTGAGATAATATTGTATACAGTGCCTACAAGTAGTATTCAACCCCCTGCAGATTTAGCTGGTTGACACATGCGGAATTAACTTGGCATTGTGACATTTGGACTGTAGATCAGCCTGGAAGTGGGAAATGCAGTGCCACAAAAAAATTATTATTATTATTTTTTTGTTTTTTTAAAGCGTTAAAAGTTAATTCAGAGGGTCATTTATTATTCAACCCCTCAAACCACCAGAATTCTGTTTGGTCCCCCTAAAGTATTAAGAAGTAGTTCAGGCACAAATAACAATGAGCTTCACATGTGTGGATTAATTATCTCTTTTGCCAGCCTTTTCTGACTATTTAAGACCCTCCCCAACCTTGTGAACAGCACTCATACATGGTCAACATGGGAAAGACAAAGGAGCATTCCAAGGCCATCAGAGACAAGATCGTGGAGGGTCACAAGGCTGGCAAGGGGTACAAAACCCTTTCCAAGGAGTTGGGCCTACCTGGCTCCACTGTTGGGAGCATCATCCGGAAGTGGAAGGCTTATGAAACTACTGTTAGCCTTCCATGGCCTGGACAGCCTTTGAAAGTTTCCTCCCGTGCTGAGGCCAGGCTTGTCCGAAGAGTCAAGGCTAACCCAAGGGCAACAAGGAAGGAGCTCCGGGAAGATCTCATGGCAGTGGGGACATTGGTTTCAGTCAATACCATAAGTAACGTACTCCACCGCAATGGTCTCCGTTCCAGACGAGCCCGTAAGGTTCTTTTACTTTCAAAGCGTCATGTCAAGGCTCGTCTACAGTTTGCTCATGATCACTTGGAGGACTCTGAGACAGACTGGTTCAAGGTTCTATGGTCTGATGAGACCAAGATCGAGATCTTTGGTGCCAACCACACACGTGATATTTGGGACTGGATGGCACTGCATACGACCCCAAGAATACCATCCCTACAGTCAAGCATGGCGGTGGCAGCATCATGCTGTGGGGCTGTTTCTCAGCCAAGGGGCCTGGCCATCTGGTACGCGTCCATGGGAAGATGGATAGCACGGCCTACCTGGAGATTTTGGCCAAGAACCTCCGCTCCTCCATCAAGGATCTTAAGATGGGTCGTAATTTCATCTTCCAACAAGACAACGACCCAAAGCACACAGCCAAGAAAACCAAGGCCTGGTTCAAGAGGTAAAAAATCAAGGTGTTGGAGTGGCCTAGTCAGTCTCCTGACCTTAACCCAATTGAAAACTTGTGGAAGGAGCTCAAGATTAAAGTCCACATGAGACACCCAAAGAACCTAGATAACTTGGAGAAGATCTGCATGGAGGAGTGGGCCAAGATAACTCCAGAGACATGTGCCGGCCTGATCAGGTCTTATAAAAGACGATTATTAGCTGTAATTGCAAAACAAGGGTTATTCCACAAAATATTAAACCTAGGGGTTGAATAATAATTGACCCACACTTTTATGTTTAAAATTTATTAAAATTCAACTGAGCAACATAACTTTTTGGTTTGTAAGATTTATGCTTCTGTTAATAAATCCTACTCTCGTTTGCAGTTTGAAGGCTCTAACTTATTGGCATCTTATCAAACCACCTAAATCTGCAGGGGTTGAATACTACTTGTAGGCACTGTATGTGTCCCTGTGTTACTGTGAAATGGTTGTGTCTGACCGTACAGGGACATAGTCTGATCATACCACATCTCCTGTGCTGAGATAATCTTATATATGTGTCCCTGCTATGTACTGTGTAATGACAGTGTCTGACAGTACAAGAACATGGTCTGATCATACCACATCTCCTGTGCTGAGATAATCTTATATATGTGTCCCTGCTATGTACTGTGTAATGACAGTGTCTGACAGTACAGGAACATGGTCTGATCATATCACATCTCCTGGAGGGGGAAGGAAAAGAGTATACAGAAAACACAGCTCGGAATCATAGATGATTTTTTCTTTGAAATAAAACATTATTTAAAAACCGGCAGGGAAATGTTTTACCTCACAGAAAGAATCATCTATGATCACGTGCTGTAATGTCTGTATAGTCTTTTATGTCCTCCCCTTCCCAGAAGATGTGGTATGATCAGACAATGTCCCTGTACGGTCAGACACATCCATTACACAGTACATAGCAGGGACACATACACTACCGTTCAAATGTTTGGAGTCATTTAGAAATTTCCTTATTTTTGAAAGAAAAGCACTTTTTTTTTCAATGAAGCTAACATTAAATGAATCAGAAATACCCTCTATACATTGTTAATGTGGTAAATGACTGTTCTAGCTGCAAATGTCTGGTTTTTAATGCAATATCTACATAGGTGTATAGAGGCCCATTTCCAACAACCACCACTCCAGTGTTTTCATGGTACATTGTGTTTGCTAACTGTGTAAGGCTGGTTTCACACTGCGGTTTTTCACTGATCAGGTTCGATCAGGTTTGTGTGCCAAAACCAGGAGAGGAACCAGGAGAGGAACTTGCAAAAAAAACTATAATTGAAAGACTGACACCTGTTCTGAGTTTTGGAGTCACTCCTGGTTTTGAAACACAAAACCTGTCCTGATCTGACCTGATCTGACCGCAGTGTGAAACCAGCCTAAGAAGGCTAATGCATGTGTAGGAATCCCTAGAAAACCCTTGCACAAATATGTTAGCACAGCTAAAAACGGTTTGGCTAATTAGAGAAGCTATAAAACTGACCTTCCTTTGAGCTAGTTGTGATTCTGGAGCATTACATTTGTTTGTTCTATGAAACTTTCAAAATGGCCAGAAAAAGAGAACTTTCATGTGAAACTCGACAGTCTCTTCTTGCTCTTAGAAATGAAGGCTATTCCATGTGAGAAATTGCCAAGAAACTGAAGATTTCCTACAACGGTGTGTACTACTCCCTTCAGAGGAGAGCACAAACAGGCTCTAACCAGAGTAGAAAGAGAAGTGGGAGGCCCCGCTGCACAACTGAGCAACAAGACAAGTACATTAGAGTCTCTAGTTTGAGAAATTGACGCCTCACAGCTCCTCAACTGGCAGCTTCATTAAATACCCGCAAAACGCCAGTGTCAACATCTACAGTAAAGAGGCGACTCTGGGATGCTGGCCTTCAAGGCAGAGTGGCAAAGAAAAAGCCATATCTGGGACTGACTAATAAAAGGAAAAGATTAATATGGGCAAAAGAACACAGACATTTGACAGAGGAAGATTGGAAAAAAGTGTTATGGACAAACGAATCAAAGTTTGAGGTGTTTGGATCACACAGAAGAACATTTGTGAGACGCAGAACAACTGACAAGATGCTGGAAGAGGCCTGACGCCATCTGTCAAGCATGGTGGAGGCAATGTGATGGTCGGGGTTGCTTTGGTGCTGGTAAAATCGGAGGTTTGTACAAGGTAAATAGGATTTTAAATAAGGAAGGCTATCACTCCATTTTGCAATCCAATGCCCTGTGGCCAGCGCTTGATTGGATCCAATTTCATCCAACAACAGGACAATGACCCAAAGCACATCTTCAAATTATGCATGAACTATTTAGGGAAGAAGCAGGCAGCTGGTATTCTATCTGTAATGGAGTGGCCAGCGCAGTCACCAGTTCTCAACCCCATTGAGCTGTTGTGGGAGCAGCTTGACCATATGGTACGCAAAAAAGTGCCCATCAATCCAATCCAACTTGTGGGAAGGGGTTTAGGAAGCATGGGGTGACATTTCTCAAGATTACCTCAGCAAATTAACAGCTAGAATGCCAAAGGTCTGCAATGCTGGAATTGCTGCAAAGGAGCATTCTACGACGAAAGCAAAGTTTGAAGGAGAAAATTATTATTTCAAATAAAAATAATTATTTCTAACCTTGTCAGTGTCTGGGCTATATTTTCTATTCATTCTAACTCATTTGATAAATAAAAGTCTGAGTTTTCATGGAAAACACAAAATTGTCTGGGTGACCCCAAACCTTTGAACGGTAGTGTATATAAGATTATCTCAGCACAAGAGATGTGATATGATCAGACCATGTCCCTGTACGGTCAGACACATCCATTACACAGTACATAGCAGGGACACACATATAAGATTATCTCAGCACAGGAGATGTGGTATGATCAGACCCTATTCCTGTATGGTCAGACACATCCATTACACAGTACACAGTAGGGACAGATATATAAGAATATCTCAGCACAAGAGATGTGGTATGATCAGACCATGTTCCTGTACAGTCAGACACCTCCTTTACACAGTACATAGCAGGGACACAAGATTATGTCAGCACAGGAGACGTGGTATGATCAGACCATGTTCCTGTACGGTCAGACACCTCCTTTACACAGTACATAGCTAGGACACATATATAAGATTATCTCAACACAGATGATGTGGTATGATCAGACCATGTTCCTGTATGGTCAGACACATCCATTACACAATACATAGCAGGGACACATATATAAGATTATCTTACACAGGAACATTTTTATTAAACATCCAATTGTGGAAATTATTATTATTAAATATCTATTAATTAAAATTAACTTTGTGGGGAAAACCCCTTTGCCGTATTTTTCAGCTTGTGTAGAATTACAGTGATTCTTAGTGGAGTTTAGTATTCAGCAAATGTTACTAAAATGCAAGTAAAAAAAATAACTTTTTTTATATACAGTGTTGGGCAAAAGTATTGACACCCCTGCAATTCTGTCAGATAATACTCAGTTTCTTCCTGAAAATGATTGCAATCACAAATTCTTTGGTATTATTATCTTCATTTCATTTGTCTTCAATGAAAAAACACAAAAGAGAATGAAGCAAAAAGCAAAACATTGATCATTTCACACAAAACTCCAAAAATGGGCCAGACAAAAGTATTGGCACCCTCAGCTTAATACTTGGTTGCACAACCTTTAGCCAAAATAACTGCGATCAACTGCTTCCGGTAACCATCAATGAGTTTCTTACAATGCTCTGCTGGAATTTTAGACCATTCTTCTTTGGCAAACTGCTCCAGGTCCCTGATATTTGAAGGGTGCCTTCTCCAAACTGCCATTTTTAGATCTCTCCACAGTTGTTTTATGGGATTCAGGTCTGGACTCATTGCTGGCCACCTTAGAAGTCTCCAGTTCTTTATCTCAAACCATTTTCTAGTGCTTTTTGAAGTGTGTTTTCGGTCATTGTCCTGCTGGAAGACCCATGACCTTGGAGGGAGACCCAGCTTTCTCACACTGGGCCCTACATTATGCTGCAAAATTTGTTGGTAGTCTTCAGACTTCATAATGCCATGGACACGGTCAAGCAGTCCAGTGCCAGAGGCAGCAAAGCAACCCCAAAACATCAGGGAACCTCCGCCATGTTTGACTGTAGGGACTGTGTTGTTTTCTTTGAATGTCTCTTTTTTTTCTCCTTTAAACTCTGTGTTGATGCCTTTGCCCAAAAAGAGAGAACATTCTTCCAAAACGTTTTAGGCTTTCTCAGGTAAGTTTTGGCAAACTCCAGCCTGGCTTTTTTATGTCTCGGGGTAAGAAGTGGGGTCTTCCTGGGTATCCTACCATACAGTCCCTTTTCATTCAGACGCCGACGGATAGTACGGGTTGACACTGTTGTACCCTCGGACTGCAGGGCAGCTTGAACTTGTTTGGATATTAGTAGAGGTTCTTTATCCACCATCCGCACAATCTTGCCTTGAAATCTCTCGTCAATTTTTCTTTTCCGTCCACATATAGGGAGATTAGCCACAGTGCCATGGGCTTTAAACTTCTTGATGACACTGCGCACGGTAGACACAGGAACATTCAGGTCTTTGGAGATGGACTTGTAGCCTTGAGATTGCTCATGCTTCCTCACAATTTGGTTTCTCAAGTCCTCAGACAGTTCTTTGGTCTTCTTTCTTTTCTCCATGCTCAATGTGGTACACACAAGGACATAGGACAGAGGTTGAGTCAACTTTAATCCATGTCAGCTGGCTGCAAGTGTGATTTAGTTATTGCCAGCACCTGTTAAGGTGGGGTCACACGCGGCGATTTCGCCCGCGACATCGCCGAAAAGTGACGTCACAGCGATGTCGCGGGCGATATTGCAACTGCGTCGCGCTGTGTGACAGCGCGACGCAACTGCAAATTGTCGCAGGTTGACAGGTTTATGAACATGTTCATAAACCTGTCAACCTGTAACCAGCGATTAGGCTGGATCGCGCCGTCTGACACTGTTGGCGGTGCGATCCAGCCTATATCGCAGTGTTTCTGAGCCATCGCTCGCTGGGCTGAGCCCAGCCCAGCGAGTGATGGCTCCGCCCACATCGCCGCCGCGTCACCGGCAACGTCGTGCCGTGTGACAGCTGGCCTGCGATGTCGGAAGCGAGCGTGCACCTGCACATCGCTTCCGACATCGGAGGTCAGATCGCCGCGTGTGACAGCACCTTTAGATGCCACAGGTAAGTTACAGGTGCTGTTAATTACATTAATTAGAGAAGCATCACATGATTTTTCTAATAGTGCCAATACGTTTGTCCACCCCCTTTTTTATGTTTGGTGTGGAACTATATCCAATTTGGCTTTAGGACAATTCTTTTTGTGTTTTTTTTCATTGAAGACAAATTAAATGAAGATAATAATACCAAAGAATTTGTGATTGCAATCATTTTCAGGAAGAAACTGAGTATTATCTGACAGAATTGCAGGGGTGTCAATACTTTAGGCCAACACTGTACATTGTCTACAGGAAAACCAATGTCCTTATAATAGAAATCTCTTACACAGTGCACACAGTGCAGGCCAAAACACCTCCCCCCTCCCAACACAGAGCACAGAGGGGAGGGACAGAACACCAGCTTGGGTGGGTGTGGATATGTAAATAACACTTATACAACAGCAGGACCATTCCTCTGTAAAAGTAATGGACAGGACTAATTTACCAGCTCCCTGCAGGGTATGAAAATGTTTATTACAAGGAAACTACAAATGGTATAATAATCATTTTACATGTTTTTAGAAGGTCAGCCCAGGCACTATTCAATTATAATATTAGCATCATGCTAAAAAATGACCTGACAGAGAGACTTTAAGTCGACCATAGTCATTGAGCTAAGCCAGGAACTAATGGCAGATAAAGAGTGTGAGTGCTGATTACAGTGAGGTTTCCTACCCATGTTGTGAGTGAGTAGGGCCAGACACCAGACCATAGACCAGCTGGATGCATAGTGTTTGTTGCTCAGACTCTCCATTGTCTGTGATTTTCCCCAGCCCCTTCCCTGAAGTTGCTGAATCGGTGCAGCAAGAGCTTGAATCTTACCGCAACCAAGAGGACGAAGTGAAAAGACTGAAAACCATAATGGTAAGGAATATTCCATCACCATGAACAAATGTCACATCATGTTGTCCTTTATACTGATGTATTCTAAATCATTCCGACATTACAAATCGAGTGCTCTAGATACCCTGATTCACTGTGCAAAAAAGTTACTGTTTCCACATGTGCATTGTGGCTTTAGTTTATAAATCATGGTGATCTGCTAAGTACAAGCTAGCTATTGTTGTAACTCATGGTTCCTGATACGATAAAATGGAACACATGCCTATTGTCTTCTATAGCACTGCTCAAAATGATCTCTAACAGTGTATGGGTAACTGGAAATCACGGGCAGCACATGGACGGATGGCATCAGCATACAATCTGTGTGCGGTCTGTCAATAACATTGTAATAGGTGAACAACACCGCGCAAACATGGTGGCCCTCAGACCCAAAACACTGAGTTATCAGCATTCCACAAGTTTTTATACTTTTATTAACACACTAGCTGGGTGCCCGATGCACATGCATCGGGATTCTAGCAGAGCGAGTCTCTGACTCGCAATGGCCGCTTCGCGGCCAATGCTTCGCGCTGCTAAGGCGACTCGCCATGCCCGCTGCGCGGGCATAGCGAGTCGCCTTAGAACTGCTCGCAATGGCCGCTGCGCGGCCAATGCTTCGGTCGTATCCACATGACCACGCTGCCTCGCAGCGTGAGCGGACTCAAAAGGGGCAAAAAACCCATTCGTGATTATATAATAGATACATCAAGGTTATTTATGCAAAGACTCAATACGTCCAGTGTTAACTGCTATTTTTCAAGACTTCTGCGGTTCGCAGGGGCAGTGGGATATCAGCTTCTGCGCTTGGAGTTTATCACAATTTCTGTAGATTTGGTTGTCCACCCACTTTTTGAGGATTGACCGTGGGGTCTCAATGGGATTGAGATCTTTAAAGTTTTCTGCCCATGGAGCCACAATTTCAGTGTTTTGTTGTTCACTGACCCATTTAGTTATCACTTTTGCTTTGTGACACGGTCTCCATTATACTGGGATAAGCTTTGTTCATCTCCAGATTTCTCATTTGGCCGGGAGCAGTTGCTCGTGGAGGATGTTTCGATCCCAATCTTTAGTCATGGCAACGTTCTTAGGCAAAAGTGTGGATGAGCCCTCTCCATGGATGAGAAGCCTGCACACATGAATGGTATCAGGATGCTTTCCGTTGGCAGACACAGGACTCATGGTAGCGCCCACTTTTTCTTCTGCGGTCAATCATTTTTCCAGATGCCCCAGACAGTCTGAAAGGGAGCTTCATCAGAGGTGATAATTTTATCCAGTCCTCTGCAGCCAACTCCTGTACTTTGTGCAATGTAACTTTCTCTGATGAAGCCCCCTTGTGACTGTTTGGCACATTTGGAAGAATGATTGTCCAAAGAAAAAAAAGTGGGCACTACCATGAGTCCTGTGTCTGCCATTGGTACAGCATCTGGAGACCATCCATGGGAAGGGGCTTTTCATCCATGGAGGGGCTCACTCAAAATTTTGTCTAAGAACACTGCCATGAATAAAGATTGGAACCTAAACATCTTTAAGAGAAACCTATTCCAACGATTCGACAGCACTTTGGTGATGAACAAGGCTTTCTACAGCATGATGGATCACCTGGGCAAAGGGCAGAAGGCTTGAGATATTGGGGTCAACTGTGTAATTCTTGATTCTTTAAAAAAAACTTGATGTATTTGTCACTAAAAGTATATAAACTCATGAAATGCTGATAATTGTACTTCAATAACCGTAGAAACATTGTATTAAACTATTTACAATCACTGAAGCTGCAAACTGGGAAAAACAAAATTTGTATCAGTCTCAAAACTTTTGGCCACAGCTGTACATATGACTGATCTCTACGGATGAGGGGATGTCTGACATGGGCGGAAAGATGATGATATTGGTGACGTTTCAAAGTGATTTACTCCAGTATTCTGGCGTAAATATTTTAATTTATCATGGGGTCAAAGTGTTGTTTTTAGTGTATTATGTACACAGTTCTGTGTGCTGATTGTGTACATCTTGCTAATCTTGTACATGAATATTCTTCTATGTTAGTGATGCATTGCAGTTTTTCATGTCTCTTTGTGTTTTGTCTCAGGGCTTGGAAGGAGAAGACGAAGGTGCTATCAGTATGTTGTCAGACAACACAGCAAAACTTACGTCTGCGGTCAGGTAGGTGCTGAACAGATGCTCTTCATAGGAAACATTAACAGTAAATTACCTGTACATTTAAGATAGATACAATTTTTATGTGTTTGTGAATTCATTGATTAATTTTCCGTTTTTATATTTGTATTACAATTGATTTCCATTCATTTTCTAAAGGTATATTCAAGACAGAAATCTAAGTTAGCAGATTAGTTGGATAACTCTCCCATAGGAAGTTAAAGGGAACCTGTCATGTTGTGTTGTGATATTAAACCACCCCCAATGTGTTTTAAATGATGCAATGTGCATCACTTATGGTGGCTTCACACCTGGCGACGTCGCTAGCGACATCGCCAAAAAAGTGACGTATCAGCGATGTCGCTAGCGACGTCGCGCTGTGTAAACGAGCGGCGCGACCGCATTTTATCGCAGGTTGACAGGTTTACGGGAAGAACCGTAAACCTGTCAACCTGCGATAAGGCTGGATCGCGCCGTGTGACATCGCCAGAGCGATGTCGGCGGCGATCCAGCCTATACTGCAGCGTTGCTGCGGATCGCTCGCTGGGCTAAGCCCAGCCCAGCGAGCGATGTCACCGCCCGCATCGCTGCGGTGTCGCCGGCCGCAGCGATGCTGTGTGACAGCTGGTCAGCGATGTCGGAACCGAGCGGGCACCCGCGCATCGCTTCCGACATCGCTGGCCAGATCGTGCTGTGTGACGGCACCATAAGGGTACTTTCAGATCTGGGTTTGTTTTCAGTTACGGCAGATCAGGAAAACCTGAACTTCAGGTTTTTACTTTTACTCTCATATCTGCGATTTTGCAAAAACCGGATGCGGCACACCTGGAGCAACATTGCGTTTTGCATTGGAGTTCCGGACGTGTGCGGCACTTGTGTTTTCATCGCAATGCGGAAAATCTGGCACCGGACAAATACTGCTGCTAACTGCGGTTTTAAGACAAGCCAGAAGTGCCGAAAACCAAGTGCTGCACATGTCCCAAGCTCCAATACAAAAAGCATTAGCCCGAACGCAACGTTGCCACAAGTGTGCTGCATCCGTTTTTTCAAAAAAGGCGGAATTCAGCTGGATTTGCAAAAACGCAAATGTGAAAGTACCCTGACATGGTTTTCTAAAAATTCAACGTATTTATCTATAAAAGACTTTATATGCCAAGGTGACTGCACGCACATACCTGGCTTCAGTCATAGGGGAGGTGACTGCACACACATACCTGGCTTCAGTCATAAGGGAGGTGACGGCACACACATGCCTGGCTTCAGTCATAGGGGAGGTGACTGCACACACACACCTGGCTTCAGTCATAGTGGAGGTGACTGCACACACATACCTGACTTCAGTCATAGGGGAGGTGACTGCACACACATACCTGGCTTCAGTCATAGGGGAGGTGACTGCACACACACACCCCTGGCTTCAGTCATAGTGGAGGTGACTGCACACACATACCTGACTTCAGTCATAGGGGAGGTGACTGCACACACACACCTGGCTTCAGTCATAGGGGAGGTGACTGCACACACATACCTGGCTTCAGTCATAGGGGAGGTGACTGCACACACATACCTGGCTCCAGTCATAGCTGAGGTGACTGCACATATATACCTGGCTTCAGTCACAGGGGAGGTGACTGCACACAGATACTTGGCTTCAGTCATAGGGGAGGTGACTGCACACACATACCTGGCTTCAGTCATAGGGGAGGTGACTGCACACACATACCTGGCTTCAGTCATAGGGGAGGTGACTGCACACACATACCTGGCTTCAGTCATAGGGGACGTGCTTTTGCTTGCTGCATCCACTGTAGCTCAAATTCAGCCATGATATTTTTTTATATTTCTTCAGGCCCTTCCCTGCATTGTCATTGACTGCTAGTATTGCAGCTGTTCAGTACAGAACAGTGTTAAGGACCTGTGGTGATGTCATGACCAAGTGACCATAATGGGCAGGGCTAAGCACACGTGTCCTTCATACCAGGCCTGCTTAGCTCCGCCCATTATGGTCACATGGTCTTGACATTACCACTGGACTTTATCCATGTTCTATACTGAGCACCTTCAATCATTTACAATATGGGCAAGGGCATGATGAAGTTCAGAAAATATCATGGCTGAATTTGAGGGCAGTTGCTGAAGTACAGTGCGTTGTGAAAGTATTTGGCCCCCTTGAACTTTTCAAACTTTTGCCACATTTCAGGCTTTAAAGATATAAAATTCTAATTTTTTTGTAAAGAATCAGCAACAAATGCTGATCCCATCGTGTATCAGCAAGCATTGACTGCTCATATGTACTGTACCTGTGTTTGTTACCCCCACTGCTTATGTAAAGCGCCATGGAACCAATGGTGCTATATAAATAAACAATAATAATAATAATAATAAAAATGGGACAAAATCATGAAGTGGAACGAAATTTATTGGATATTTTAAACTTTTAAAAAAAATAAAAAACTGAAAAGTGGAGCGTGCGATATTATTCGGCCCCTTTACTTTCAGTGCAGCAAACTCACTCCAGAAGTTCAGTGAGGATCTCTGAATGATCCAATGTTGTCCTAAATGACTGGTAATGTTAAATAGAATCCACCTGTGTGTAATCAAGTCTCTGTATAAATGCACCTGCTCTGTGATAGTCTGAGGGTTCTGTTTCAAGTGCAGAGAGCATAATGAAGACCAAGGAACACACCAGGCAGGTCCGAGATATTGTTGTGGAGAAGTTTAAAGCCGGATTTGGATACAAAAAGATTTCCCAAGTTTTGAACATATCAAGGAGCACTGTGCAAGTGATCATATTGAAATGGAAGGAGTATCAGACCACTGCAAATCTACCAAAACCTGGCCATCCGTCTAAACTTTCATCTCGAACAAGGAGAAGACTGATCAGAGATGAGGCCAAAAGGCCCATGATCACTCTGGATGAACTGCAGAGATCTACAGCAGAGGTGGGAGAGTCTGTCCATAGGACAACAAAAGATATTTATAAAACGTCTTGTTTGAAGTTTGCCACAAGCCACTTGGGAGACCCCAAACATGTGGAATAAGGTGCTCTGGTAAGATTAAACCAAAATCGAACATTGTGGCCACAATGCAAAACGATATGTTTGGCGTAAAAGCAACACAACTTATCACCTCCCCTATGAGTGAAGCCAGGTATGTGTGTGCAGTCACCTCCGCTATGACTGAAGCCAGATATATGTGTGCAGTCACCTCCCCTATGACTGAAGCCAGGTATGTGTGTGCAGTCACCTCCCCTATGACTGAAGCCAGGTATATGTGTGCAGTCACCTCCCCTATGACTGAAGCCAGGTATGTGTGTGCAGTCACCTCCCCTATGACTGAAGCCGGGTATATGTGTGCAGTCACCTCCCTATGACTGAAGCCAGGTGTGTGTGCACTCACCTCCCCCATGACTGAATCCAGGTATGTGTGTGCAGACACCTATCATATGACTGAAGCCAGGTATGTGTGCAGTCACCTCCCCTATGGCTGAAGCCAGGTGTGTGTGCAGTCACCTCCCCCATGACTGAATCCAGGTATGTGTGTGCAGTCACCTCCCCTATGAATGAAGACAGGTATGTGTGTAGTCACCTCCCCTATGACTGAAGACAGGTATGTGTGTAGTCACCTCCCATATGACTGAAGCCAGGTATGTGTGTGTGTAGTCACCTCCCCTATGACTGAAGCCAGGTATATGTGTGCAGTCACCTCCCCTATGACTGAAGCCAGGTGTATATGTGCAGTCACCTCAGCGTAGAAAATATAAACTCTTTTTAAGATAAATATGCATAATTTTGTTGTTAGAAAACCATGTTAGTGATGCACATTGCATAATTTAAAACACGTTGGGGGAGGTTTAATATCACAAAATGACATGACCGGTTCCTTTTCACCTCTTAATCTTCTGGATCCTCTGATATCGCCATCTTTTCCTGACTAATAAGTACTGAGTTGCCCTGTTTTGAACTCTCTAGACATCTGAATAGTGAATATCTCTTCCCCTTGTGTCGTTCAGCTCTCTTCCAGAACTTCTAGAGAAGAAGCGGCTCATAGATCTACACACCAATGTAGCCACTGCTGTTTTGGAGCATATCAAGGTCAGTTGTGAAATGTTCAATTGTTCACTGCGTAGTGTAGTACGTATTGTGAGAAAGTTGACGTTCCTCTCTAAGCTGTGGCCGTGCCAGATAATGGCCAAACAGTCTCGCATTCTCACCATATGGGTCATGCACACAACTCATTTTCTCGTCCAAATGATATCCCTAGTTTTCCTGGATAGCACTCAAACCTGTCATATTGTATGGTCAGCAGGACGGGGATCAAATCGAAGACATGATTGATTTTGGTCCAAGTGTCTGATCACAATTGGCAATGCAAATCTATGGGTCTGTGAAAAATGGCATCCAAGTGCTGTCCAGTTTTCTAGACTGATAGAATGGAGATGGTGGAGAACCATTTTTTTTCTCTCTGCATCACAGAAAATCTGATGCCAGTCTGATCGAAGGCTGATCAGAAGAATTGCACCATTATTCTCACATGGAGAAAATGATCGTGTGCACTGACCCTAATGGAAAGACCAGAATCAGCAAGAATCGGATTGGATATTTTACTGTAAAATCTGTTTAACACTGAAAAGCCCATAATTCTGAATTTACCCAAATACACACAGTCTCCTAGAGCTGAAGTGTTCACACTTTACACCAATTTGCTCCTTGTACACAACCCAATATAAGAAAGTGCAGTCCTGCGGTGACTGGGCCTCAGATCTCCACTTGAATAAATGAATACTGCAAAAATTAAAATATAGCTTTTCTAACCAACTCACTATTGAATCAAATCTCCAGAAAAAGTAATAAAGCAATTATATTTTTTCTTGCACAGATCCTGAGTTACACGATTTATAATTGGCTATCAGTCATTACTTGCTGGCCCTGAAAAGTGACTCCACCAGGGAAAATCTCCTGACTTTCCCACCTCTGAGTAGTTTTGTGTAACGGTAGTGATGGGTGAACCCAAATTGTACAGTTCAGGGTCTGTACCGAACACTAAGGGTGCCGTCACACGCATCAATTTAGTGAACCATATTGTTAGCGATCACATGCACGCGCGATCGCTAACAATATCGTTCAGATCGCTGGTGAGCTGTCACACAGACAGACTCACCAGTGATCAATGGACCAGAGACATCGTGGAAACGATTTGAATATCGTTTCCACGATGTCTTGCTTCCGCTGCCAGCCTGCGGTAAGCGGGAGCAGGCTGGTCTCCAAGGTAAACTGTGGGTATCAAGGCAGCGCACGCTGCCTAGATACCCGATGTGTACCTTAGTTACCAGCCTCCTCCTCTCACCGGCTGGTATCTAAGGTACACAGCGGGTAACTAGGGTCCCTAGTTACCCTCTGTGTACCTTAGATACCAGCCGGTGAGCGGAGGAGGCTGTAACTAAGGTACACATCGGGTATCTAGGCAGCGCGTGCTGCCTAGATACCCGCAGTTTACCTTGGATACCAGCTCCCAGTGCTTGTGAGAGGCGCTGGGAGCTGGCTTATCGGTCGTCTCACGGTGTCACACACAGCGATGCTGCGTGTCCACCGGCCGACCAACGACAGATTTGTGAACATGTTCACAAATCTGCGATCAGAAAATCAAGCGATTTTACATTGTAAAATCGCTTGATTACACACAGCGACGCACAGACGATATCACTTAAGCGATCAAAAAAGGAGATCGCTCAAGCGATATCGTTCTGAAAATCGATTCGTGTGACGTGACCCTTAGTGTTCGGGCATAGAATCTGAACACGGACTTCCCAGGGAAGTCCGTGTTACATACAGGTTAAGTGTGGGCAGTGTAAAATAAAGAAAATAGTTATTAAACATCATCGTACTTAATGCATCCTACCATCCCACCGCATCTACTTCCGGGGGCCACTCATTAACTTCCAGGATATTCACTGGGCTTGCTCCAACTGCCAATCACAGATGCTGTCACAGAGAATAGGCTTTTGTGATTGGCTGTTGGAGTAAGTTAGAAACTGCTCATACATTCTAGATGCTACAATGTTTTTGCCACTGATTTCATGCTTTTTGGTGCAATTTTGGCAAAAAACTGCATGCACTGTGTTTAATGTGTTTATCTGCATCTCCTGGCTTAAAAAAAACACCAAAACCGCAACACAGTTGAACCCCCTACCCGCAGCTGCCTGTTTTTACCTGGTTGGAAACCAAAAATATAGGGAAGCCCTTTTTTTCTCTTTTTTTAAATTATTTCATGAATTTCATGAAATAATTAAGAAAAAAAAAAAAAAAAGTGAAAACGACATGGGGCTTCGCCATATTTTTTATTTCAAGCCCGGTACAACTAGGTAGGCTTGAATCTTCAGCACAGGGTGGCCAAGTTTTCTGCCCCCAACTCGCTGCAAATTGAAGCCCGTAGCTGCCCCCAGAAAATTGCACATTCATAGATCGCTATGTTTTGGTGTTGTACGCCGAGTCTTCCAACAGCCCTGGTGGCGGTGGCATGCTGGGTAGTAAAGGGGTAAATGCCAGCTTTGTATTGTCAGCTGGCTCTAAGCCCGAAATTCATGGTGTCAGGCTAATATTAGACCCGCCCACCATGAATTTCTAGTAAATATAAAAAAATAAAAGCACAACACAGATAAAATAAGTTTTAATATAAATAAAATACAAGATATTTAGGGACTCCATCTTTATTAACAAAAAAATCCTCTATCGTAATCCACAGGGTGTCTTCTTTAATTCTGCTACATCTATGCGAGCAGACACACACGTTGACTTGTTTAGATGAGCAGGTACAGACAACCGTGTGAAAGTTTATGTGAGTTCATGCCTGAGCCACCTCAGGTGTGAACTCTGATGAACCAGCATCATACGACACCCAAAGCACCGCTGTAAGTGAGCGAGAGAAGCCGAGTGTTCAGTAGAGTGACCGGATCTTATAGGGGGGGGGGAAATGTTGGAATCTTGTTAGTCTGGACCCCACAAAACGATTCCCCTTTCCAGATATTGAGATAGCCAAAATTTGAGCTCGATCAAACGACATTAACCCGTGCCGCTCGTCGCTCAAAGTTTGAATAAATCCAAATTTTTGGCCAAAAAGCTGACAAATGGAGCCATAACTCCAGAACGGTAAATAATAAAAACACGCTTAATATCTCAAAAGAAAGCTAATGTTGTTCTTCAAAATTTATATTTTATACATAATTGTTGTTATTTTAAGTCAAACTGAGTTACAACAGCTTTTAGCCCAAAGAACGTGACCAGGTACCACTAGGAGCATACTTGGTATATTTTGTTATTAAGTGATAAATTTTGTTGTTTTTTTTTGTATATTTTTGAGTTTAAAGTAGAAATATAATAAAAAAAAACAAGTAATACTGATAAGTCTAATGACATTTTTTATTTTAAAATATAAAAATGAGGTACCGTATATACTCGCGTATAAGCCGAGTTTTTCAGCCCAAAAATTGGGCTGAAAAGTACTTCCCTCGGCTTATACGCGAGTCAGTGCTGTATACCGATGTATACATCGGTACATACCGATGTATACATCGGTATACAGCAGCCCCCGTAATCCAGGGCCCCCCAGCCTGACTCCGGTCACCTGTAAAGGAAACTATACTTATCACTGTCAGCGCCCGCTCGCAGCTGCCGACCGCGATCCTCCATCTTGCGTCTACTTCCTGTTTCTGTGCTCGTCGCGGGCAATGACGTCATTCCCTGCGACGAGCACAGGAAACAGGAAGAAGACGCAAGATGGAGGATTGCGGTCGGCAGCTGCGAGCGGGCGCGGACAGCGGGCAGTGATAAGTATAGTTTCCTTTACAGGTGACCGGAGTCAGGCTGGGGGGGCCCTGGATTACGGGGGCTGCCTGTATACTACCACTGGGGCTGCTGTATATAGGGGCTGCTGTATACACCAGTGGGGCTGCAATACCACTGGGGCTGCTGTATATAGGGGCTGCAATACTACTGGGGCTGCTGTATATAGGGGCTGTTGTATACACCAGTGGGGCTGCAATACCACTGGGGCTGCTGTATATAGGGGCTGCAATACCACTGGGGCTGCAATACTACTGGGGCTGCTGTATATAGGGGCTGCTGTATACACCACTGGGGCTGCAATACCACTGGGGCTGCTGTATATAGGGGCTGCAATACCACTGGGGCTGCAATACTACTGGGGCTGCTGTATATAGGGGCTGCTGTATACACCACTGGGGCTGCAATACCACTGGGGCTGCTGTATATAGGGGCTGCAATACCACTGGGGCTGCAATACTACTGGGGCTGCTGTATATAGGGGCTGCTGTATACACCACTGGGGCTGCAATACCACTGGGGCTGCTGTATATAGGGGCTGCAATACCACTGGGGCTGCTGTATATAGGGGCTGCTGTATACACCACTGGGGCTGCAATACCACTGGGAGCTGCTGTATATACCACTGGGAGCTGCTGTATATACCACTGGGGGCTGCTGTATATCATACTGCTGGAGCCTGTATACCACTGCTGGGGGCTGTATACCTGTGCTGGGGTCCACACTCGGCTTATACGCGAGTCAATAGATTTTCCCAGGTTTTGGGGGCAAAAGTAGGGGGGTCGGCTTATACACGGGTCGGCTTATACACGAGTATATACGGTATATAATACATACAAAACAGACACAGAAAAGATACAGACGTAGTACCTACATGAGTTGATAATTTTACATAGTTATCTAATCTATTCTAGAGCTTTTGTTAAAGTAGTTTTTGAAACGTCAGAATATAATGCTCGGCATTTGCTTACAACTTGCAGGACATATTGCTTTTGTTCTTCATCTTTTGTCAGAAGGTCGTTGAAGTCGGTTATTAATTTAACACCACGCTCAGTTATATCATTAACTACTTTTAATGTTTTGACAATTTTCAATCCTTCTTGGAAGTCATTATTTTGAGGCCAGGTCTTTGGATTTTGTCTTAGGAAATCTGTTTTTATATTAAATCGGTCAAAGAATGTAAACGTTTCTTTGGTAAGTAAATTTACCAATCCTCCATCAACTACCTCTTTTAATTTTTCTTTCCTAACTTTTGGATTTACAACCCTAGCGTGCTCTGATGGTTCATCTGTGCTACTGAGCAATTTATTAGCCATTAACAACTTTTCATCGTCTGTAATGGTGGGATCAAAAAACAATAATCCCACCAACTCTGCATTCAAATACCACAAATGGTTCCAAAATTTGGTCAGGGCTATTTCTGCAATGTCGTTGTCACATTCTTTATAGTGTAACAGACTATGCATAATACCTAAATCTTGCTTTGGCACAAGATGAGCTTTTGGAGCATTGAACCAAGCTTTACAATAAATTTTAACTAGGAAAACAGAAGTGGCACGCACAGAACTTTCTTCTTCTTTAGACATCTTAAATTGACGACGAAAAATGAACATTTTTAAGCAGTAAATAGCCTTTGCCATCCACCTAGCGTGATGAATGGCTCCTGGAGTTCTAAAACCCACAACATTGCCGTCTAGTGATCCAACAAATATGAGAACCAACTGCATATATATACTTTTGGTATATTTTTGAGTTTAAAGTAGAAATATAATAAACCAAATTAACTGAGAGCCACCCCAGAGATGACTACAAGGAGCTGTTGCAGTTGGTTCTCGTATTTGTTGGATCACTAGACGGCAAAGTTTCAAACTTTGAGCGACGAGCGGCACGGGTTAACGTCGTGTGATCGAGCTCAAATTTTGGCTATCTCAATATCTGGAAAGGGGAGTCGTTTTGTGGGGTCTAGACAGACAAAATTCCGACATCGATTTTTTTGTGGTCACCCTAGTGTCCAGTCTGTGCCTGCTCGTCTCTGCGAGCAGATGTGTGTCTGTGAGCAGAAATATAAGATGCAAAAACAGTGCGGTTTTCTCGGGCGCAAGATGACAGCAAGCCAGGGTAGTTATTCTTCTGTAGTCTTGATTAATCAAATGGCTTTACAACATGTTTTGGCAAATAACACCTTCATCAGGTGGTTGGTTCCCTTCTGTAGTTATGTCACGCCACATGTGATTCGGTCAGCTGTTACATGAGAGATGTGTGCGGTATACGCCGGAGACTAAATTTGTGGTTGTGCATGGGTGCGCAACCACACAAGGTTAGTAACCTTCTATACCCTGCACCTCGTCTCTTAAAAATCACCAGATACACACAGAAGCGCCTCTCTTTCTGTTTTACATGCTCACAGAGATGTAGCAGAGCTGAAGAAGACACCCTGTAGGTTATTTTGGAAAGAGGGTTTCTTCTTAAAGATGGAGTGCCTAAATGTCTTATGATTCATTTCTATCAAAGTATTTTTTCTCTGTGTGGTGTTTTTTTTTTAATGTTTACTGGAAATTCATGGTGGCCGGGTCTAATATTGACCTGACATCATGAATTTCGGGCTTAGTACCAGCTTAAAATACAGAGCTGGCATTATTACCAGGGCCGCCGGATAAAGCACCTGAAAATGGCACTTCTATTAATGTGCCATTTTCAGGGGCGACTGTGGGCTGGAGTTTTCAGCGTGGGAGGCTCAGAACGCTTGGGCCTCACCATGCTGAGAATCCCAGCCCCCAGCTGCCTGGGTTTTACCTTGGCTGGCCAAAATAGGGTGAAGTCTACACATTTTCTTTTCTCTTTTTTTTTATTATTATTTATTTAATAATTTTTTTATTTTCTGCCAAAGTGAAGACAGGCATCTTGGTGTGGCATGATTAAACATCAAAAGTTTAGGTAACTCTGTAGCTAGCTATAGATGGGGTTATGTAGGTTATGATGTATCTACAACCTTGTTGCTCCTAGTAAATCCCTAAAAAGCCCCGTGTGATATATATTTTTTAAAAAAAAACCTTTTTGATTGAAATGTATATATTTGGGATTCAGCGCAAAGGTATGGTTCACCACGAGATAAATAAAGGCCACAATAGGTACTGTTAAACTTCTTTTAATAGGTCCTAATAAAATTACATCAATTTGTGGTAAAAACATAGTTCCTATATGGAACTTTGGTAGGGGATGTGTATAAAAATACAAATAAAGGGTATGCTCAATTAAATTGCAACCACGGATTTGATATTGGTTGCTAATTACCGTAGTTCGTCTGGTGCTGGATTTCTGCTATGGTTTCTTATTTACTGGAGTTGATGAAACCCTTGTATTCTCTTCATGTAGATCTATAAAGAAGAATACATATTACTTTAGATGGTTGTGTGGTGTTTTATCTACACGTGTACTTGATTGTTTATACCTACCTTCCTATTGTGGCCGTATAGGGTAGTAGGGTGGTGTGGTGATTTTGATGACCCACTTCTATGTGGGGGTAGGTGTAGTAGGATCTATAATAGATAATTCCTTTGTTAGCTGTTTTATGGGTTGATTGGGTTTACTAAGTGTATCATTTGACATGTACCTGCTAGATTAGTTGTGCTATGGTGAGCAGGTGAGGGAGAGACAAGACATGGGGGAAGCTAAGACAACCACACTGCAGGGAGGAAGGCGGAATGGGCAGAAACGGTACTTTGCAGGGAGTGGGTAAGAAGAGGCTGAGACAGCGCACTGCAGGGAGGGGGTAAGAAGGGGCTGATACAGTGCACTCCGGGAAGGAGTTTAGAAGGGGCTGAGACATTGCACTGCAGGAAGTGGGTAAGAAGGGGCTGAGACAGTACAATGCGGGAGAGGGTAAGAAGGAGCTAAGACAGCGCACTGCAGGTATGGGGTAAGAAGGGGCTGAAACATTGCTCTGCGGGGAGGGGGTAAGAATGGGCTGAGACGGGGGCGTGGCCTAGCGGGTAATGTGAGCGGACGCTGTGTGGAGATCTCCCGCCGACCGAAGCACTATACCGCCGCATATCCCACCGTTTGAAGCCCCAAACTCCCGAGTGTGACGGGGGAGACTGCCAGGACCCGATTGCCGTCACTTTGGAGCCCGCACAAGGCAGCAATGACGAGACGGAGGCAGCAAGATGTGGGCACTGCTGGGGGAGGAAGCTCCCAAGATGGCGCCGCGGCGCGGGAGGCTGCAGAGAAGGAGAATGCTGCCTGCAGACACAGGATGGCGGCTGCAGCAAAACTGGAGAGATTCTCCAGGAAATCTGAAGGAGCTAAGGTGGGTGTTGGAGGAGAGGGTGCGAGTGGCCCGATAGTGGAGGAAGAGGATTCCCAATCAGAGGGAGAAGCTGGCAATACTGATAAGGCTGACCCGGCAATGGAGGAAGCTGCAGGGGGCTCAGGAGAGCCTGAGATGCAGGGAGAACCCACACTGAGGGATGTATTCTGCTTAGTGTCCTCCTGCAAAAAGACACTGACTACTGTGGCTGAACAGGTTCACAGACTGCAGGGGGAGATCACCAACATAAATATAACCCTTAAAAAAGCTGATAAGCGTATGGCTGCAGTGGAGGAGAGAGTGGGAACAGCAGAGGACACTATTACAGCCATGCAAAAAGTTGAGCAAAAGCACAGTCAGCAGCTAGCAGAGGTGATTGCAAAGAATGATGACCTGGAAAACAGGTCACGTAGAAACAATATCCGTATAGTGGGCATACCGGAAAAGACTGAGGGGAGAGACCCCACTGGTTTTATAGAAGACTGGCTTAAAAGAAAGATTGGGGAACAATGCCTGACTAAAGTATTTGCAGTTGAGAGAGCCCACAGGGTCCCCACACAGCAAAGACCACCAGGGGCAGAACCCCGCACTGTGCTAGCCAGGATTCTAAACTACCGAGACCGGGACATTATCCTTAGGAAAGCGAGAGATGCAGAAGATCTGACAATTAATGGGCAGCAAATTGCTATGTACCCCGACTACTCCCCAACGGTACAGAAACAAAGGATGCAATTCAAGGGAGTTAAGAGACGCATGCGGGACATGGGGATACAGTATTCAATGTTCTTCCCGGCAAGGCTGAGAGTGATTGCCCTGGACAAAGTTCAGTTTTTTGCGACACCGGAAGAGGCTACACACTGGCTGGATGTTAATGCTAAAAAGCTCAAAGCAACGGACGGCTGAGCTGTGGCAATGGACGGGACTAAGGTTAAGCAGTGATGTTCCCAGGAATGCCACGGGAACTGGTAGAACTATACAGGTGTAAAGGTTCAAATGGGTCTTATACCCAAGTGTTTACATTTTATAACCCTTAAAGTGAAGGGGGATTTGTTTGCCCTACAGTGGGCTGTTCATCCTTGTTGTTTCCAGAGATGGGGGTGAGGGGACTGGGGGGATGACCGGACAGCTTCTGGAGCGATATACGGCTGAGAAGGTGTCCGGATGGTGGTGGGATGTGCGGTGTATATCCTACTGTAAATTTGTAGTGTATGTATTACATGTATGACAAGTTGCATAACGGTTTTTTTTTTAGGCGGGAGGAGGAAGGAGGATTGCAATCATAGGTTTTGAGGTACCGAGCAGATTGGGCGCTAGGTATTGGAGACCCACTCTCGGTGAGAGACGAGATGTTAGGGAAAGGGAGGAGAGGAGTCAGGGGGGAAGGGGAAGGGGAAGGGGGGAGGGGGGGCAGAATACTTTAGGGAAAGGGGGGAGGGACAGACAGCACACAGCCTGGGACATATTGTATACACATGTTCATACCAGTGAATATGGGAGAACATATTAAAATACTAAGTTGGAATGTAAGAGGCCTCTCGGACGTGATCAGACGGACTACCATTTTACAACATATCAAAGACCAGAAACCGGCAGTGATTTGCTTAATGGAGACACACCTGGTTAAAGACACACAAGGGGTATTACAAAAGCGATGGATTGCAGACACGTACCATGCCACATACTCCACATACTCTAGAGGGGTGTCTGTACTGATTCCTGTGACTACAAAGTATGAACACGTGGATAACCACACAGACACGGAGGGACAATATGTCATTTTGGTGTGTAGACTATGGGGGGTACTTACAGCTATTGTGGCAATGTATATACCTCCGCCTTACTCAAGTAAAAAAATCAGAGAGGTGATGGAGTGGGTGGGAAGACTTGGGAACGTTCCACTCCTTTTAATAGGAGATTTTAATAATGTCCAAGACGATTTTTGGGACAAACACAAGTCTAACCCAGACAGAACACAGAGTCACACAACACCATTTGGTACATACGTTAGGGAGCTGGGGCTGAGAGACCTGTGGAGAGTGAGAAACGAAGAAACACGGTGCTTCTCGTGTTATTCGTCAACTCACAATACTCTATCCCGCATAGATATGGCACTGGGAAATGAACAAATGGAGGCGATAGTAGCAAAGGTGGAATACTTGCCAAGGATAATATCAGACCATAAGCCCATTTGTGTGTGTATCCAGCGGACGGAGTCTAGGATGGGGAGACATGGGGGATGGAGATTTCACCCGGCATGGCTGCGTTCGCTGATATGAACAAATTAGCCACAGAGATTGCTGAATACTTTGACTTAAATGAGGGGAGTGCGGAGCCACAGATAGTCTGGGACACGGGAAAGGCATACCTAAGGGCACTACTCATTAGAGAAATTAGTCGTTGTAAAACAGAATCAAGACGGAAAGAAAGAGCAGTGGTAGAGACCTTGTGTGAGGCAGAGGCAGAGATGCTTAGGACTGGTACACCAGAGGCTGGAGACAGGCTAAAGGAGGCACAAGAGAGGGCCAATCAATATCTCTTGGAAAAGACCCAGAAGAGGAGGGAATTTCAGAGGTCCACCTTTTATGAGGAGGGGGAAAGGGTGGGCCACATGCTATCGGTGGTGGCGGCGGCCCAGAGGAGGACCCCATTCATATACTCCATTCAAAAGGTGGATGGTGACCTGACAGTGGATAGTGTGGAGATAGGTTCGGTCTTCACAGACTTCTATAGGGACCTATACTCCTCTGGCTCGGACGCCACGGACGGGGGTGTGGTGGCGTATTTGCAAGGGGTTAAACTGCCTAAATTGTCGGCAATAGAAAGAGAGGGGTTGGAGGGACCACTGACAGATGAGGAGCTGAGTGTAGCACTGGCATCTATGACTAACGACAGGGCTCCAGGGGGGGATGGACTTCCGATTGAAATATACAAAAGTATGGAAGAGGTGTTGTTGCCCAAACTTAGGAAAGTATTGGAAAAATCAAGAGAGGGGGGGGTGTTGCCCGCATCCATGAGAGAGGCGATTATCATAGTGATACCAAAGGAGGATAAGGACCTGAAACATCCGGACTCCTATAGACCAATCTCACTTTTGACATCAGATGTCAAACTCCTGGCAAAGGTGTTGTCTAACCGGCTGTCTGGGGTTATCAATAAACTGATTCATCCGGACCAATCAGGCTTTATGCCGAGTAGGTCGACGGCAATTAATATAAGGAGATTATATTTGAATATGCAGCTACCGGTTGACAATGCCGGCCAGAGAGTGATAGCTTCCTTGGACGCCCGCAAGGCATTTGATAGTGTGGAGTGGGAGTACTTGTGGGCGGTCATGGGAAAAATGGGCATTGGCCCACAATTTCTCTCGTGGGTGCGGTTGCTATATTCCCAACCAGAGGCCAGAATCCGAGTAAATGGGATACTGTCACAACGTATAGACTTATATAGAGGCACGAGGCAGGGATGTCCACTGTCCCCTCTCCTGTTTGCCTTAGCGGTGGAGCCCCTGGCGGCTGCGATACGGGACACACAGGAGGTGAGAGGGTTCAGATACGGGAACCTGGAGGAGAAAGTGGCTCTGTACGCAGATGACATCCTGCTGTTTCTAGAGGAACCGGAGGAATCCTTGGGTAGCGCTATGAGACTAGTTGAGAGATTTGGAGATGTGTCCGGCTTGCGTATTAATTGGACCAAGTCTACGCTATTTGCCTTAGATGATAAGTTACCTAGTGAAATGGAAGTGGGGGGACTACGCATAGTGGATAAATTTAAATATTTGGGAATATGGGTCTCAGCCCCAATTACGGACTACCTTAATATTAATCTATCCCCTGTATTGGACCTTCTCAGGGCAAAGGTGGGGGCATGGAGTAAATTATGCCTATCTGTGGTGGGCCGGATAAATCTAATTAAAATGATTTTGATGCCTAAACTGCTATATATATTGCACAATGCTCCCATCTGGGTCCCACAGAAGAGATTCAAACAGATTAACACCATTTTTAGGAGCCTAATTTGGGGAAAAAAGCAGGCACGTCTGAGACTGGAGATCATGCAAAAACCTAAAGATGAGGGGGGTCTGGCACTGCCGAATCCATACCTTTATTTCTTGGCAGCTCAGGGACAACATGTGAGGGGATGGGTGCAGCGAGCAGAGGGACCAGTAGTCCAAAGGATATTGGAAAAGGTAATGGAGAAATGCCCGTTGGTGCAATGCTTGGAGGACAACACCATGAATTTAGCGGGGAAATTAAAGCCCACTCTGCTTTTATATCATAAAGTATGGGAGAAATTGAAACAGGCGAGAGGAATAACACAGTTCACTAAATATTCCCCACTGTGGAACAACCATAACCTGCAGGAGATACGAGAGATGGGATGTTTGCATGAGTGGCGAAATAAGGGCATTGGATATGTGCACCAGATAATAGTTGGGAATAACTTAAAACCGTTCACACAATTGAGAGAGGAATTTGGACTAAGTGAAACCGGGGTATACCAATATGTACAGATGCAGCATGCCTTCCAAACACAACGAAGGGTTGGGAGGATTTGTATACAAAATGACATAGTGATGGATTATGTATGTGGTGATGGACCTACAAGAGGGGTGATTTCCACGGTGTATGGAGACTTGCTACATACATTCTCGCTTCAATACCCGACACGGGCAAAAACAAAATGGGAGGCGGAAGTGGGAGTCATAGATGAGGACAAATGGTCCTCCATTCTGGAGTGGGTCCCGAAGTTATCCCTTAATGAACCGGGTAGACTGTCTCAGTTATATCTGATATATAGAGTCTACAGGTCACCGGCCTTCCTGTTTGGGGTGAATTTGAGACCTACCTCGGAGTGTCCCAGATGTAAAACGGAAGAGGCTGGGATATATCACATGATGTGGACATGCCCAAGACTGTCAACATATTGGTTATTGATCATTAACAGAATTGAGGGGGCATATAAATGTATTATACCAAGAGAACCGGTGGTGTGCCTGCTGAGCTACGTAGACGAGATTCGTGTGGACCCCAACTCACAAACGGCCATCGCAAGATTGTTGTTCATAGCAAGGAAACTAATAGCCAGATACTGGATCAGGGAGGAACCTCCGAACAGAAGAGAATTCTTGACACAAGCAAGCTATATTTCTAGATTGGAAAGTAACATATATCACAGACGTGGGAGGGATAGGGTATACACCAAGATTTGGTCCCCATGGCTAGAATATGGCACATGAGAAGTGACGAATACACATGTGTAAACAGGGGGTATATAAGAGGTAGAAGAAACGGAGGGAGGGGGATTGTATATTGACATATCTAAAAATTGTTGATATGATTTGTTACGGGTGATTGCTGTCTGGGGGGGGAGGGGGGTGGGAAAGGGGTTTCAGAGATATAATAACAAAATGTATATGCTGGTCATTTTCCTGTATGCCTGTTTATTTGTTCAATAAAAATTTATCTGATCAAAAAAAAGAATGGGCTGAGACAGTGTACTCCGGGGAGGGGGTAAGAATGGGCTGAGACAACGTGCTGCGGGGAGGGGGAAAGAAGAGGCTGAGACAGCGCACTGAAGGGAGGGGGTGAGAAGGGGCTGAGGCAGTGCACTCCAGGGAGGGGGAAAGAAGGGGCTGAGACAGCGTGCTGCAGGGAGGGGGTGAGAAGGGGCTGAGGCAGTGCACTTCGGGGAGGGGAAAAGAAGGGGCTGAGACAGCATGCTGCAGGGAGGGGGTGAGAAGGGGCTGAGGCAGTGCACTCCGGGGAGGGGGAAAGAAGGGGCTGAGACAGCGTGCTGAAGGGAGGGGGTGAGAAGGGGCTGAGGCAATGCACTCCGGGGAGGGGGAAAGAAGGGGCTGAGACAGCGTGCTGAAGGGAGGGGGTGAGAAGGAGCTGAGGCAGTGCACTCCGGGGAGGGGGAAAGAAGGGGCTGAGACAGCGTGCTGCAGGGAGGGGGTGAGAAGGGGCTGAGGCAGTGCATTGCGGGGAGGGGATAAGGGGTGAGGCAGTGCACTGCGGGGAGGTGGGAGGGGGAGCCTGAAGACCCTTGTGGATACAACATTGACTGCCTCAGCCCTGAAACCATCATCAAGTGACACTGTGTTTCAGATAGGAAGGGCTGCAACCTCTGCCCCTGCTCAAGGACGTTCTGTGTGAGGATCCCAAGATGCACTGGGGCACTAACACGAAACGTCATCAAAGAGGAAATAGGAAGAAAAAACACAATAGCTGTTAGATAGTGTAGAGAGGGAACCTTAAGGAATTATTAAATGAAGTACATTAGAAAATAGCTTAGATTATAGGAATAAATTAGATAGGAAGTTAGGAAAACATTGCTGTCCTCGTACTGACCGAATAAAGCAGGCTAAGACCCTAAGTGCACCAGTCTGTTTTACCGGCTAGGTCTCTAGTGATTCCCTTTACTGAAGGAGATGACGGGTGACCTTGCAGTAGAAGTTCTGTGTCTCTGGCATCTACTTCTTTCTTCCTCCATAGAATTTAAAAAGCACCAAGTGCCATCTCGTATCTCTGTAATTCTGGCTTCACTGAATACTGATTTTACCCATGAATTGGGGTGAAAGATCAGTCAAGTAGGAGAAAGCAGCAGATCTGTCTGATGAGATATATTTACAAAGTTACTTACTTTCATGTGTTGTACTGATTTCTGAAATAAGAATAAGCAATGGTGGCTCTTTAAGTTAAAGTTCTACTTACGGCATTGCTGAACGATCTACATGATATTTTGCGTTTTCCTAGAACTGCAGTCAGTGTCGCCTCCGCGCTTTCTCTCCTCTATTATTATTATTATTTATTTATAAAGCGCCATTAGGTTCCATGGCGCTTTACATGAGGATAAGGGAGACAAGAACAAGTACACTAAATCTAGGCGATCCGGACGTACAGGTACAGGAGGGGCAGGGACCCTGTTCACGAGGGCTCACAGTCTGAGGGGCGGGTAGGATACAGTAGGATGGGAGAATGTCGGGTATGGTGCGGTTTCCTGGGTCTCATGGCAGGTTGTAGGCTTGACGGAATAGGTGAGTCTTCAGGTGACACTTGAAGCTACTCAGGGTAGGAGAGTGTCTGACGTGTTCGGGCAGGGAGTTCCAGAGTAAGGCAGATGCCCGGAAGAAGTCCTGGACTCGGTTGTGTGAAGAGGTGATGAGGGGGGAGCAGAGGAGGAGTTCTTGGGAGGACTGGAGGTTGCGTGAGGGTAGCTATACGGATATAATGTAGGTGTGTGTGTGCCATGTACAGTGCCGGTCCTGACAATGTTACCATATAGTACCGGCTTGTTATTGAGATACCCTATAGGAAAATATAGCTACGAACCATCACAAGGGAGGAAGGCATGCCGTGTTTTCAGGTTCCTCGATAGCTATATTCTTTGCTCATAAATCCAGGGTTTTGTATGTGATAACAGCAGGATGATCAGTGATCATGAAGCACAAAGTATAGAAATGAGAGACAGATGATGTGGGGCTTTGTGCTCCAGACATTCTGCACCACGAGCTCCCGCACATCGGCCTACTCAAGAGGTCTCGCACCAGAGCTCTGTGTTATGGAGTGTGTCCGCTCTAATTGCACATCCCGGCTAGTCTTGCTTTTTCAGATTAAGTTGTAGGTTAAGATAATTTGTTTGTCAAGCCAATTGAGAATGATGTTTCTGTGGAAGAATGTGTTCCAAACTGAGAATGTTTTGCAGTCTCCAATTTTCTGGCAAAAAGAAAAAACAAAACTTGAAACACATCCCAAAAAATGAGGCTCCGATTAACCTGTTGTTCTTCTTTTAAGTCTATAAATTACTTTAAGCCATTCCAACATATTTCAAATTCCTTGTGTTACTAAATCTGATTATTATACATTTTTCTGGTCATCATAATGTGAGACCCAGACAATGGGGTTTAGGGCACTGCCCTCCGGAGGTCACACTAGGTACTACAAGTTTGTAGACACCGCCCCCTCCGCTTATAAACCCCTACCGCAGGGAACATCCTCAGTTTTAAACTTAGTGTGCTCGGAGGATCACGCTTTGCTTGCACTTCACTGCATTCTCACAACTTACGTGATGGCGTCTGAAGACAAGGTAAAATGGTTCCGGTCGGGACCTGCGACAGCCTCCCCGCTCACCCTTGTGGAACACGCTGGTGGAGGTACCGGAGGGCCTAGAGCCTGGACACCTTGTGTTCTCCCGGTACGCTGTTGCGCTCCTTTCCATCCCCCTATGGGGGGCTCTGGAGAGTGGGTGATGGGAGCCTTGCACAGCTCCGCTCCGTCCGAGGCCTCCCTAAATGGTGCTTACAGACCGGACTGGAGCCAGCCCAGTCCGAGGCCTCCCTAAATGGTGCTTACACTCCGGACTGGTGCTGAACCCCCGTCCGAGGCCTCCCTAAATGGTGCTTACAGACCGGACCGGCACTGAGGCACTCTGTGTCTCCTGTGTGCCTGGGGGTAGTGTCTGTCACTTTATGTGTCCTGACACTCAGACCGCGCGTTACTCTCGAGTCCGCGGATCTGGAGGTGTACCCCGTGCTGGGGTCACCCTGGCTGACCGCCCTGTGTGTCGCAGGGGCTGAGGCTGTAGGCTGCGGATGTGTATTGGTGCATGCAGTCTGTGTGATGTATTTCACATTACTTCCCGCGCTGCGGGCTCTGGCGCCTTAATACTGAGGCTGCTTGGAGGATAGGAAGCAGCCCGTGCGGTGACGTCATCGATGGGCGTGTGTGTGTGCTTCCCGCGTGTTTTCGGCGCCGCCCACGGTTTCACTGTCGGCGGCCATCTTTACCCTCACTTCCCGGCTGGGATCTGTATGCAGCGTGCATCTGCACTCCAGAGGAGACCGGAAACTCTCGCGGAGGTCACACACACACACCGCTTCCTCCTACCGCTTCGCTGCGGTCGGTAAGCCACCGGGATTCCCGGTTTTGTCTGCACAATTTGGCTTATTTTCCCCTGCTGTGGCGATGTCCTCAGTTAGGAAGCGTGCTGCTAAGGCGGCAGATGCCACCATTACCTGTGCTACATGCAATGGGACTCTGGTGGAGGGGTCCTGCAATAACTGCGGACGCCCGGAGGTCCGGACGGACACTGCTGAAACTGCAGCTCCGGTGCTGTACCCTGAGGTGCAAGTGATCCCAGGGCCATGGGAAACTCAGAATAAGATCAATGAATCTCTGTTGTCCCAGCTGTCCTCCATGTCGCAGTCCCTGGAGGCACTCAATAGGAGGCTGGAAGGCCCAGCTACTCCTTCCAGTTACCCCCGGGTGTCTCCCTCTTCTGCTGTGAGACCCCTTAAGCGGGCTCGTCGTGAGGATTCACCCGAGCTCCAGGCTCTCTCTGAGGAGGAGCGTTCCTCTGATGGTGAGGAGGATGATGGGGGTTCGACTCTCGGGTCTGTGTCTGTGTCTGAACCACCAGACGGGGTGGAGGATTTGGTGTCCTCTATTAACGAGACCTTACGTCTCGTGAGACCCCCTGAGGAGGTGACTGTACACCCGAAGGAGGTCTATCAATGGCTGCGGCCGGAGGCTAGACCAAGTGGCTCCTTCATGGACCACACTAACTTTGGAAGGGTGGTTAGAGCTCCCAGGTTACATCCTGGGCGGCGTTATCTCCGCAAACCCAAGGACAATCGCTTCCCCTTCCCCCAGGAGGTGCTACAGGAGTGGTCGCAGTCCCCGAAGGTGGACGCTTCCATGACCAGGATTGCTGCACGCTCCCTTTTCTCTGCCTCTGATAGCTCCTCGCTGAAGGATGCGACTGATAGACAGGTCGAGCAACTCGCCAAGTCTTCCTATGAGGCTGTGGGGTCTTCATTTGCCCCTAATTTTGCCACGGTCTGGACCTTACAAGCGATTACTACCTGCTTGGATGGTATCACTGACCTGGCAAGGTCCAGTCCTGAGGTCCTGGCGCTTACCGAAAGGGCAAGGGCCTATGCGGACTACGCCAGGACGGCGACTTTGGAAACTGCCACTCGCTCAGCTGTGGCTTCGGCCAACGCTATTGCGATTCGCAGGTTGTTGTGGCTGCGTCTTTGGGACTCAGATGCCACATCTAAGAAGATTTTGCAGAATCTTCCGTTCTCTGGTGACAGGCTTTTTGGTACCGAACTGGACAAGCTGATAAAGGATTCTGCTGAGTCTAAGATCCCGCAGAATAAGCCTAAGCCACGGTATTCCGTTAAGAGGAACCCAAAGCAGTGGTCCTTTCGTTCCAGCTCACAGTCATCAGCACCGTCCGCTCGCACGGACCGAGGGGGCAAGCCCGCTTCTCAGTGGCGCTCTAAGAGTCGTCCAAAGAAGCCGGCGGGGGCAGCGGCTGCCACCCCCAAGCCCGCCTCTACATGACTCGCTCTCCCTTCCTGCCTCCCCACAGGTGGGGGTTCGCCTGTCTCGTTTTCAGGACAGGTGGCTACTTCACGTTCAAGATCAGTGGGTTCGAGACGTGGTCTCGCGAGGTTACAGGATAGAGCTGACGTCAAAGCCGATACCTCGATTCCATCGGTCGGTCCCATCCCCAGAAAAGGCTCAGGCCTTTCACCTGGTGTTGGAGGGTCTCCGCAGGGACGGAGTGGTGGTCCCGGTGCCTTCCGGGGAGAGGTTTCGGGGTTTTTACTCCAACCTCTTCATTGTCCCAAAGAAGGACGGATCCTTCCGCCCGGTTCTGGACCTAAAGTTGTTCAACCGTCACGTGTTGGTTCGGAAGTTCCGTATGGAATCACTGCGATCCGTGATCGCAGCTGTGTCACAGGGGGACTTCCTAGCGTCCATAGATATTCGAGACGCATACCTTCACGTGCCCATTGCACCGGCTCATCAGCCCTGGTTGAGATTTGCAGTGGGGGAAGAACACTTCCAATTTGTGGCGCTGCCGTTCGGGTTGGCCTCGGCACCGCGGGTGTTCACAAAAATGATGGCCTCCATGATGGCTCTCCTGCACGTGCAGGGGCACGCCGTAATACCCTATCTGGACGACCTGCTGGTCAGGGCGCCATCAGAACACCTTTGTCGGCAAAGCCTGGAGGTAACCATGAAGTCTCTGGAACAGTTCGGGTGGCTTATCAATATCCAGAAGTCGACCCTGGTTCCGACCCAGTCACTGACATATCTGGGCATGGACTTCCACACGGACTCGGCCCTAGTGTCTCTGCCACGAGTCAAACAGATGGCGATCCAATCAGGAGTGCAAGCAGTCCTCCTGTCACCACAATCATCCCTACGGATCTTGATGAAGCTGGTGGGGCGCATGGTAGCTGCAATAGAGGCAGTACCTTTTGCGCAGTTTCGCCTCCGTCCTCTCCAGCTGGAGATTCTTCGCAGATGGGACAAGAGGACGATCTCTCTGAATCGGCTGGTGACACTTTCCCAACCGACCAGGGATTCCCTGCAGTGGTGGCTCCAGCCACGTCATTTGTCACGGGGCCCGGTCCTTCCTCAAACCGTCATGGTTAGTGGTGACCACCGACGCCAGTCTGACGGGCTGGGGTGCGGTGTTCTTACACCACAGGGCTCAAGGCCTCTGGACTCCGTCGGAGTCGGCGTTGCAGATCAACGTGCTGGAGATCAAGGCGGTCTATCTGGCGCTCCTAGCGTTTCAGAAGTTCCTGTCAGGGCAACCCATTCGGGTTCAGTCCGACAATGCGACGGCCGTCGCCTATATAAATCATCAGGGAGGGACCAGAAGTGCTCAGGCCCTCGCCGAAGTCCACCGCATTCTATCTTGGGTGGAGGACAACGACTGCCTGATCTCCGCAGTTCACATCCCAGGGGTCGAGAACTGGGAGGCCGACTACCTGAGCCGGCAGGGGATGGACGCTGGAGAGTGGTCTCTTCATCCAGACGTCTTCCAGGACATCTGCAGCAGATGGGGCACTCCGGACGTGGATCTGATGGCCTCGCGGCTGAATCATCAGGTGCCGCAATACATGGCGAGATCATGGGATCCTCAGTCTCTGGGGGCAGATGCCCTGATTCTGAGTTGGTCCAGATTCCATCTTCCGTATGTGTTCCCGCCTCTAGCTCTGATTCCCAGGGTTCTGTGGAAGATCAGGTCGGAGTGCAGGGTAGCCATTCTAGTGGCTCCAGATTGGCCCAGGAGGTCCTGGTATCCGGACCTGTGGCGACTGTCAGGCGGACTCCGGTGGGCTCTTCCAGAACGTGCAGATCTGCTCGCGCAAGGCCCATTCTTCCACCTCAATTCCAGGGCCCTCAGATTGACTGCATGGCTCTTGAGGCCTGGCTGCTGACGTCCAGGGGCTTCTCTCCTACGGTTGTTGCCACCATGACTCGGGCTAGGAAGCCTGTTTCCAGGAAGATGTACCACAGAACGTGGAAGATTTTCTTCACCTGGTGTGCCTCGGGTGGTCGCTCCCCGTGGCCCTTGTCCATTCCGACATTGTTGGCTTTCCTTCAGTCGGGGCTGGAATTGGGATTATCCCTAGGCTCTTTGAAGGGTCAAGTGTCAGCTCTTTCAGTGCTGTTTGACAAGCGCTTGGCGCTCCTTCCCAAGGTCCGTCAGTTTCTCCAGGGAGTCTCTCGGGTGGTCCCGCCCTACAGGCGACCGCTGGACCCTTGGGACCTTAACATGGTCCTGGCGGCACTGCAGAAACCGCCGTTTGAGCCGCTGAGAGACATTTCTCTGTCTCGTCTGTCCCAGAAGGTGGTCTTTCTGGTGGCGATTACATCTCTGAGAAGGGTCTCAGAATTGGCTGCACTATCGTGCAGGTCGCCCTTTCTGGTGGTTCACCAAGACAAGGTGGTGTTACGCCCGCGGCCAGAATTCTTGCCAAAGGTGGTTTCCACTTTTCACCTGAACCAGGAGATTGTTCTCCCATCATTTTGCCCCGCTCCCGTTCATCAGGTCGAGCGCGATCTCCATACTCTGGATCTCGTGAGGGCTGTACGCATTTATGTGTCCAGGACTGCCTCTTTCCAGAATTCGGATTCCTTATTTGTCCTGACGACAGGTCGCTGTAAGGGGTCCGCGGCATCGAAGTCAACCTTGGCCAGATGGATCAAGGCTCCCATTCAGGAGGCCTACCGGTCTTCTGGTTTGCCTCTCCCGGTGGGATTGAAAGCTCACTCTACCAGAGCTGTCGGTGCCTCCTGGGCTTTGCGACATCGAGCTTCTGCTCTACAGGTGTGCCAGGCAGCCACATGGTCCAGCCTGCACACTTTCTCTAAGCACTATATGGTGCATGCCCATGCCTCTGCGGATGCAAGTTTGGGCAGGCGGGTCCTCCAGGCGGCGGTTGCCCACCTTTGAGGGGGACCATGTGTTATCCGTCTTTGAGGAACTCTTCCGCCCTGGGGTATTGCTTTAGGACATCCCCATTGTCTGGGTCTCCCATTATGATGACCAGAAAAAAGAGAATTTTGTTTACGTACCGTAAATTCTTTTTTCTTTAATCATCAATGGGAGACCCAGCACCCACCCAGTTGTTCCGTTGCATGTTTTGCATTTGATCTGTTTCCTGTTGGGACAGTTTCTTCCGGGTTGTTGGACCATCTGTGCACGGTTTCTTTCCCGATGTTTCGGGTGTGGTTTATTTGTCTCCTCGCAGCTTATGGACCAAACTGAGGATGTTCCCTGCGGTAGGGGTTTATAAGCGGAGGGGGCGGTGTCTACAAACTTGTAGTACCTAGTGTGACCTCCGGAGGGCAGTGCCCTAAACCCCATTGTCTGGGTCTCCCATTGATGATTAAAGAAAAAAGAATTTACGGTACGTAAACAAAATTCTCTTTAACTAAAAAGATTACTAATCTGTACAGCATAGTAGGTACTCATTACGCACCCCTCATGTAGATAAATGGTGGGAGGCACAGTTCACACACTTGTCATTGTGTGACATGTCTGTATGGCATATCCAAAGAGAAATAGCGCTTTGGCTTTGCTTCAATGACCTATAAAATAAAGACAAAAAAGATAATGAACTTCCATTTTGTTTTGTTTTTTGCATGCTTTAGGGAAAACATATGTTCATTATGTCCTTTATTGAGTACATTTACTCAAGTCTGAGGACGTTGAGCTTTCCTCAAGTCTGGTTTTCCAGACTTGAGGAAAATTCCTGCAGTCATTCTATGTGACTACCAGGGGCGTTGCTAGGGTCAAAAAACATCCGGGGCTCGGGCCCAATGAGCTGCATTTTTCGGAATAAATTTAAATAAAACCCAAGTAAAATGTACTTAAATAACCAGTGACACTCTAAATATATAATATTAACAGTTTTAATGCTTTAAAACATTATAGAGATTGCCAACATGCACTCAATAAATACACAAAATATAACAGTATTAGGCCAACATCCAAGTAATCCTAAGGCTTCTTTCACATGAGCGCTTTTCTGGCGTTAATACCGTGATTTTAAAGTGCATGAATTTCGCTGTCAAAAAACGCCATTAAAGAACATGTTCTATAATGACGGTTTTTTAGCAGTATCTTCTTGACCCCATTGACGTGAATGGGGCGTGCTCCCGGTGAAAATTGGGTGCTTTAAAAGCAGGCGATTAGTGTTCGGGGAGAAGCGCTTATCTGAATAAGCCCTAAAGGGTTTTCTCACTACTTTGATCCACTCATCTAGGATATAGTTCTATCTATTGTGTTAAGGAAAAAATAGCACCAGTGGTATATACAGGCCCCAGCAGTATTACAGCAGCCCCAGTGGTATACAGCAGCCTCCCCAGTGGTATATACAGGCCCCAGCAGTATTACAGCAGCCTCCCCAGTGGTATATACAGGCCCCAGCAGTATTACAGCAGCCTCCCCAGGGGTATATACAGGCCCCAGCAGTATTACAGCAGCCCCAGTGGTATACAGCAGCCTCCCCAGTGGTATATACAGGCCCCAGCATTATTACAGCAGCCTCCCCAGTGGTATATACAGGCCCCAGCAGTATTACAGCAGCCTCCCCAGTGGTATATACAGGCCCCAGCAGTATTACAGCCTCCCCAGTGGTATATACAGGCCCCAGCAGTATTACAGCAGCCTCCCCAGTGGTATATACAGGCCCCAGCAGTATTACAGCAGCCCCAGTGGTATACAGCAGCCTCCCCAGTGGTATATACAGGCCCCAGCAGTATTACAGCAGCCTCACCAGTGGTATATACAGGCCCCAGCAGTATTACAGCAGCCTCCCCAGTGGTATATAGAGGCCCCAGCAGTATTACAGCAGCCTCCCCATACTTTGAAGTATATGAATGTCAAAGGTGGTGAAAGGGTTAAATTACATTATATACAGCACACATGTACTGGATAACACATGCTCATTACATACATCATACATGTCCAGAGTACACACATACTATATAACAGATGCACAGCAGGTACACATCATATACACAGAACATGCATGTAGGACAAGTGTATATACACACACTTCACTATACTCAAAATATATCCTAAATACACAGAGACACAACCCACACACAGAGACACAAAACCCACACAGAGGCACAACATACACAGACACAACCCGCACACAGAGACACAACCCGCACACAGAGACACAAACCGCACACAGAGACACAAACCGCACACAGAGACAACATACACACACACAGACAACACACACACACATACAGAGACAACATATGCACACATACAGAGACAACATATGCACACACACAGAGACAACATATGCACACACACAGAGACAACATATGCACACACACAGAGACAACATATGCACACACACAGAGACAACATATGCACACACACAGAGACAACATATGCACACACACAGAGACAACATATGCACACACACAGAGACAACATATGCACACACACAGAGACAACATATGCACACACACAGAGACAACATATACACACACACAGAGACAACATATACAGAGACAACATATACACACACAGACAACATATACACACACACAGAGGCAACATACACACACGGAGACAACATACACACACACGGAGACAACATATACACACACACAGAGACAACATATACACACACAGACACAACATATACACACACAGACAACATACACACACAGAGACAACATACACACACACAGACAACATACACACACACACAACATACACACACAGACAACATACACACACAGACAACATACACACACATGGAGACAACATATACATACACACAGAGACAACATACACACACACACATACAACATACACAGACAACACACACACAAACATACACACACACACAACATATACACACACACACAGACAACATACACACACACACACACACAGACAACATACACACACAGACAACATACACACACACAGAGATAACATACAACACACACAACATACACACACACAAAACATATACACACACACAGAGACAACATACACACACAGACAACATACACACACACAGACAACATACACACACACAGAGACAACATACACACACACAGACAACATATACACACACAGAGACAACATATACACACACAGAGAGACAACATACACACACACACATACAACATACACAGACAACATACACACACACACAACATACACACACACACACAACATATACACACACACAGACAACATACACACACACACAGACAACATACACACACACAACATACACACACACAGACAACATACACACACAGACAACATACACACACACACACAGAGATAACATACACACACACAGACAACATACACACACACACAGACAACATACACACACACACACAACATAACACACACACACAGAGACAACATACACACGCACACACAGACAACATACACACACACACAGACAACATACACACACACAGAGACAACATACACACACAGAGACAACATACACACACACACAACATAACATACACACACAGACAACATATACACACACACACAGACAACATACACACACACAGAGACAACATACACACACACAGACAACATATACACACACAGAGACAACATATACACACACAGAGACAACATATACACACACACAGAGACAACATATACACACACACAGAGACATGGAGACACACACTCCCCTGTGCTGCAGGCGTGGAGGCTGGTGTACAAGTGCTTTACCTGCTTCCAGCAGCTGAGCACCTCCCCCACTCTCTGCCAGGACTGTCCAGCAGGAGAGCTGTATCTGGTGGATTAGAGCTGCTTCTCCTCTGGTCTGGATCTTCCATAAGAGGTGACTACTCCTATGTGCCGGCTCTCACCTCTTCACTTCATAGACCGCGCCATGCAGGAAGAGAAGAGCACTGGCCAATCAGCTCTGCTGTCACTCGGTTAATTGGCCAGTGCTCTTCTCCTGCAGGACACGCCCCCTCTGTGAGTTGCTGGACCCGGAGGAGGGTAAAAGCTGCTGCACACAGTGCACACATAAAAGTGCAGGTTCCCGGCCGCAACATAGAGCAGCAGACAGAGGCACTGTAGGAGATATAGCAGGAAGTCAGGGAGAGAAGAACTGCTAAAGGCAGTATCTGATAGAGCGGCCCTTCAGCACCTCCGGAGATTCGGGGCTTTATGCATAAGAATCGGCGCTGCAGCCCCGATTCTTAATGCATAGCGACGTCCCTGGTGACTACATTTGGCAGATCCTGGCAGTATGCATTAAAGAGGACCTGTCATTCTCCCCTGGTGCTTGGCAATCTAAATGCAGCACTGAATTCAGCATGTCTGCTGCATTCAGGGAAGAGGGAAGGGGTCCCCCATTTGTCTGTGTGCTGTGTACCCCGAGATATAGCCTTAGGCAAACTCACTGTAAAATGTCAGGAGGGCATTCCCAGGTGCAGGAGTGAGCTTGATTCACGGGGCCCCCCCTACCCCTTTCCTCTCTGTGCCGCCTCCTACAGTGCTGTTTATGCTGTGTTCAGACAGCAGGGCAGGAATCTGGAGCTTAGGTCAGGACAAATGATTTGCAGGATGAGTGACACAGAGCAGGAGAGGAGGAGGCAGAGCCAGCACAGCAGAAGCAGCACAGAGAGGCAGAGGGGAAAAGGCCCCCGTGAATCAAGCTCACTCCTGCACCAGGGAGTGCCCTCCTGACTTTTTCCAGTGAGTTTGCCTAAGGTTATATCTCGGGATACACAGCACACAAATGGGGAAACCTTTCCCTGAATGCAGCAGGGGGGGTAACAGGTTCTCTTTTAGCAAGCCATCAGGATTCCCTTCAATTGGCAGGTCAAGCGGGTAGTTACGTGATTGTCAGTTCGTACTTTGTATACTTTTGTCACATGCCAACTAGATTCCCATCTTCTTCTCAATACTGGCAGTTACATAACCGCCTTCCTGAACTCGTAATTGAGGTGAATCTTGAGTAAGTTACCTTAGTTACCTTAAAACCCCTTTAAGCAAATGAGATTGGAAGAATACATTTCATAGGTGTGTCCAGTAGATAATGACACTCAAGACTTGTTAACAGACACACATGATTTTTGCTAAGTGTTTGGATACATTTTTTTATGCAAAAGCATTAAACTTCCATCAGCCTGACTGTCTGCTTCTACCGTAGCTCCTCTGTCATCACTCCATTGACTATTATGAGCAGCAGCTGTTCTGTTATCCCGCTATGACCTGTATAATTACATGACAGTTTATACAGCACTGGACTAATTGTCTCTGCTTATAATGGACAGGACTAATGCAGCAGCTCTCTGCAGGCTCTGACAATGGTGATAACATGGAAACTAGAAACAGTACAATAATGATTTTACATGTTTTTAAGAGGTCTGCCCAGGCACTATTCAAGGGTAATATTAGTATCGCACTGAAAAATCACCTGGCAGTGTCCCTTTAACTTTGGGTTCTTGTTGACTTCTATTAGGACTGCTCATTGTGCTCTTCAACGTGCTCTTATCAGGACACCCACTCATAGGGAGAATAGCAACAGTCATTACTGTGGGTTCACACCAGTGTCCATATGGTGAGCGGTCTGCACACCATGTCCTATGAAGAACAGTTATAGGATTTGGGAATGTTTAGCTTGCAAAAAAAAAGTCTTCTCTCAGTCTTCAATAGCTGCCTACAAATACCTCAAGGGCTGTCACACTGTACAGGGATCAGCTTTATTCTCATTCGCACAAGGAAAAACTAGAAACAATGGGATGAAACTGAATGGGAGGAGACACAGATTAGATATTAGAAAAAACTTTTTGACAGTGAGTGTAATGAATGAGTGGAACAGGCGGCCACGAGGTAGGAGGTCCCATCCAACTTTACCATTTTATGAATCTACCCAGATCTAAAGAGTAACTGTTTAAAAATGTTTTCTTACATCTTCATACAAGTGAAGATAAGAAATTGTCATTTTTCTTAAGACTTATTAGGCTGCTGTTATATTGATCAAAACTAAATTGATGGTTTTTTGTAACTGCATATAAATGTTCCTAGATTTATCCACAAAACCATACATTGCCGGAATCATGCTGAGAGTAGAGGCCCCGTTCCGCACTACGATGTCCCAGCGATCCGACCTACGATGGGGGTCGCTGGGACATCGTTTTTTGATCGCTGGTGAGCTGTCAAACAGGCAGACTCCTCAGCGACCACCAAGAACGCTGGTAACCAAGGTATACATCGGGTAACTAAGCAGAGCGCTGCACTTAGTTACCCGCTGTTTACCCTGGTTACCAGCCTCCCAGCATGTACTGTGCGGCGCTGGAAAGTCGTTGATCGTTGGTCTCCCACTGTCACTCACGCCGATCCTGGCCGCCCAGCGGGAGACCCAACGATCAAAAAATGGTCCTGGTCATTTACCAACGATCAACGATGAACGACCTCATCGTTGGTACATGTCACACACAACAATGTCGTTTCGATGTCGCTGCAACGTCACAAAACCGGTGACATTGCAATGATATTGTTAATGACATCGTCGCGTGCAACGGGGCCTTTAGACTTTGTTAAAATTATGTTCTTTCACATTTGATTTTTGAATAAACAGTTTTATTTAAAAAAAAAAAATCACATGCAGTTTTTCCACTTCTCATTTTACAGTCAGAGTTTACTAAGGGTTTGACATGGATATTGCTCTATGCATTGCAAATGTGAAAAACTACATCACAAATTGATATTAAAAGGTATCTGTCAGTAACATCAAGACCACACCCATGGACATATGCGGGTCCTTGAAGTGTAAACTTATCTTCACCTGTATATCTTATTTCTATTGCTTAATTTCCAATTAATTATTGGTTTAACTAATATGTAAATGCATTGTAATTCTTATGCCTCCAGAGGTGGTTTTTCCATCTGTCACCGGCCTCTTTACCCTGGTTTATCTGTTTGCCTGGCATCACACAGACAATTAATTATTAATCAGGACTGAGGTGCTGTCATGTTTTGCAATCCTTCAGCGGGGTCTCCTGAGTTCACTGCTGCAGGGAGCCCTCAGTGACTGACTTCACCGCTCCTCGCGGTACTCAGACTGCAGCAAAAGGATGCTTGTTCCATTCCTGCAGTCTTCGTGAGACCATCATTGTGGATTATGGTCTGAGGGTGTGTTTGGGTTAATAAATGGGAAAATGAGTGTTGTCTGTGTGATTTATTTAAAAAAAGAATTTTCTCTGCGTTTGTGTATTTTAACTATTTCCTTTCATGATTGATAATGTGCGGATCTCGTAGAGACCTTATTGTCTTATAACCTATTGTTATCAATCTGGGCTTAATTACAAGCTGTCAGTACTTAGCTGTCATTAACCCCTTCTGTTACCCCGAAGCCACTGCACCAGGTTATCGGGTAGAGCCAGTTAAAGCACTAGGAATTTGCGCTTCTAATGAATGCTCCAATTTGGGGGGTGGCTGCGGGCTACTATTCTTTAGCCTCGGTGGCCCAGTAACTATGGGCCTCACCATGCTGAGAATAACAGTCGCCAGCTGCCTGTTTTTTACCTTGGCTAGTAATCAAAAATAAGGCAAAACCCACACATTTTTTTAAATTATTTTCTTAAATAATTAAAAAAATATATAATGGGCTCCCCTATATTTTTGATTGCCAGCCAAGGTAAAGAAAGGCAGCTCAGGGTGGCAACCCGTAGCTATCCGCTCTATTTGCGCTGAGAATCAAAAATACAGCAGAGCCCTACATCATTTTTTTTTATTATTTATTTTTTCACCCCTATGATGGCAATTTTGTTGCCTATGGCAACCAATCACAGATGTCAGCACAATGGGGAAGTGATGCAACAGCTAATCACAGACACGGTCACAGAGAGTGGATGTCTGTGATTGGCTGTTGGAGCCAGTGCCGTGAATAAATTAGGCAGTCAATGAGTGACCAAGAAGTACAAGTGCGCGGACCCTGGTAAGTAAAGACGCTGATGTTTAATCACTGTATTTTTTTTTTAGCACTCACAGATGAACCTGAACTGTAGTAACGTGGACATCTCAAGGGATTCCGTGTTCGGGGTCTGTGACCGAATGCTAGCTGTACAGTTCCAGTTCGGGTTCACCCATCACTAGTGAAGACTCCATATTCTGGGGAAAGCAGCAACAGATAGATGAAATAAAGGTGTAGATGGATTTGCATTTCAAAGACCTTCAAATCCATATATGTGGTTTGGTTTGGGGGTGTTGATCCTCCTTTTAAAGTTCACACCACCAGTCTTACTTCCATTGTAGATTTTTAGCAGCAAGCCTCGTACAGTTTGCTCTTACTAAATACACTGCAAATTATCTGCTTGGTAAAACAAATCTGCCACATGTCAAAACAGTCTGGTTACAACCTAATGGGACAAATTCAGAAATGACATGACGGACATGAGGGTGAATAGAGAATCTTATCCTGTGATAGAGATCAACATAAAAGAACCGGCTTCCGTGTTAACCTTTTTTTGTTATCTCCTAAGAATGTATATGATCTATGTATTTAATGTATGACACTTGGTCAATCATCTTCGGCATCTCCAGATGTTTATTACAGCTTGTCAGCAAATTGCACAGAAAATGCTGGATACCATCTTTTTTGCTTCATTTTTAAGTTTTGTCTTTTATGCATCTTCTGTTTGTAAATTACTCAGCTCACATTTACAAAGTTTAACACATTCACACTTAATCATCATAAAGTTTAATTTAGTAGAAACACTTTGATACAATAGACTGGCATTTAGTTTTCTCCTTATGGGGGTGTACATAGAGAAATTCCCTTGGTGAGAGCAGTCTGTCAGTGTCCTATGTCTGCCCGGTGTATCTCAGAAGACAAAGTGTTCCAAGCGCTAGAACCTTGAAGGAAATGTTTTGACGTTTCTCTTATGAATGCTGCTTTGTGTTGGGGCGTCTCGTCACTCACTCACCGTTATGCTACATAAAATATAATTAATTGTACGGTGAACTGTGTGAATTTAGACGTCTGCCTGTTTAATCCGTTTTTTCTGTGCAGACACTCTCGCACAGCTATGCACTTGTGTATTCTTTTGGCCGGGGCTCTGAGGTCTTCATATGCTGCTTGTGATATGTGATCTCCGTCCCTGCTGCTCCTATCCCATCTGCATTTTCATCGTCCTAAAGGAAACTGCCCATCAATCAGCTCCTCTGGTGTGTACTCGCAGCTCGCTGGCACGTTGGCTGATTAAGTCAGGGCTTTGACTCAGTGTTTGTGTCTCATAACACCCCAGCAGGTTGAAAGATTTCAACAAACAGTCCCCTGTCTTTATCCTTGGCTTAAAGAACTATTCGTATTCACCAGTATCTTCTCCACCAAAAAGCAGAGAAGGGCCCGCCACCCAAGCCTTGTCTGAAGACCTTTCCGCTTTGTGGCGCAGTGTCCGATGTCAGCCCATCAGACCGCAGATTGATTTATCGCACTCTACATCTCAAGCTGTTCCACCTCCCCTTGGACGTCTTCCGCTTATTTGTTACCTAATGTGGGCGTAGAGACAAGGAGAAACTGTATGCCGTATTCCAGGTGCTAGCTCTCTTTATCGGCCTGATCTTCTGTGGTTTTTGGATTAGCATTTTCTTGTGAGCCGCCTGAATAAAAGTAAATTGTCCAACATTGGATCTTATCATACAGCTGCAGTCTTTATTTTTCTGCAAACTTTTGGTGTACGGGTGTGTAATTTCTCCGAAGAATTTGTTCCTTAAAGGCACAAAATGCTTTTCATGTAATCTAGTGAGAATTAGATTAGAAAACTGTTTTTTTCTAGAATATCAATTTCCAATGATAGAGTGATTGAAGGTCTAGCCTACAACTAATGCAGGAAAATAGACGGCATCTATTAAAATATTTGAGTTTTTATCAGAAAAACCGTTCATTAGTCGGCTTTAGGCTTTGTGCCCAAGACAGGTTGTGAGTGAGTTTTTGACGGAGTATTTTCGCAACATCTCAGTTCCAGCAAAGTGTGAGGATTTATAGAAATCTTCTCACTGCGCTTCTCGGCATTAACTGACCTGCATCGGGCTTCATATTCCCACCATATCAGTCTCTATTAATGGTATATTGTGTATTATGTCCAGATTTGCCTCATAGACTTGCATTACATGCAGAAAATCGGCATACGTTTTTAGTATAGTACAGCTACGGAAACTGTTCAAAAATGTTTGTAGTCCGCACAGGTCTGAGAGAGAATCTGCTTGATGTTGACACCAGGGCTGTAGAGTCAGAGTCGAAGTCGTGTCCATTTTGGTGTAGTCTGATTCAGAGAAATTGAGGAGTTGGATGTTTGGCTTACTGACTGCTCAGCCATGGTTGTGGAGTTGGAGTCACTGTCATTTTGGTGAAGGTGAGTTGGAGTTGCCAGGGAAATTGAGGAGTCGGATGTTTGGCTTACTGAAACCACAACCATGGTTGTGGAGTTGGAGTCCATTTTGGTGCAGGCGGATTCAGGGAAATTGAGGAGATAGAGTTGGATGTTTGGCTTACTGACTCCACAGCCCTGGATGAAACACTTAGCGTACTGTTACACGGTGCGACGCCGACGGAGTTGTCGGCGGTGACGGGCGGTGCACACACGTTTTTGGCGCCCCGCCAGCGTCGCCATCCACCATTTACATGGGGAGACACCTCCGGCGACGCACCGGCGATCTGACAGGCGGCACGCCGCCAAGGTGTCTCAAAACCCCAGCGGCGATGCAGTACAATGGGAGCCTATGGCTCCCATCGTCTGTCGGATTGCCGTCAGCCAGCGTCATAGCAGGGGGCGGACCGCAGCATGAGAGTGCATTCTGTGGGGCATTTTGCGCTCTTCTCACACTGTTCCGCCCCCCTCCTTCCTCCTCTCTCCCTCCCGGAGGCCATTACAGCCACGTGGAATAGGAGGCAGGCAGCACAGGGGTCCAGGCGCTGATTTCAGATGACAGTCTCCAGGGGGCACAGGACAAGGGACGCTGCACACTGGTGGCACACAGAGGTGGGGTAAGTTGCCAGTAGAGGTTTTCTGTCTCCTCTGCTGGAACTCTTCTCTGCAGGGCACCCCTACACAGGCACTGGTACCAATATGCCGGGCTCAAAGAGCAAGAGGACCAGGGCTCACACGGCTTACTATGCCTTATGCACAGCCTGTAAGAACCCTCTGCCCAGCGGCTATACGTCCCCGCACTGCCAGGACTGCGCCCAGAGTACTGTGCCTCAGCCACCAGTGACCCCGGCCGTTACTGATGCGTCCCCTGCCATGCCGGAATGGGCCATAATTATGTCCCAAACCATGTCTCAATCTATGGCACAGTCCATAGAGAAGCTGTCCTCTACATTGCTACAAGCTCTGCAGAGTCACCTTCTTGCCGCTGCTCAGCAAGGCAGGCGCACAGACCGGGACCGTACTGGCTCAGACCCATCCACTTCTAGGTCAGGACATAAGCGAACCCGTACGTCACGATCCCCAGTGCCTACTCATACTTCGAGGTCACCCCCCAGTGAGAGTCGCCGTGCCTCCAGGTCGCCAGAGTCGTCCCCTGCCAGGGAACACCACACGCAGTCCAGGTCATCCCCTACTGGAGAAGACCACAGCGATACGCAGGAGTCTGAAGGCCTCTGTGACTGCAGCTCAGAGCTGGATCCAGACAGGTCCTTAGACCTAAACCAACCAGACGCCGATGCATTGGTTGAGGATGTAATCACGTCCATCAACCAGGTGTTGAAGGTATCTGAACCACCTCCAGATGCCCCAGAGCATGAGATTGCTTTTCAAAGGGCTAAGAAGCCACCTAAATATTTCTCCGATCACACCGAGTTCAGAGCAATTCTTAAAAATCATCGCTCACACCCGGAGAAGAGATTCGGCAACCGTAAGGCACTAGACCGGCGTTACCCCTTCTTGCAAGAGGTAACACAGACCTGGACAGATACGCCCGTAGTGGACCCCCGGGTATCTAGACTCGCGGCTCAGGCGCTTCTCTCACTACCAGATAGTTCCTCCATAAAAGACGCAACGGACCGTCAGGTGGAACATATGGCCCGATCGATTTTCGAGGCCACAGGGTCCTCTCTAGCACTGGCATTCGCTACAGTCTGGGCAGCCAAGGCTATCATGGCCTGGACGACCAACTTACATGCCGGACTCCGTTCACTTGACTCCGATCTGGCAGACCAGGCAGTTCAAGCTTCTGTCGTGGCTGACTATATTCTACACGCAGCTATTGATTCTGCAAATTGTGCGGCAGTGGCTGCGTCAAACGCCATCATTATCAGGCGTGCCCTCTGGCTACGGGAATGGAAGGCTGATGCATTCTCAAAGAAGTCACTTACTCACCTTCCATATCTCAGCGGACGTCTGTTCGGCGAAGAGTTGGATAAATTAATATCTAATGCCACAGGAGGGAAGAGTACTTCCCTACCTCAACAAAAGCTAAAACGCACCTATAACCGCCGTAACCAGGCACGATTCCGTTCCTTTCGGAATTCGTCCGGCTGGTCTGTCTCCCACCCAGCGCAGACCTGTAGTCGTTCGCCACGCAGGGAGGGTTCAAGGTCTTCGCAAAGGACGAACAAAACCTGGCAGTCCAAATCTGGCCAGTCCAAGCCTAAGGGATCCAATTCCCACAAATTCTCCTCATCATGACGCCTTATTCCCGGACGACACCCCACCAGTGGGCGGCCGACTTTTCCACTTTCATCAAGTTTGGCTGTCTATTATAAAGGACAGGTGGATCAGGAAACTGGTGTCGTCCGGTTACAAAATAGAGTTCACTTCCCCCCTACAAAATCGATTCTTTCTTTCCGTACCTCCAAGGCTCGCGCCTTCTCCAAGGCGGTCAGGTCGTTTATCCAGGCCGGAGTAATTGTCCCAGTCCCTCTGGCCGAACGCTTCCACGGGTATCTATTCCAACCTATTCGTGGTTCCCAAAAAGTTGGCAGTGTAAGACCTATCCTAGATCTCAAACAGCTAAACAAGTATGTGAAGGTATGACAATTTCGCATGGAATCTCTCTGATCCATCTTATCATCCATGGAAAAAGGAGAATTTCTCGCCTCCATAGATATTCAGGATGCTTACCTGCATATCCCGATCACCCCTGCCCACCAAGAGTTCCTCCGATTCGCAATCGGCCAGACCCATTACCAGTTTGTGGCTCTCCCATTCGGACTTGCCACGGCTCCCAGAGTGTTTACCAAGGTCATGGCGGCCGCCATGACTATACTACACTCCAGAGGCGTAGTTGTCATACCATACTTGGACGATCTACTTATTAAGGCTCCCACCTTCAAGGATTGAGAACTCAGTGTCACCATCACGGTAGACACACTAAGTCGCCTGGGCTGGTTGGTCAACCTAAAAAAGTCGTCCCCAATCCCAAGTCTGTCCCTAATTTTTCTGGGCATGCACTTCCACACTTCCAGGGGTCTAGTGCTCCTTCCCAAGGAGAAGGCACATGCTCTCCAGATGGGAGTTCGCGCCCTTCTTCAGTCAGCGCCTCGATCCTTTCGATTTGCCATGAGAGTTCTGGGCAGGATGGTCGCTGCAATAGAAGCAGTCCCCTTCGCCCAACTTCACCTCCGGCCTCTCCAACTGGCCATACTCAAATCCTGGGACAAGAGTCCTTTTTCCCTGGACAGGATGTTCCGCATGTCCTCGACGGTCAAGCAATCCCTACACTGGTGGCTCAAACCAATCTCTCTCTCCAAGGGAGATCGTTTATACCAGGTCACTGGAAGATTCTGACAACCGATGCCAGCCTAACGGGATGGGGCTGGTGTAACGACACCACAGAGCACAGGGGAAATGGTCTCCATCGGAATCCACCATGCCCATCAACGTCCTGGAGATTCGAGCCATCTTCCTGGCATTGCGGGCCTTCCAGCGTTTCCTAGCGGCCTCTCACATCAGGATACAGTCAAACAATGCCACGGCCGTGGCATATGTCAATCACCAGGGCGGAACCCGCAGTGCCCAGGCAATGCAGAGGTAACGCACATCTTACTGGGCGGAATCAACAGGATCGACCCTGTCCGCCGTGCACATCCCGGGAGTAGACAACTGGGAAGCAGACTTTCTCAGTCGCCAAGGCATAGACTCAGGAGAATGGTCCCTGCATCCTGAAGTTTTTCAGCAAATTTGTCATCGCTGGGGGAGTCTGGACGTGGATCTAATGGCATCACATCTCAAGCCAAGGTTCCCAACTTCATGGCCAGATCACGCGACCCCTGGTCCCTTGGAGCGGCGCCCTAGTTCAGGACTGGACTCAATTTCAACTCCTAGACATCTTCCCACCTCTGCCTCTAATCCCCAAGGAAGGGATTCCAGTCATCCTTATCGCCCCAGACTGGCCCAGACGCGATGGTATGCCGACATCGTCCAACTCACGGCAGACGCCCCCTGGCGCCTCCCAGATCGGCCAGACCTTCTATCTCAGGGCCCGTTCTACCACCAGAATTCACAAGCCCTGAATTTGACGGCGTGGCCCTTGAGACCTGGATTCTGACACAAGCAGGGCTCTCACAGGACGTCATTCGCACTATGATCAGTGCGAGGAAACCTGCCTCTGCTAGAATTTACTACGGCACCTGGAAATCCTTTTTTGCCTGGTGCGAATCTCGTGATCAGAATCCGTTACCATATTCACTGCCTAGGATACTTGGTTTCCTACAATCAGGTCTGGAGGCCAGACTGTCCCTGGGCTCTCTTAAGAGCCAAGTCTCAACCCTCTCTGTTCTTTTTCAGCAGAGAGTTGCATTAAAACCGCAAATCAAAACGTTTCTTCAAGGGATTTCCCGTTTGGTTCCCCCCTACAGACAACCGTTGGAGGCGTGGGATCTAAACTTGGTGTTGACGGCGATACAAGAACCGCCCTTTGAGCCTCTCAAAGAGATCTCGCTCTGCCTTCTATCCCAGAAGGTGGTTTCTTTAGTGGCAATCACCTCCCTTCGGAGAGTGTCCGAACTCACAGCGCTCTCCTGGAGGCCGCCATTCCTAGCTTTTCACCAGGACAAGGTCGTTCTACATACGGTTCCTTCTTTCCTTCTGAAGGTAAGGTGGTTTCCTCTTTCCACATCAATGAGGAAATATCTTTGCCGTCCCTTTGTCCGGCACGGTTCATTGGTTTGAGAAAGCTCTGCATGTGCTGGACCTTGTAAGGGCTTTGAGTATCTATGTATCTAGAACAGCGCCCTTTCGGAAGTCGGACTTTCTCTTCCTTCTTCCGGAAGGCAGCCGCAAGGGCTTGTCAGCTTCAAAGGCCACGCTTGCTAGATCGATCAGAGCCACGATTCAAGATGCCTACAGGCTCAAAAACTCGCCACTTCCAGCTGGTATTAGAGCGCATTCTACCCGTGCGGTAGGGGCGTCCTGGGCTATTCGGCATCAGGCATCAGCACAACAAATGTGTAAAGCAGCCACCTGGACTAGCTTACACACATTCACAAAACATTACATGGTCCATACGCAGTCTTCAGCGGACGCGAGCCTGGGTAGACGCGTCCTGCAGGCGGCAGTAGCCCACCTGTAGGATACTGTCTTTACACAACATTCGTTCCATTGTTTTTCCCCACCCAGGGACTGCTTTGGGACGTCCCACGGTCTGTGTCCCCCCCAATAAGGCGAAGGAGAAAAGGAGATTTTTGTGTACTCACCATAAAATCCTTTTCTCTTAGCTTCTAATTGGGGAACACAGCTCCCTCCCTGTTGGCCGTTGCGGGCCGTTTATTTGAGTTCTCATATTGTTTTTTGAACTTGTGCATAGTTGCCTTCTTACAGGCATGGTTTCAGATGTTATCACTGTTACGTTCCTCCTAATGCTTTAGCACAAAACTGGTCAGGACAGTGCCTGTCCAGGGGTGTATACTGCAGAGGAGGAGCCACTGTTAATCTTTTTCAGATTCTGCCTAGTGTCGCCTCCTAGTGGACAGCAGCATAACACCCACGATCTGTGTCCCCCAATTAGAGGCTAAGAGAAATGGATTTTACGGTGAGTACACAAAAATCTCCTTTTTTTGCTGTCTGTCTCGATCAGCCGTGCTTTTAACTTCCATCACCCATCCCTTCTTTTTTTTCTTTTCTTTATACTATTTATCTGATTCATGATGTTCCTTCTCTGGACGAACACCTGTGGCAAGCTGCTGCGGATTCTTTCCATCTCTGTATTTTAAACAGGGTTTTGTATTTGCACATCCCTCCAAGTTGAAGCCCCATCATTGTCACCTCTACCAGTCTGTTTAGGGTTTCTGCACTATGGAGCGCACTGAATTTTTTTATTCTCATTGTAGTTTATTATCTCTCAGCGTGACATACTAACGAGATAAAGATAAAATGCAGCATCAAAAATTCATGGAAAACTGCATGCATTTAAAAAATAACTGCAAGCACCCTAATTTACATAATGGGTGCAGAAATGCTACAGAGATTCTGCAACATCAAAAACTCACTGTGGGAACAAAGCCTTAAGGCCCCGTTACACATAGCGATGTTCCAGCGATCCCACCAACGATTCAACGTGGCCGTGATCGCTGGAACATTGCTATGTGATCACTGGTGAGCAGTGACACTGGACGATGAACTTACCGATGCTGCGTCCCCCAACGGTCGCTGGGATTGCTCACTGTCCCAGGCGCAGCTTCGGAATCGTTCACTGCCCCTGTCACACATGCCGATGCATGCTGGGTAGCGGGAGACCAACAGTGGAAAAATGGTCTCGGCCATTCCGCAACGATCAGAGATCTCATCGCTGGTCGTTGCTACACGTCACACACAGCGACTTCGCTGGCGAGGTCGCTGCAACGTCACAAAAACTGTGACGTTGCGGCAATATCGTTAACGATTTCTCTACGTGTATCGAGGCCTTTACAGTCAAGGACAAGGGCAAACAAAGCTGCAGCTTTCAAAACGTATATTGGTTTCAACCTAATCGCCCCTACCAGCAGCACGTTGAATCTACTAAGTTAGACTTCTCATAAAAAGCAGTATAACAAATACCAGGAATCTAGCATAGACCTACAAAGTTAACAGGATCAAGTGAGACGCTCACTCTGAGTATTCGGTATCAAAGAGGAGGCACTACTCACGTCCTGCCAGGCATGAGTGTCATAAACCTTCAGCACAGCCCACACCAGAGCAGCATCGGCGATGCGTCCCAGCACTACCTACACGAACAGTGAGACTCCTACTGCGCATAGCAGGACTTGCCATATAATTGAAGCAGTAGCAATCACTTATCCCCATGTACTAATTCTTAGGATATTAAGTATTTGTTGTAACAAACTTTGCAGCAAAAGCGGTCTGCCTGTGTTCATGTGTCCACAGAAATTCACCAGCATAAAGGACATTCGCTCTATATAACAAACTTACAAGGAAAACTACATATTTTACTACATTAATTTGACAGCCACCAGCCAGGGTATCCGATATCTAACCAATAATTTGTTGCACCACTTTTTACTATATATATTAATGATTGCAAACAAAAAACATTTTCAGCCTACCCCGTAATCGTCTTCATGAGATTCCATTGATGCGTGGACGAGCAGGGTGGCACACCCCAGACATGAATCAGTAGAAAAGGAAAAAATCCGGCATGATTCCACAATACATGAAAATTTTAATTATTTTATTAGCAAGCGTAATAACATCTCAGGTGTTTCAGAGCTAAAGCATGGTCCATAGTCAAAGTTCCATATTTTAGGTCTGAAACGCGTAACGTGTTATGACTCTTGCTTTTATCTTATCACTGAAGTTTAATATGGACTAATAAAAGAAAGGTTTTCATTTATTGTGGAATCGCTGCTGAATTTTTTCCTTTTTCTACTGCTATATATTTTAACACCACTTAATCCCAAAAATCTAGGCATTATAGACTGAATGGTTGTATGGTTTATTGTATAGGATCTTATTCACATGTATTTTATATTGTTATCCTTAGGCTGCCTTCACACTACGGATTTTTTAATTCCGATGCTGTCCGGTAAAAATCGGACAGCATCGGAACGATTTTGGCCCCCATGCAGCCCTATGGGCATCGGACCGAATCAGATGTGCACTAAATGCCATCCGATTTGGTCCGATCCGATTCTGTCGATTTTTTTTTTGCTCCGATTTTTGCACCGAAAATAAAATCAGACAGGATCGGACCAAATCGGATGCCATTTAGTGCACATCCGATTTGGTCCGATGATTTTAACATGGGGCCCTATGGAGCAGGGTCTGAGGAGACATCTGATGTGTCCTCAGACCTGTTTTCACTGTACTGAGCATGCTCAATACAGTAAAACTGCTCCTAACAGCAGCAGGGGTTGAAAAAAAAAAACCTGTATGCTCACCTGTCCCCGAGGTCCCCGCCGCAGGCTCCCAGTGTCCTCCCGGTGTCCTCGCGGTGTCTGCAGGGTCTTCTTCTTCATAACAGGACCTGCCGTGATGTCACAATCACGTGACCGCAGGTTATGCGGTCACGTGATTGTGACATCACGGCAGGTCCTGTTATGAAGAAGAAGACCTCTGCAGACACCGCGAGGACATCGGGAGGACACCGGGAGCCTGCGGGAGACGGCGGGGACCTCGGGGACAGGTGAGCATACAGTTTTTTGTTTTTTTTTTTATCAGCCCGGAGGGGGCGATTTTATGCTGGAATTGGATGCCTATTTGGCATCCGATTCCAGGCATCAGAGGGAGCCGATGCTGTCCGATTTTATCGGACAGCATCGGCTCCCTCAAAAATCGTAGTGTGAAGGTAGCCTTAGGAGTAATGTAAAAGGTATATTTCTATTTCTGGTGCAGATTTCTTATATTTATCTAGAACAACTCAATACATCTCTGAGAGCTTCGTTCTGGCTCTCGTAGACTTGAATTGGGAGCTTGTGATGTACCTTCTGACTTCTGGCCAATCAGAAGTTACAGGCACAAGATGGTTCCACGGGATCGGATTTGTGCCGAAAAAGGATCAAAATGCCCAGAGGCTGAGTCTAATGGGGTATGGGACCTGGATTTAAAGTGCCAGTCGAGTGCTGATAAAAGAAACACTGTAGTGGTGCTTTAGATAGCTACCGTAAGTTAGATTCATTGCGGCACCATCAACACTCCAACAATCTGCCACTAGGGAAGCCAAAACCTTTGCTTTTTTATCAAGTTTACTGCCCAGGAAACAGTATAATGTGAAGTCTCTAATGGTCTAACCACTAACTGATTACTAGAATAATGCAAACACCCCCTTCATCCTGAAAGCCTTTTACTAATAAGCCATTGACACGTTTATTAAGCTTCTGTGACTTATGAAGCGGCTGCATCTCTTGCACAACAGATGTTACCTGGGACCTGTCTTATGGTCAAGTGCACACGTAGTCACTTAGAATTAGCTTTTACCCATTCTGCAGTTATTCATGAATTTAACTTGGTTATGAAATATTACAGAATTGCAACATAAAGAGTATTTGATAAAAGAAAAAGTATTAAATATAATTGGCCTTTTAAGAAGCTGTATTTTCTTTCTGAACCGTCTGTGTTTTAGTGCATACACTTAAAGTATTTATTGGATCTGAAAGAACAAAAGTCATGTGTTAGCTATTATGTCTTATGCTCTCCTGGGTTTCATATATCTTTATTTTCTGTTCCTTTATAACTAGGGCTATTACTATTTGTAGTTTCTTCAATGTTCTGTTCTCAGCTTAGTTACCAATTGCATGCAAAGCAGTGAAATAAGAGTTCTACATTTCTTGATAAATGTTAGAGAAAACAACAATGGACACATTCTAACGCTCCTAATCTAATTCTGTCCTCCAGAAATTATATTAGGGTTGTCAGTTATATAAAAGGGGAGAAAGGAGGAATGGCTGGCCATCAAGCTATTTTTTACCTCAGTGGCACAATCGTTCTGAATTTTTATTGAATTTACTGGAATTCTCTAAGCAAAAATATGCCTGTGGCCTTCTGTTTAATAAGTTATTCTACTCAAGAATTGCTGAATTAATGTTACAGTTGCACCATTTAAGAAGGTGACGTTGAGAATTCACTATTGTTGTCTCCAAGACATGTCTGAGTTTGTTAACTTGGCCAAGGTCGAGATATGGAGTTACATTGTCCATTAGTTGTTTTCTGCCCATACACATCTAAAGCCCGCCATGCACATTAGATGGCTTTCCTTCGACTGCCTTCTCGGTGTTTTTTCCCATGTACTGGAGCCTTTGGATGGCCAAGTGCTCTTGTGTTCTCTAGGAGAGAGCTGCCAACAAACATCTTTGCCTGTGACTTATCTGCAGGAGGACAAGGTAGTCCTAAATCTTACACAACCGGTTGACATCTACTCCAACAATCAATGTACCCCCTTATACATTAGCCTGTTGGCTGAACCCATGGATATCGTCAGGTACAGCTGACATTAGTCTAAAGCCCCAGTCACACATAACGATATCGTTAGAGAGATCGTTGTAACTGTGACGTTACAACGATCTCTCCAGCGATGTCGTTCTGTGTGACACTTTGCAGCGATCAGGCCCCTGCTGTGAGGTCGCTGATCGCTGCAAAGTGCTGTGGGTCATTTTTAGATCGTTGGTTTCTCGCTGGTCAGCACGCATCGCTGCGTGTGACCGCAAGAAACCAGCGATCAGTGACCTCACAGGGCTGGTTACTATGGTAAACACGGGTATCCAGGCAGCGCGCGCTGCCTAGATATCCGGCGTTTACCATGGTTACCAGCGTCCTCCCTGCTTAGCGATGCCTGTAAGCAGGGAGAACGCTGGTAACTATGATAAACAGCGGGTATCTAGGCAGCGAGCGCTGCCTGGATACCGCGCTGTTTATCATAGTTACCAGCGTTCTCCCTGCTTAGCGCTGCCTATAAGGCAGTGCTAAGCAGGGAGCGATGTGGGAGGTGGCTCCCATGGCCTGATCGCTGGGGAGATCTGCCTGTTTGACAGCTCCCCAGTGATCAGGTAACGACGCTCCAGCGATCCCGGCAGGTCGTTATCGCTGTCGGGATCGTTGGAGCGATCGTTATGTGTGACAGCACCTTAACTTGTATGGGACCCTTTACAATCCATCATAGTTTGATTCTTGTGCAAACACTTAAATGGCAAGCTTCCATTTAGATGGACAGATAATAGAAAAACAAGCACTGAATAAATATTCCCAATTCTGAATGGTCAAATTGCCTAAATAAGCCAGCACCGATGAACAAGAGTTGAATTTTAAGCCATTCTAAAATAATCATTCAAGTATAGAAAAAAAGATGGGTCCCAATGGATCTGAATATCTGTTCTGTTGTATATTTGTATAACAGCCACTGTCTTGTTGCGTCTATTCATGCAACAACATTAAAGAGACAAAGTTGCATTAATTGTATGAAAAAATAAAACATACTTTATTGATTCATTAAGAGCAGGATAACAGAGTAGTGGCAGATAAATTGATGGCTTCAACCGTAGCTCAGTCTTAATAGTAACATTGTTATAACAGCATAGCCACTTCCTTTGTAAAACATCAAACCACACACTGTTACATGGCATTATAATTAAAACAAATACAAAAATGTAAATACAATAATTAATAAATATACATTAAATTACTGTGGAAATTCATACCCTTTGGTTGCCTGGTTTTTGCTTTAAGATCCAAAATGCTTCTTTATTTAGGAGAAACTTTCTCTAGTTACCACCACATTTTGACTTATTGACTTTCTCGATTTCAAAGAAATTGAAGGATGCCAGATTGCCTTTGTGCATTAGCGCAGTGATATTATGAATATCTATTAATAATTGTTTATTGTATTACCTTTTTTAAATTATTTTTCAATTATGATTTCATGTATGGTTTGATGTCTTTAAAATGAAGTGACTTTCCTGTTAAACTATGTTACAAATTTTACAATTAACACTTTGCTTCTGTTTAAACGCATCAACTGATGTGCCACTACTGTTATACTGCTTCATATGAATCAATAAAGTATGCTGTTTTATTTTTTCATACAATTTTTGTCACTTTTGTTTCTCTCTTTCCTGTTCTTGCATAATCCTTGTTCCTGGCAGCACATCAGCCTATGTAAACAGGTGATGTGCTGCCGATAACATAATATTCTATGTGCACAGCCATCTGTGTGCATATGAAAGCTGCACAAAATAGTCAGCTATCCAAGAGGCCGTGTGAAGAAAAAAAAGGTAACAATTGGTGAAAAACAGTTAAAAAAAATAAATAAATAAACCTATGCAATCCGAGAGTCCTCAGTGGTCCATACCTTTTAATGGCTAACTGAAAAGATGGTAAACATAGCAAGCTTTCGGGGCACTGTGGTCCCTTCGTCAGGCTGGTAATGACACAAATTCTGAAGACACACACATATATACTTAAGCAATTGAAAGAAAAAAGAAAAAAAAAGGCAAAACAGTGTTATATGCTCTGGTGGATATGACAGGTTACGCAAAGCAGAGTGGGGTTAGGGAAGGGAGGGGTGGAGAAGCAGGGACAGAGAAACCAGATTTCTAAGATTAGCGGAACCAATTGTATTAGGTAAATGGTTAGCAACCCATGGAGATATAGGTATATATTAGATCCTTATGTATTATTATTATTATTATTATTATTATTATTTATTTATATAGCGCCATTGGTTCCATGGCGCTTTACATAAGGAGTGGGGGTAACAAGGACAGGTACAGTACATATGAGCAGTCAATGCTTGCTGATACACGACGGGAGAGGTTCCTGTCTACGAGGGCTCACAGTCTACAAACAACCTCAAATAATATGTTGCTAGTAGGAACATTTATATCAAGATGGAAACAAAGTGTCCACCTGTTTATCCAAAGTAAATAGGTGAATAAAGGGGATCCTTCCAAAGTAACCCATTCTGTTATCTGTACAATATAATAGCTTTAAATATTACAGGGGAATACAATTGTGTAAAAGAAATATGTCATCGATTCATAAACCTAACAGTGAGTGCATAACATATAATAGGGATTACCTTATGGCACCCGACGTGTGTTTTACCCAAGCTTCTTACATGGGTAATCAGAACACAAGGATAATCCGAATCCAGGGATCCTGACCGCTTCAAGTCTATTGTGAGAAAAGCTCTCTAGCAATATTAGTTAGTTTCAGAGCCACTTGTGCATGCTGTAGTGCAAACAGCTTTGTACGTTTTGCCCTTCTTGAGTCGGAGACCGACCACCGCTGATAGTCCGCATAGGCGGCCGGCCTACGTGGCAATGATGAAATAATGTATATAATGAAAAACCCTATCCGTTCTTCAAAATGGAAAAGATTTTTAATAAGCAGGACTTTGCAATTTTACCTCTCAAAGAACTTGAAAATAAGCCTTTAATCTTTTTATGTTCTGATTAATTACAATTTCTTCCACCTTTTAGACCAGGAAGTTGGATGTGTATTTTGAATATGAAGAGAAGTTGATGAGCAAATCTACTTTGGACAAGTCTCTCTTAGACGTCATCTCTGACCCCGACGGTAAGTTTGTGTGTTTTTTATTTATTTGGGCCCAATACTGAGGAATCGGTCAACCTGACAAGGAATGTCAGTGGGAGTTAAATGCTGCTAGTTTTGTATTTGCTCCTAATCCTCAGGCTACTTTTCAGGCCTTGGCTTCTGAAGCCGGCACACTCAACACCTCGTTGATTACAGTCTCCGGCCTCACTGCATGCTTTAAGGAAGCTGCTGGCAGAGAGAGTACCACACATCTCTATGCATGGCTCTGGCCCAGAGAACTGACTTCACATATGTGTACTTTACCACCAACACCTCTTGAGACATTATAGATGCTTTTATTTGCAATACTTTTGGTATACTTTTCGACCAACAGAATTTAGTGGTCATATATTGGTCTATAATTTGGTTTGTTTTTAACTTATGCAGTATAATACTGTAAAGGGTATTCATCATGACTGAGGTTTTGTATGCCAGGTTTAGTCAAAAGTCAGCTAAAGTAACGTAAAGCAAATTCATTACGGTCCTAATTAATGAGTTCATTAAGCTTGTTTTTAGGTTGCCCTTACATCAGAATCACAAATTTACTTCAGTTACGAGCCACTTTCTAGCAAAAGTTATAATGAATTTGTTGGGCTTACCATTCTGACTTCTACCAAGGCCTGCTTACTTTTTATATGAGTAAGTGACCACGATCAGGACACGCTTCCTTCTTGATGTAGCGTGTCTTCTCTTGCGGTGACGCTAGTGTCCTGTGCAGGAGAGTGCACTGTCAGCGTCCACGATCAGGGTTCGGGCACACCGGATTTTCACTGTGTTCTCCCGCTCAGAACACTCGCGTTTCTGCAAGAGAAAATTAACTGGTTGCGGTTCTGTAAACTGCGCTGCATGTCAGATTACACAGCATTAAAAAGAAGCACAGTGGACACGGAATTTCTATAAATCCATCCACTATGCTTGTACTGTACAACGCACCTTTTGGGACACAGGGAAAACAAACATCATCCAAACCACTGCTAATCCTGATTGTGGGCACAAACTCTAAAAATGGTCAGTCTGGCATAAAACCTGCAATAGTCGCAAAATTGTTGCATAAAAGTATGAATGTTCTATGCATCAGAAAATATGCACGATAATTTCCCCCACAATGCTTCCAGGTGGTATGCTTACTATTCAGCATGGGAATCTGACAGGGTTACAATTACTTATAACCAAGCTTCCACTGATATAAATGGCTATTATAATTAATTTTTATTATAGCGCCATTTAATCCATGGCGCCTTATATGTGAAAAGGGACATACAAAGACAAGTATAATAATTATGACCAATACAAGGGACACACAGGTACAGGAGGAGAGAGGACCATGCCGGCAAGGTCTCACAGTCTACAAGGGATAGGTGAGGATACACTTGGTGAGGGTAGAGTTGGTCGTGCGGTGGTTTAGTAAACTGAGGGTTGCTGCAGGTTGTAGGCTTGTCGGAGAGGGGGATCTTCAGTTTCCTTTTGAAGGTTTCCACGGTGCGCAAAAGTCTGATATGTTGGGACAGAGAGTTCCAGAATATGAGAGATGCCCGGGAGAAATCTTGTATGCGGTTGTGGGAGGAAGAGATGAGAAGGGTGGAGAGAAGGTGATCTTGAGGGGATTGTAGGTTATGTGTAGGTAAGTAGCGGGAGAGATTGTAGATGGCTTTGTATGTCATAATTAGGGTTTTGAACTGGAGTCTCTGGGCAATGGGAAGCCAGTGAAAGGATTGGATGGGGAGAGGGTGGCGAATAGCGGGGGAGACAGGTGGATTAGGCAGGCCGGGCTTAAGATAGATTGGAGGGATGCAAGAGTGCTAGAGGGGAGGCCAGAGAGTATGAGGTTGCAGTAGTTGAGGATGGAGATTATGAGAGCATGCACAACTGTTTTTGCAGTTTTTTGGTCAAGAAATGTAAGGATCCAGGAAATATTTTTGAGTTGGAATTGGCAGGAGGTGGCAAGGGTAGTACGTGCTGTACTGCTCCATCTTGAATGTTTTCAGCAGGGTGTAGGATTGATAACAGGATCCGACAAGACTCGAACATTATATGAATTCATTTATTGAACTGTTGAAGAATATTATCTAAATTGATTCTAGTTACACCTGACATAAAGAGGGTCACTACCAATACAGTGGCAATGAAAACCTCAAGCCTCAAAAACATGTGAACATTGTTGTCTTACTAACAAAAATCCATATCCCTTATTAAAACATAAGACATAGTAAAAAGAGTTGTTTTAGAGAGAGGGAGTATAAGGATCACTGGTGATTGTATTCTGTCACATTCTTGGTCTTTTATCTTGTTCGCCCTACATATTTACAATGTTGTAAATGTATGCACGTTACTAGAATTTTTACAAGTACCAATGCATGCACCTCTGGGGAAAAATAAACTGTTGAATCCATCTTTTTTTGAATCATTGTGTTTTTATTAAAGCATTTTCAAACATATAACATAAATAAGGTGAACAAAAGTGTACCCGAACAGAAGGGTACAATGGAAACAAAGCTGTTACATAGATAATTAAGTGTACAACTTTAGATTAAAATGTAACCAAAAAAAAAAAAAAAAAAAAAAGAACAGTTTTCTTTAGAACAAACAAGGAAGGAAGGGTAACCTTAGGGAAGGTAGGGAAGAAGGGGAGAGGGGGGGGAGCATTTAGCAGGTCGGCTAGGGACCCCAGAATAAGGGGAAGTGTCTTAAATAATAACATTAGTCAAACTGACTTCATCATCAATCGTATTACAAGTATGTTTAGTTGGATATTACCACGTTATTATGTTGCGAGCTCACCCATGTGTCCCACCAATTAATGACTTTGGTGCGTTTAGCTGTATCTGTTGACAAAACCAGTTCGTAGTTGAGGTGCAGGTTAAGTTGGGAGATGACTTCCTGTATAGATGGGAAGGTGGGGTTTTTCCAGTGCCTGGATATGCAGTAACGAGCTGCTATAAGTATATTTGATATAATTGGTCTCAGTCCCCGAGGTAAGTCCTGAATCTCTAAACCTAGTAAGGCCATCTGTGGAGTCAACGTGAGTTTAAGACCGGTAGTAGTACATATCAAATGGTTGACTTGTGACCAAAAAGAGCGAATGCCCAGACAATTCCACCAGACATGTGTAGTGGTTCCAACCTCTCCACAGTTTTTCCAGCACAAGTTCATCCCAGGTCGGAGGCCTGTTTTTTTTAAAACTAGCAATTTTGTCTGGAGTCAGGTACCATCCGAATTGAAGTTTCTTAGCTTGCTCATGGTGGTTCAGGCATGAGGTATAAGAAAGAGCATGTGTTGATGCCTTCAACCACTCTTCAACTGGTGAGGTGAATGCGAGGAGAGCTTCCCATTTCGTCATAAACGGGAGCTTAGACTCTGCCTGTATTTCTGACATAGCCCTGTAAAAAGAGGAGATTCCCCCGTTGGCAGCAGTTGTTTGCTTGAAAATGGATATAACCTGTGGAAGGCTGGACAGTGTATCTTCCATTGGAATAACTATGGTTCTGAGAAGGTCTTTTAGTTGAAGGTAAGAAAAGTAGTCAGCATTAGAAAGACCATATTTTTCTTTCAGAGTTGCAAATGATTGTATTTTGGCATTGTGCAGCACATCCGAAAGATGTTTAGCGCCCGCCCTCCGCCATTTCGCCAGGGAGAAAGCTGGGGAGTCTACACAGCATTCTACAGCCCTCAGTGTTATGTATCTATATAGGCCTTTTAGGAGTAAGAGGCTGACCCCAGACCAGACCTCAAGCACCGCTTGCATGGACCTCAGGGGGAGGTTTCCAGGCCTATGGCGGAGGAGGTGTGACTCCAGCAAAAGACGAGTTGAATTTTGTGGGGAATACCAGGATTCTATTTGTAGCCACAGAGGCAAGGAGTTTGCTTCAGCATTGGGGATCCACCATAACTGTGAGATCTCCAGATTAATTGCTCTGTAGTAATACTGTATGTTGGGGGCACCCATACCTCCCAAAGTAGTAGGCCGAGTTAACATTGAGGAACCGACTCTATGAGGTTTGTTCATCCATATAAATTTGCCCAGAATAGATTGGAGAAGGTTAAGGGTTTTTCTGGGAAGCGTTTAGGGATGCAACGGAGAAAATATAATATTTTCGGAAATAGTAGCATTTTGGTAATTTGAATTCTGGCAATCCACGACAGCAGCGAAGGGGAGTAAGACTGTATCAGAGAGCGTAATTCCTTAGTTAGATAATCAGAATTTATTTTAACTATAGATTTGGTGAGAGAGATTTGGATACCCAGATATGTGAAGGATCGGGAGATCCATATGAAAGGTAGCGTTCGACGTAATGTCAATTGTTCTTTAGCTGGGATATTTACTGGGAAAAAGGAGGATTTGGATAGATTGAGCTTGTAATATGATGCTGCTGCGAATTCTTCCAGGATAGACATTAAAGCCGGAACAGTTTGTTTAAGATGAGTGCATGTGAATATCACATCATCTGCATATAGATTAATTTTGTGTTCCATTGGTCCCACCCACACCCCCGAGACCTGCGCCGTGTTACGCACTATAGATGCCAAGGGTTCCATGACCAGGGCGAAGATCAGAGGAGAGAGGGGGCAGCCCTGTCGAGTACCATTTGTAATCTCAAATTTTTGAGATAAGAAGCCAGAGGCACGGACTAAAGCTGAGGGGGATGAATACAGGGACATTATAGAGTCCTTAAATCTTCCAATAATATGGAACCTATCTAGGACTTCACTGAGGAACCCCCAGTGCACCCTGTCAAACGCTTTCTCTGCGTCGAGTGAGAGTAGTGCACCGGGGGCACCCCCCCTCTCCATGATGTCCAGCAGGTTTATTAGCCTTCTTGTGGCATCTCTGGCCTGACGCCCCGGAATGAAACCCACTTGGTCCCTGCCCACGAGGTCCGGAAGTACTTCCATAAGACGACTGGCAAGGATCTTGGCATACAATTTAATATCACAATTTAACAGTGCTATCGGTCGGAAGTTACTCGGGGATGTGGGGGGTTTGCCTGGTTTGGGAAGGGTAGTGATCACAGCTTGTAAACCCTCCTCCTTGACCTTTCCCGTGGACTGCCAGAACCGAAACAGCTTAGTTAAGTATGGGGTCAATAATAGGGAAAAGGAAGTGTAATACTTATATGTATATCCATCCGGGCCTGGGGCAGAGTGTCGTTTGGAAGTTTGGATGGCCTTTTGTACTTCCATTTCAGTTATAGGGATATTTATTTGAGCAACCTGTTGGGGGTTCAGAGATGGTAGTGTGGCCTTATCTAAAAAGTTTTTAATTATTGTTTTCGTTGGTTGAGGGGTGCATGAGTCATTTTTAAATTATATAAAGTTTCATAGTATGTTCTAAACTGATCTACAATTTTTATGGGGTGTCTTATTTTGGAACCATTTGAGTCCAACAAGTGAGAGATTTTGGTGGTGGCCATACGCTTGCGGACTCGTCTAGCCAGCAGCTTCCCTGCTCTATCTCCCATTGAGTAGAACCGGGCTTTAGTTCTGGTCATGTCTTTTTGTACTTTGATCAAAAGTGTAGTGCGGAGTTGTCTACGAGTTTCTAATAGCTCAGCCGTTAAAGTTGGGGAAGGATGGGATTTTTGTTTGTGTTCCAGGTTTTGGATTTGGGTCGTGAGGGTGGTAACCCTATTTACGTGTTGTTTTTTTCGCCCATGCTGACATCTTGATAAGTTTACCTCTGAGGACAGCTTTGTGCGCTAGCCAAAGTGTCTCTGGGGAAACGTCTCCTGTGTCATTTAAGGAGAAGTAATCTGTAATATATCCTGATATCTCTTCTAGGTGTACAGGTGAGGAGAGAATATATTCATTAATTTTCCATAGTGTAGTGGGAGATACAGCCAGTGCATCCTCAAATTTAATGGCAACAGGGCGTGGTCTGTCCACGAAATGGAACCCACTTCAGCTGAGAGGCAGAGCGGGAGCAAGGTGTCATCAATTAGAATGTAGTCAATTCTTGACCAAGAGCCAAATCTGGGTGACATATAAGAATAATCTCTCTGCTCTGGATGAAAACATCTCCAAACATCGTGAAGCCCAAATTGCGTAAAAGTCGGTCCCAACTCTGCCCTATACGCTCCGATTCCAGAGCAGTCCATTTTTTTGTCTGCTGGAGCATTTAAATCTCCGGCTATAATTTTCCTTCCCAATGATAGGGGAATAGGGTTTCCAGAGTTTGAGACAGAAATTTAACCTGACCTGTATTAGGGGAGTATATGGACATAAGTGAGTAGGTGGCATTATTTAATTTGCAGTTAATGAGGATATAGCGTCCCGCTGGGTCTAGTGTAGAGGATATGTGTTCAAACGTTAATCTCTTATGAATTAGTATAGCCACCCCCGCTTTTTTGGTGTCTGCTGTCGCAAAGAAACTATGAGGGTAAAGATGCGACTGCATTCTGTGTGTATCTGCTGCCAACAGGTGCGTCTCCTGTAGAAACAAAACATCATACCGGAGCTTTACGATCTGTCTCCATGTCAAAGAACGTTTCTCAGGACTGTTAAGTCCATTTACATTTACTGAACCGCATGTTATACTCATGGTGGATCAAACACATTCAATTGTAGAATACAATCATTACTGTTGGGAGACCAGCCGACCTGTAGGGGGAGGGGGGGATGGGAGAGGAGGGAGGGAAACACATGAGGATTATAGGAACAAATTCCATTAACTGGAGCAACAATAGGCATAATGAGCATTATACACTGACAAGTAAATCTTGCGTACATCTTGTCCAAAAACCTGTGGGTAAAACCACAGAAAAATAAAAACAAAGAGTGCCAACTGAAACGCACTCAAGGGGCAATATTATCCCAGTATTTACTGGGATAAAGAAATAAGCAAATCAGTACAGTAGAGGTTTAGATTGTAGAAGAAGTGAGAGAGAGAGGGGAAGGTCTTAGAGTGTAGGTATGCAGAAAGAAAAGAAAAAAGCAATATAGGAGGGGGAGTGAGAAGATGTGTTAGGGAGTAAGGATATGCCAGGGGAAGGCACGTGTGGTGGGGGAGGAGAGGGAGGGATGTGTGAAGATTTAGGTCGAGTGTGAGAAGAAGAAGGTAAGATCAAGAAAAAGATTTAGAGATCTAAACAGAGTTGTTCAGAAAGAGAACACTAAAAGGTACAAAGATAGTTTCAGGAACATAAAAATACAAGAGTTCCTGATCTACTCCGGGCTATCAAGCTTTATGGACCTGCAGTGGTATCATACTGTGAACCATTCAGGATCAATTCTTGGTCTGTTTCCTCTTTTTTTCTTTCCATCCAAGCCAGTTTGTGAGCCAGGTTTATCCGAGCCCTCCACAGGGGGGGAGTTCATCAGTCCCCATTGTTTCAATAGTCTTTCTGCATGAACAGGCAGTAAGCAAACATAGGATTTGTCCTCTTTTTTGATGATAAGCTTTGTAGGGAATCCCCATCTGTAAGGGATGTCATTATCCCTCAGGATTTTAGTGCAATGCTGAAATGCTTTGCGTTGAAGTAAGGTTCCAGGTGAAATGTCCTGATAAACTTCAATATGTGCATATTTATCTGGTAGTTCAGGACGAGACCTAAGAGACCTGAGAAAGTCTTCTTTCACTTCAAAATAGTGCACTCTTGCAAGAATGTCTCTGGGCAGGGAGGGATCCAGGTTTGATGGCTTTGGTATCCTATGTATTCTATCAATTTTGAAATCCATGGGGTCTGTGTCTGGCAGAGCTGCAGTTAGGAACCCCTGCAGAAAGCCCCTTAGCTCTCTATTTTGCACATTTTCATCCACCCCTCTCAGCCTTACATTGTTGCGGCGTGATCTGTCCTCAAGGTCCAAATTTTTGCTTTGGACCCTTGCAATCTGCTCTTCTAGTTGTTCGTTTGTGTCCAGCAGGGCATTATGAGAGGAAATGATCTCTGCTAGCTTTCTTTCTAATGAATCTGTGCGTGAGCTCAGCTCTGCTATTTCACCCCTCACCTCCGCCACCATTTTCATCATGTCGGCGTGGAGAGAAGCCCGGAACTCCTCCAGCAGCTCCCTCATGCTGGCATGTGTTAGGGGAATCTCGGGTGCCTGACTCCCGCCAGCCACCTCCTGAGAGTGTGGACCGCGTTTGGCCGCACGTGCTGCTCTGGGTGAGGGAGGCGCCATGTTGGGCTCCTGGAGCGCGAAGGGCTTGGGGGCTGTGAAAAAGTCGGATACCCGCCTTGGTGCTAGTCCTGTCACTGGTCTGGTCTTACCCATCGGTGCAGTGAGGGATCCGGTCTTTTGTGGTGCAGAGGAGATCGCTGTTGCAGGCTCTGGAAGCTGGTAATGGCTGTTTCTGTGCCCGGGAGATCAGGAGCTCAAAGTTATGCAGCCTCTGCCATTGCCAGTCAGGCCACGCCCCCCCTGTTGAATCCATCTTCACCAACTACAGACTTCATATTATTAAAATATCATGTGAACAGCACACGTGAAACCCCCTGTTATTTTTGCCTCTACGCGTTTCAGTTGTGAAGGATCCTTAGTCATAATATCAGACTGTTTTCTCTGGGGCGTGTACTTCTTTCTTTTGAATGATGCTGCCTGCTTATGATTGGTCAACATCATGAAGAAGGAAAAACGCCCCCTCACCATAGCTTAGTGCTGATTCCTTAATGTCGGAGATGGGTGACAGACTGCCCTGATATCCTGGCTTGATTTTACAATATTTATAACCGCAACCTTTCAGGAGCTAAAAGGCAAGGGGGTGCAATTATCTGCTGTATAAATGTTAGGAGATATCCTCTCTTCTGGAAAGTAACAGTTGTGCACACTTAGCCAGGGCCTGGGCAAGCACTAGTGGCCAAGCTGCATGGTAACTAGCTGTACAGTATGAAAGATAAAAGTTCTCATTACAGGAGAATGACAGCCGATAAAAAGCAAGTCTGTTGCAAACTTGCTTATTTTGACGCTGTGTAACTAGTTAAAGGTAATCTGTCAGCAGGTTTTTGTTTTTGTAATCTGAGAGCACGATGATGTATGGGAGAAAAGAGCCTGGTTACAGGGATGTGTCACTTATTACACTGTGTTTTGCTGTTTCAAATTAATATCTTCTCAGCATAATATCTTATCAATCTATTATATAATCACGAATGGGTTTTTTGCCCCTTTTGAGTCCGCTCGCGCTGCGAGTCAGCGTGGTCATGTGGATACGCCCGAAGCATTGGCCGCGCAGCGGCCATTGCGAGCAGTTCTAAGGCGACTCGCTATGCCCGCGCAGCGGGCATGGCGAGTCGCCTTAGCAGCGCGAAGCATTGGCCGCGAAGCAGCCATTGCGAGTCAGAGACTTGCTCTTCTAGAATCCCGATGCATGTGCATCGGGCACCCAGCTAGTATAATATATCATTACAGGATAATCTGCCTTGTAGCCAACCACACCCTCAACACGGGATCATCGCGCCCACTCTGCTAAAGCTACAACAGAGAAAATTGTGATTCTGTTATAATTGCTGCCCCAGTAAACTTAGTTGAAGAGATAAAATGAAGTCAGATGCTCTGATTCATGAAGAGGCATACGCTATACAAATCATACTCCAGTCAATGCTAGAGTAAGATGTGAGGCATAGCTAAAGTCACAGCTCGTTATGAATTTTTTTTAATGAGTTGTGATCACCAGATCGCTGTCCTGCCCTCCTAGCTCTGCCCACTTATTTGGAGTCGGTCGAAAATGGAGTGAGAACTGTGAAAGTTGCTTCATTTTAGTGCAGCTGTCAGTAGCATCAAGATTATGCAGCTTTTCAATGCCTTTTACACCAGAATACTGTTGGAAAAGCTGTGATGAATCAGTCAGTTAGTGATACATTTCTGGAATCAAGGTCTCTGTCCCTAGCTCATAATGCTGTCAGATTACATAGCAAAAACCTGCTGACATATTTCATTTAAAACAATTTACAAGGAATCTGTCAGCAGGATTTTGCTACCTCATCTGAGGGCAGCATAATGTTGAGAAAGAAACCCTGATTCCAGTGATGTATCACTTAGGTTACTGGGTGCAGCAGTTGTAACCCAATCAGAGTTCTTAGATGTAAGATGAAGCTTTCTGTGTACATAGTCTATAGACAGTGAGCTGCTTATCACAGGAGGGGGCATAACTCATTCTATTCTCAGATTACACAGCAAAAATCTGCTAACAGATTCCCGTTATTAACTGAATACCCCGATAAGGCAGCTATTTCAGATTACAATTAGTGGAATAAGTTGATACTTATTAATTTGTACCTATTTTTTAACGAAGTCAGAAAATCCAGCTGATGGTATGCTTAGTGTGACCAGGAGATGCCTCATTTTCATGAACGTGTTTTATTTAGACTGCTTCCTGTCTTGTGTCAGATGCCAGGAAATGCTTGGCACGATCAGTCCGGTGCTCCTGAGAACTCACAAACATCATTAGCACTTCCAAGCCGTGACCCCATGGCAGGTCTCCCTGTCCTGGCCCTGGCATCATTAATATTCACTGCAGAAAGACGCTCCTCGTACTCCTAGTGACACTATGTACAGCAAAAGGCAGTCATTTTATATGTTATTGATGTGGCCTTTATGGAATTCTTCATACTTTCATTTACTTTTTAAAAAATAATCAACGCATTTATATTATTGATTTATTTTGAGTTTAGTGAGATTAATATTTTCCGTATTTTGCGGACTATAAGATGCACCAGACCATAAAACATCCCAAATTTAGAGGAGGAAAATGGGATCCGTCTTGTAGTGTAAATTTAACTTACTGAGGGGACAGTGAAGGAGCAGGGTCACAGGAGGCAGGAGTGGGGTGATTATGCGGGCCCTTGGCTGGGAGAACTGGGTGTCCTGGCAGTGCGTGGCAGGAGCCATTGATCTTCAGCTGTGGGACTTCAGGGCAATGTCAGCGATGCAAGGCAGGAGCCATTGATCTCCTGGCAGCAGGTTTCAAAAAATGCAACGGAGGCGTCACGTGCGCAGATTGAGGTCTCAGCTCGTCAGTGATCTGAGATCTAATTCTGCACATGCGCCGCCTCTGGCACCATTTCTCTGCAGCCCACTGTCAGCGATGCAATGCAGGAGCCATTGATCTCCCGGCTGTGGGCTTCAGGGAAATGTCAGCATTGCAAGACAGGAGCCATTAATCTCCTAGCAGCAAGCTACAGTTGAATAGTGCTTGAGACAGCACACGCACAGATTGACATATTGGCTCATCAATCAGCAGAGATCTATTTCTGCACATGTGCCACATCCTGCACCATTTCTTTGAAGCTTCCTGTCAGTGGTGTGAGGCAGGAGCCATTGATCTCCTGGAACTGGCTTCATGAAAATGGTGCCAGAGCCGGTGCCTGCGCAGATTGACATCTCAGCTAGTCATTGAGCCGGGATGTAAACCTGCACATGCGCTGCCTCCAGTGCCCTTTCCCTGAAGCCCATAGTTGAGTAATTATTGGCTCCTGTGTCGCACCACTGACATTTCCCTGATGGTCATCGCCGGGAGACACCCCTTACTCTCAGCCCCGGGCCTACAGCATAGCCCCATTCTTACCACCACCGGCAGCTTCCTGCGGCAGTCACCCTGCTTCCTGTGACCCCACTCCATCGTCGCTACATCCAGACAATAAGCGTACCCTATGTTTTCCTCTTAAATTTTTTAGAGCGGGAGGGGAGGAGTGTGTCTTCTAGTCCACAAAATATGATAATAGATTTTCCTAATAGGTGCATTTATAACTTTTATATGTGTTTTATTGTGTGGTTAGATATTAGATATTTTTTTGACTTTTTCATAGTTTTATTAGCACCATTCTGATGTTCAATGCATGAAAAACTAACCACCCTATTCTTGTGGCTTAGCTCATTATTAACCCTATTTATTAAATACTTTTATTAATTGTGATTTTCATAATTATGTATTTTTTTTTTTTACTAAATATTGATATATATTTGGTTATATTTACAAGCTATGTGCTGTGTATTAGCCCCAAGGGGAATACGGTTATACTGGGCACAGATAGGCTAAAAGGCCTTTCTTAACATGTTCATGTGATATTAACATTCTATCTTGCTGATCTTGCTCATATCTTGATAATGGATAGCAGCAGCTTTGTGTGTGTGGACTATTCGTGGTAGATTTGGTTCCTGTGTCTGTTTCTTCCTAAAGCACATTTTTTTGGAGCATATCACGATCCATAGAATCATATACAAAGTAACCTTGCATCCAGCGTCCGGACGTGCCTAGCTTGGTGTAGGGAGGAACCGATCACACAGAGGTTAATGGCATTTCACATAATTGTTAACATTTGGTAAAAACACATTTTGACTTAAGGGCTAGTTATTATATTTCTATGTGGAGATAAAGCAGGGATAATCTGTTATTTCCCCATAAAGGAAACACATTAGGAGAGGAAGCCATGTTGTACTGGCTAAGATTATTGGTGCCTCTGTATAGATAGTGTATCATTGCCTTGTCTTGGAAATAATTACAGAATACTTGAGCTGCTGTTTTAGAAACTGTGAATTCAAGGGAGTCTGTCAGCCTAAAAAAAATTATTTATTGGTTATTTAAATCAGGAGTCCTCGGCAGAGCTTCGGAATCGGAGTCAATGTCCATTTCAGTGGGACGGAATGGAGCCGAAGTTGTTATAAAATGGAGCGAATGTGTACAGTTAGTTCAGTTCTGCTGAATGTTTTATCTTAAGAATTTGGGAAATTTTTGAAATGTCCTAACAGGGCTGTGAAGTCAGTAAGCCAAAACTGTGACTCCAATTCCTCAATTTCCCTGAATCCGACTCCACAGCCCCTGATAAGATGATAAAAGCTTACTACAGTAAATTTATCACGTAACCTTGCGCCATGATAGAAGGACTCGGATTCAAGGATATTGAGGAGTCAGGAGTTGTAGTCAGAGGTTTAGCTTACCGACTCCACTGTGCATCCTTGACATGGCCACGCATCAGCACAGTTCTACTCCCTCAGTTACAAGCCTTCACACAAACTCTTTTATATTCATTGACATTGACCAGTTTCTGGATCTTCTAGAAGAGTTGGAGTGGGGTTTTCCTAAAGGCCCCGTCACACTGTCAATGTCGCCAGTGATCTAATCGCTGGCGACATTGACGGCTGATCGCTGGTGAGCTGTCACACAGGCAGACTTACCAGCGATCAGTACCAGCGAGCGTGCTGGTATCCATGTAAACAAGCGGGTTACTAAGCGCCATGTGGCGCTTAGTTAACCGCTTGTTTACATGGATACCAGCTCCCAGCGCTTTCTGAGAAGCGCTGGGAGCTGGCTGATCGCGCGTCTCCTGGTGTCACACGCTGGATGCTGCGTGTCCACCGGACACCATCGCCATGTTTACGGACCTGTCCGAAAACCTGGCGACCATCAACCAGCGATATATCGCTGGTTGATTCACCATGTCACATGCGTCAATATCGCTGCAACGTCATGTGCAGCAGCGACATTGACAGCGATATTGATGCGTGTGATGGCCCCTTTAGTGTAGCAAGTTAGTTGACTGTAGATAAATGGTACGGTAAGTAGACATGCACTCACTTTGTATAGAGAATATTGATAGCTTTTCAAGGAGGCTCCCTGTGGATTGTGAAACCAGGAGTGCCGCTCATCCGGTTGCAGGAGGAAGTGTCCGCACAAGGGAAGAAATAAATCAGAAAACTCGACAATGGCACTTTCTCAAGGAGAATTTAAAACTCATCTGGATTTTACCAACAATCAGTTCTATCATTGCTCCCGTGGGAAAGCACTAGTATCTGGTTTTCCAATATATTGATTGACAATGCTCACTAGAGAGCACTACATGAATTCATTACTACGCCCTGTACACACTGACACTGTCTGAGCCGGCACACACAGTGTCAGAGTGCAAGTGCGTTCTCATATCCCCTCCCATGTCTGCAGCAGCCTCTCATTGCACAGTGAATCACAGAGTAGTGGGCGGCCGATGAGAGTGCGCCCTGACATTGTGTGCGCGCCCTGACATTGTGTGCGCCTGCAGGGCCCTGACATTGAGTGCGCTGTTATTGGCCGGGTTCCTGCAGTGTCAGAGTGTTCTCATCCCCTTTTTTATGTGATCATCGGTTGCCTGTTTGGAGGGAGCGGCTGAATAGGAAAATTAGTTAAAATGTTAATAGAATGAACGAAAAAAAGGCTCCTTTTCTTTAGAATACAAAAACATTATTAAATTACTTTTCTTGCATTAATATAAAAACAAAAACCTCCAGTTGTTAAGTACCCACACAACTGTTACTCCCTGAAGAATAAATCCAGCAGTGGATTTTATGCACTATGTGACAGTAAGGCTGTGTGCCCGTGCTGCTTTTTTAATGCATTTTTTGTGAATTGGTGCAGATCTGTCAGAAGTGCGCAATCCAGCAAAGTCTGAGAATTCTGAAGTTTTGTGCTCACGGCGCATTGTTTCCACTGCAGAAAAGGTGCAGATTTTGCTGCAGCATGTCAATTATTTTCAGCGGATTTTTTAGCTATTACAGCTATTGATTTAAATATGACGTAGATAGAGCACAAACTCGCAGTAATTTTGCACCAAAAACATGCCAAATCCAACAACGTGTTTTTGGTGCGTTTTCTGCCACAAGGTGCCGACTTGATGCTGAGACTTCTGCAACAAAATAATAAGTGTCAGCACATAGCCTGAAAGGATTATAACAAAACTTTTGTTTCTTCTTTTTAAATGATGTAATCATTTACAGTATATAAAACCCCCAAATAATGGAAAAAATACTATACAAAAAAAACAAAGCATTTAACAGCCATATCAGTACAAACAAATTATGGCTTATAGACATAAGCTTAAAAAAAGTGATGTCCAGTCATTAAAGCTTGTTCAGGCCAGGACATTAATGGGTTAAAATAATATAACTCATTCTTCATATTTGTAGGGGTTCATGGACTAAACGTCTCAGAAAAATACCTTATTGAATTATCAACTGACATTTTCCATAGAATTCATAATAGTCATTCTGGTTGGTGTTAGTTCGGCTTAGTTCTAACTTGCACTTTAAATTTTTGTTTCTGTTCTGTTTCAAGAAACAATTTTTATGTGCAGACAATCCAGAGGCACTGTGTCCTGGATGCTGTACCTCCAGACATGAATGAAGACCCCCGGGTGAACGGAGCCTCCCCGTACCCTTGATCTGCGTTAGGGGCAGGGCTGGTTTTCCCTGCTTTCGCCCACTGAGATCGTATCCAACTCCTAAGCAATAGTTTAAAGTGGACCTGTCGCCCCCCTGGTGCTAGTCTAACTGAATGCAGCACTGAATGCGTGTCTGCTACATTTAGGGAAGGGGTCCTCCATGTCTCTAGCCCCTGTAAGCTGTTAAAAAGACTTTATAAAGTTTATGGATAAGGAGTCCAGAGGGACTTACACAGTAATGAGTCATCGCTGTTGTTGGTGTCTTCCCCGCCCCCAGCCCTCTCTGTGCCACCTCCAGCCCTCTCTTGTTCAGCCTCCTGTATGTGTCATCGGCTGCTGCTGGTGTCTTCCCCGCCCCCAGCCCTCTCTGTGCCACCTCCAGCCCTCTCTTGTTCAGCCTCCTGTATGTGTCATCGCTGCTGCTGGTGTCTTCCCGCCCCCAGCCCTCTCTGTGCCACCTCCAGCCCTCTCTTGTTCAGCCTCCTGTATATGTCATCGCTGCTGCTGGTGTCTTCCCCGCCCCAGCCCTCTCTGTGCCACCTTCAGCCCTCTCTTGTTCAGCCTCCTGTATGTGTCATCGCTGCTGCTGGTGTACTCGCTGCGTCCAGCCTTCAGCGATGACACATACAGGAGTCTGAACAAGGGAGGACACCAGCCGCGATGACACATTACTGAGTAAGTCCCTCTGGACTTGTTATCTGTACACTTTATAAAGTCTCTTTAACAGCTTACAGGGGAGCTAGAGACATGGAGGACTCCTTCCCTGAGTGCTGCAGACCTGCTGCATTCAGTGCTGCATTCAGTTTGCATAGCACCAGGGGGGTGACCGGGTCCTATTTAACTTGCTGTAGAGATGGGGAACTGTAGTAACCCACACCGCAGGTGAGAAAACGCTACATGCAATAGAATCACAGTGGGCATGGGATTTCTAGAAATCCACACTGAACGCAACGTTTTAGACGGGGCGGTAAAAGCACTGCTTCTACTGATCGTGTGCACGCAGTCTAACTGGTGTAAACAGAAGCAAAGGGCTCACTGACTTATAATGTGTCCTGGCTGGATTCCATTATATAGTCAATTTTTAGAACGGGGGAAAAAAAAAACAAAATAGCAACTTAATTTAACATAAACAGACCCCTAATAATTATTGGGCTTCGTCTTCTGCCATCAGTTCTGTATGGATTAGTTTTGGACATGACTTTCATTTTCCTGTACCTAAAACTAAATAGAATTGCGGAATGGAGGCGTGAAACCAGCTTAACAAGGTCAGTATTTAGGAAACTGGCTTGTATGTGAAAACCATAGTGGTGTCTATTTACCGTATGTGTTTGGTACATTTTGAAGTCCATTTTTTTCTTCCATTGCTGAGGACATCACTTTTATTCATTGCATTTATTTCATTAGGAAAAAGGACGAGAAATGTTTTGATGGTAGTCGATGTCCTGTAGTAGGTGATGAGATCAACAAACCAAAGGTCTCCCATATAAATAAGTGACCACATGTAACTTCATGGAAATAACTACACTCCAGCTTCTCAAACACACTATCAGTTAGTATGGAAACAGTTTAAAGTAAAAGAAAATGTCTTAATGAATAAGCAATAGCTGTTTAAAATGTCATCCGTGTGGCAACAATTTACCAGTTCTTTCCCAAATACAATGTTTTTTTGAGTTGTATAACTGAACACCAGACATTGAAAGCATAAACTATGACTCCTCAGTGTAGAGATTCTGTCTGATAGTGATAATTACCTCTTGTTTTTACACATTGTTCAACAGTTTAATCTCTACATAAAGGCACTTTCACAGTTCGGGTACAGGTTGCGGCATTCGGTGAGGCCACTTGTCTCCTAATCCGAACACAACTGTCTCATATATAGCTACAAGGCTAATGAGTTCAGGTCCGGAAACCTGCATTCTTTGGACCGTGAATGTCAAAAGTGTAAAACCAGCCACCAGCCTTAAAGAGAACCTGTCCCCTCGATTCTGTGATGGCGTTGTAAAGTTTATAGTTATACCTTTGGTGAAGAAATCCGGTTTGTTGTTGCTCATTTTTTGATTAGGTACTGTTGATTTTTATTAAACATTTTTAAAATCTAAAAAACAAATATATAGTCAAATCAGAGTATTCCATGAACAGTATAATACAGAGACAACCAAAGGATAACAAATCCTACCAGAACCCTTCCTTTACCCACCCTCGCCCCCCATCCAACAGAACTTTTCTCTCCTGATGTATTCAACTCCCTAACAGCTACACACCACTATCACAGTCCCATAGTTTTCGGAGACGTCCCCAAATACGGCTGGGGTCCCCTCCGGACCTAGTATGTCCAACACATCTGCAAATGTCGGATCGCCGAGAGCTACCACCCAAATATATTGCTTGGTATTCGCCTTGTTATTGTTAAAATTGACTGGTATATTCCCCTCTCTACCAAGCTCAACAATTGAAACGCACATTCATCCATAAGCTGAAGATCCTCACTGCAACCTACATAGCGCTCTCACCCATGTCAGTGTAGCAGGTGCCAGCCTGGAGGTATCCAACCATGGCGCCCAGATAGCCTCCCACTTCTTAGCTATCCGCTGCTTCTGGTATACATATTTTTCCATAGCGATAGTATTGTTGACTGCATTGATGACCTCAGTGAATCGTAGAAACAGAGGGCCCCCTCCAGTGAGCCCAACTCTCTTACGGAGTAAAAAGATCAAGAAAAGATCGTGCTTCAGTGATCCGCACTGCCGCCCACAAAAGAAAGCCAAGGAAATGAAGAAACTTGTGTGTTGCTTGTTTCTTCGCTTCCTTGGTTTCCTTTGTGGGCGGCAGAGCGGATCACTGAAGCACGATCTCTTTCTGTATCTTTTTACTTGGATATATCACCACTGTGATGTGGGAGTGCGGATCCAGCAGCAGCTGTCTGAGCAAATTAACCAGTTGTGTGGGAACACAATTGGACCAGGAGAGCATATACACCTATGATGGTACAACCTTATCTTTAAAACGATAAGACCCATTTGCGCCTCTTTGTCTGCCCTTTTTCTTTATTTAGCAACTCTCTTTGACTGGTAAAGTACACGTGATATGCCAGTTAATGTCCTCTAGTAAGTAGCACACCGACAGAAGGCATTTTAAGATCCAATACATTGACATGATATTTAATAAGCATTCGACGTCCCCAGATTCTCAAGCGGGCATTGCAGTCAGGTGATCAGTCACATTAGGGTCCGCACTTCAGCAACCAGCCTCTCTAGCATATTCCCATTCCCGATCGTCAGGGTTCTTACACCCATGGATAGAATAGATGGACAATCTCTGTGCCTCATGACTGATGCCTGTGCACTCCTCGTGTGATCCTCCCATCATAAACAGTATGTTCTATGTAATTGCCACTTAGCCTATCAGAGCTTCCAAGATCCGCAGCCCTCCTTTCCAACTATCTGCATACACCATGGTATAATCCTCCTTGACCATCTTCCGTCACTATCCTATCTAACATGGGTTTTTTAACCCTAGTAAGTGATATTAAGCGATGTTGTGATACATGCCTGCGTTAAGTGGATATTGAAAGAATAGCGTTGGAATGGCATATGTCTCTTAAGGTCTTCAAAGGATGTAGACACACTGTCCGAGTAGAGTTGTGATATCAGTTTAAGTTGTTGTTGCTCTTTAATCAGCATTTGAAGCTTTCTGCTGATTAGATTTTGGTGCACAGAGGCTGTAGTGTGAATTGGGTCGTCTTTCTCCCTGTCTGTGATTCCCGGCCCCTCAGTCTGTCTCTTCTGAAGACATTTCAAAAGAGGAGGCCGGTCAACTAACAAAGCAATGACCTCTTATTCAAAGACTGTATCCAGGTGGAGTCACTGGGGAATCACAGATAGGGAGAAGTCCATACACAGTCCGTTCCTTTCCACTAACATCTGTTTAGAAAGGAAACTTCAAATGGTGATTAGAGAAGAACAACAAAGTGGCTTTTTTCATCAAACGTATCACTTTAATCGGTAAAAAAGCTCCATTACAGCCATGACTTTACTTATGTATGAATTTATATGAAAAAAGTTAGATACTTAGCATGTAAAAAGGCCATTTCTATGTTTGCCCAGTCACGGCGTATCTCATTACTGGGCTCCTACACTAAGATAAAGCCTTTGTATGGGCAAATAGGTGATTGTGTTCTCTATTAGCAGGTTCCTAAGACTAATGGGGGAGTGGTGAACAGTCAGAAGGCATGACCCAAATAAGAAAATAAATGTTATTTTTATTGTATGCTCTATTAGCAGGTTCCTATCTGCCCGTACAAATGGAGGTTTTTGTTTTAAACCCAGAGAGAGGTTTGTCTTGGTGTAGGAACCCAGTAAGGAGATTTGCCATGACGTGGCTGCTGGGCAGAGATATAATGCCATTTTGTATGCTAATTATCTCAATTTTTCACATATTTCCTTAGCAGTATTGCATGTCTATATTCTTATACTCATGGTTTGCGTGCTTTAGCATTGTCTCTTTGTTATAATATGTCATGTTCAGGTATACACCTGTTCACATTACATGTTAGGGAGTGCCGGCAGGTTTCTTTTCTTACTTTATATTACAGGCCTTAAAAATTAGTACTAAATTAAAAGACCCGTATTTCTGAGTCCGTATGGGACATTTAGAAAAAAAAGAAAAGGGTTAACCAGGGAAGTAAGAAGAATAAAATTGGAGCAAACACTGTCCACTTTGACCTGCTGACAGGTCCTCTGTAATGCAATTTTACCAGTTGATAGCATTGTGTCCCTGTAGAGTTGTATTGTAGGGCTTCTTGAACCTTTGTATCCATGTATGTAGCCCTAACACCATAGATACACACAGAAGCTTGTCTAACACATGATTTCCAACAATTTTTACTCTGTAGCAAGTACATTTTCCTTCCACTTTCTGCTGGGCTTTAGCTTCTGTGAGCGGCTGCCCTGCTGTTCTTACACTTCCATAATAATTTCTCAGCTCGGCTGCCTGGCCAAGTGTCAAAGAAATGAGTTATGCTTTATTAGGTGAGAGAGATTATCACTTTCTTTATGATCGGGGCTCCCACATACTAAATTCTTATTTTCAGAGGCCTTTAAAAGACGGAGGATTCTTTAAAAAAAGTCAGACTAATTCATAGAGTAAAACAACTGCACATGTGAATGGTGTGAGAGCAGCGTGTTGTATTGTGTTAGCACAGTCCAATGATCAATAGTTCTAATCTATCACCATCTGTCTAGTTGTTAACTTCAGGAACATGGTTAGTAAGGCATGATGGCTCTGCCTGCTGGATGGTGGAAACTCCTCACCAGTGATTGTACTAATAGACATGACCATCAGATACTTAAAAGGATTGCTCCCTGAGGTCCTACATTGCATGCAGGTTTTGGACTATTGTGTGCTTAGGCTATTTTCACACAGCGATTTTCTTGGATCCGTGGCTGTCCGTTGTAAAACAGACAGCCACGGATCCGATTTGGCCCCTGTGTTATTATATGGGCACGGATCGGATCGGATTTGCCCTTATTGGCATCCGATTTTTGTCGGATCCGATTCTGTCCAATTTTTTCCGGTGCCCAGAATCGCAGACTGCTGCGATTTTGGATGCATCGGACATAATCGGACACGATTTGAAGCGCCTGTGACTGTCTGAGTCCTAACAGTATCCCGACAGATGTACAAAAAACGCTGTGTGAAAGGGTGTAATTTTCTGTGACTATTCTATTATTATTTTATTTTTATTATTATAGCACCATTAATTCCATAGCGCTTTACATGTGGAAGGGGTATACAAAGACAAGTACAAGGTACATGGACAATATATGGCATACAGGTACAGAAGGAAAGAGGGCGCTGTCCGCAAGGGCTCACAATCTACGAGGGGCCGGGTGATGATACATTAGGAGAAGAGAGAGTTGGTCGTGCGGTGGTTTGGTGGACTGAGGCTCACTGCAGGTTGTAGGCTTGTTGGAAGAGGTGAGTCTTCAGTTTTCGTTTGAAGGTTTCTAGAGTAGGTGAGAGTCTGATATGTTGGGGCAGAGAGTTCCAGAGTATAGCGGATGCACGGGAGAAGTCTTGTATGTGGTTGTGGGAAGAAGAGATAAAGAGGAGCAGAGGAGGAGATCATGAGTGGAGCACAGGTTGCGTGAGTGTAGGTATCGGTAGACCATTGTTAATATTTACCATGATAATTTGAGGTTGTATCGCTTTTTGGACCTTTTCTCTCTTTTTGCTTCAAGTATCAGTAGACCATGTCACAGATGTACGGTGGAGAGAAATTGTGAACGGCTTTGTAGGTCATAGTATTTTTTTTTATTCAACTACTAGATGGGTGCCCGATGCACAATGCATCGGGATTCTAGCCGAGCGAGTCTCTGACTCGCAATGGCCGCTTCGCGGCCAATGCTTTGCGCTGCTAAGGCGACTCGCCATGCCCGCTGCGCGGGCATAGCGAGTCGCCTTAGAACTGCTCGCAATGGCCGCTTCGCGGCCAATGCTTCGCGGTGCTAAGGCGACTCGCCATGCCGCTGCGCGGGCATAGCGAGTCGCCTTACAACTGGTCGCATTGGCCGCTACGCGGCCAATGCATTTTTCGTATCCACATGACCACGCTGAGTCGCATGCGACTTTGGTGCGCGAAATCCATTCGTGATTATATAATAGATAATTTTTTATTAACCAATTTTCAAATATAAGAACATCAAATCAATAATAAAGTGATAAAACATGGGAGATAGTAGGAGAATTGGGCAAATGTACCCAGTCTTTGGAAAGGGGTACACTTATGGATGCAGTCTTACCCCCACTTTCAACTCCTGAGGATCCAGGGGTGTCTGTGTTGTGTACGGTGCAACCAGAATTGACCGCCCCAGAGGGTGTCCTGGAAAAAATGTATATGAAGGAAGCAGTCCCATCTCCATGACATTACATAACAATAATTAAAAAAATGAAAAGAGTGATAGAAGGGATAAGGCAGGAAGAAAAGAGATTCAGAAGCTGGAAAGGGATAGAGAGAGGGAAAAGAAGAAGAAAGAGAAAAGGAGAGAAGGGGGGAGATATGTTCCGAGGACCGGGGGATCGACACGTTCAGATTTCCTCCTGCGCTGCAAAGTAATCCCACGGGGCCCATACCTGATTGAACCGGTCCACCGTGACAGACATCAAGGCTGTCAAATACTCCATCCTCCTTTTGTCAGCTATCCTGGCTAACCGGTCATTGTATGTGGGTGGGTCTAGTTTCTGCCAAAGCAATCAGACATCTGGCCGCAGTGAGCATGTGCAAAAGTAGTTTAGAGGCCATTTTACCCACCTTTCCCAGATGTGCGTTAAGGAGGTACCCCAGGGGATCTAAATCCAAATCAGTATAGAGAATTTTTAGAAAGAGATTCCGAACCGAGGTCCAGAAGGTGTTCAATATTGGGCATGACCAAAAAATATGGAGCAATGTACCCACTTCTGAGCTGCATCTCCAGCAGGTGTCAGGAAGGAGAGGATTCAGCTTATGTAGGAAGTCGGGAGTATGGTACCAGAACATCAGCAGTTTATACAAATTTTCTTTATACAATGTGCATATAGACGTTTTAGCTTCCCTTTCCCATATAAATTGCCAAGTCGGGGAAGAGATCTGCCTTCCCAGTAGAGCTTCATACCTTTTCATGTATGAGAAACTATCCTCGTGCTTCCTGCTAGTGGAGGCAAGCAACCGGTAAAGCTCTGAAATTAGGCCTTTAGTATCCGTGCCCCTCCTGCAAATTTTTTCAAACTCCGTCGGGGCCGCCACCCCGAGGAACCATATAAAGATGCTGCATAATCTTTAATTTGGTGGAACTGATAAAATTCCCTTTTAGATAGAGGAGGGATAGTCTTCAAGCAGTCAAAAGGTTGGATCCTCATGGTCCTCCCATCGATGATGTCTGCAAACCTATAAAGGCCCGCTAACAGCCATGGATGGACCTTAGCCGGTTCCATCCCACTTGGAGGCAAGGGATGGTATATGAAGGAAACCATTAGGGAAGATGGGGAGGCCAGCGAGACTCTTTTCTGACAATACTTCCAGACATCCCTCGTAGATTGCATTGGGCCCAATAGGGGAGTTAGTGGATCTATTTGGGCCGGAGACCATAACAGGGAGTTTGGGTGGACAGGTGCTAACCACAATTTTTCAATTTCAGTCCATTTGTTATAGGCCCAGAGTGCCAACCACGACTGAATCCTATGGATATGTGAAGCCCAGTAGTACCTTACCACATCTGGCACTTAGAGGCCGCCCTGAAGCCTGTGCGTCGCCAGGACCTCTTTGGCTATTCTATGTTGTTTGTTACTCCAAATAAATCACATTGTGGCCGATTGGAGGAACTTAAGTTCCCTTATGGGATGGTCACTGGCAATGTTTCAAAGTAATATAACAATTTGGGTGGTCATAGTATTTTAAACCAGGACCTCTGAGAAATGGGAGTCAGTCAAGGGCTTGACAGAGAAGGGATAGATTGGGGAATAGCGGGGAGCAGGTGGATTAGTCGGGAGGTGGAGTTTAGGATACATTGGAGTGGTGCAAGAGTGCTAGAGGGGAGGCCAGTGTGCAGGAGGTTACAATAATCAGGTGGGAGATGACGAGGGCATGGACAAGTGTTTTAGCCGTGTCGAGGTCGAGGAATGAATCGATCAGAGAAATATTTTCGAGTTGGAGTCGGCAGCAGGTGGCAAGGGCATGGATATGTGACTTGAAGGAGAGGGTGGAGTCGAAGATTACCTTGAGGCACCAAGCGTGGGGGACTGGGGAAAGGGAGCAGTCGTTGACAGTGATGGAAAGGTCAGATTGGGTGAGTGGATTGGGGGAAAAAATTATTAATTCTGTTTTGTCCATTTTCAGTTTCAGAAAGCGAGCAGAAAAGAAAGATGAGATAGCAGACAGACATTGCGGAATTATGGATAGCAAGGAGGTGATGTTGGGTCCGGAGAGAGAGATCTGAGTGTCATCAGCGTAGAGGTGATACTGAAGACCAAGGGACTCAATTAGTTGTCCTAAATCAAGGGTGTAGATGGAGAAAAGAATGGGTGCAACTGGGTAAGGTGAGGAGGTGGTGTGGGAGAGGGTGACACTGGATGTCCGGTCCGTTAGATATAAGGAGATCCAGGTGAGGGCCACATCTGTGATACCAAGAGATTCTGTAGCAGATAGGTCAAGGACGAGGAGGATAGAGTAGTGTTGTTTGCTCTTGGTGGTTAATAGGTCGTTGGTAACTTTAGTTAAGGCTGTTTTGGTGGAGTAATGCAGTCGGAAGCAAGATTGCATGCGGTCAAGGAGAGAGGAGTAGAAGAGGTGGGAGGACAGTTCAAGATGGACGTGGTATTCCAGTAGTTTTGAGGCAAAGGGGAGAAGTGATATTAGGCAATAGTTAGAAACAGATGATGGGTCGAGGGAGGGCTTTTTGTATAGAAGGCTTCAGAACTTGCCCGAGATGAGTACAGAAGTCTTCTAGTGTAACCAGGCACATGATGCAGATTGCAGATAAAGCTGAAGACTAAACTTCAGTTTCAAAATGACCTGCTGATATTTTACGCTCCCCGGAGCAAGTGACAGTTTAGATAGGCGCTGCTGTGCAGTACCAGGCAGCAGTCATGTGGTTACTGCCGTCTTGCGCTTATAACTGCTAATCGGCGGAAGTCCATGTTGTTGCACCCCCACCTACTGTATGTAATTCTGATGACCTTTCCTGAGGATAAGACATCACTCCTTTAAGTGACTTTTTCATGTGGAGATGTTATGATGATAATTCTCAGAGAGAACGTCTCAAAAAAATAGGCTATTTGCAGCAAATTTCCCTGAATGTATCTGAGTATTAGCAGCTATGAAAATTGTTAATATCTGAAAGGCATATCACAAAAATCAGACAAGCAGATCTGTCACCATTAATTTAGCCTGCTTTTCATTGGACCAAAAAAAGGAGTACAAGCACTTGCAGTCTATGGAAATGGGGGCTGAAACTTCAAATAAATGATGTAGCAGAGCTGAGTTTAGAATAAACAGGTGGCACTCGTCAATCCATGAAATATCTTGATTGTGTTTGCAGATGGATGCAGAAAGAATTCAGACAGCAGCGTGGATGACAGCCGATGTTAGTGACACTCATTAAAGCGCAGTGTCGTGCAAAACATCCGTCCAGGGCTGCCATTAGGGCCTTACAGCCCTTACCTGAGTAAGGAGCCCGACATTTACTGGAGGGGGCGTGGCCATTTAAACAATGACAGGGGGGGCCCGGGCGTGCTGGCGAGGGGAGTGGCCATTTGGAGCAAGGAAGCCCACCCCCCCAGCCAGCACGCGTCGCAGGCAGCAGACTGAGACAAGGAAGAAAAGTGTACCCCTATAGAGCTAAGCACAACCAATGTTGAGTATGCAAAAACGTGATTTTATTAGGTTATCAAAAAAGTGATAGGCAACAAAGAGCCAGCAAAAATCTTAAAAACATTTAAAACAATACTGGTCCGGACCAGCCCTCCCTCTGTATAAGGCACATAGTTACACAACAGGTCAAAGAGATTATTTATACAGGATAAAACATACACAGAAAAAATAATAATAATAACAGTGTAGTTCTATCATAATCAGACAGTAATATACGGTTAATACAATCAATAAGTACGTATAGATTTATAAATCATATGATCAGTTGTGATACATACACAACAACCATGCATATATACATCAGTGTAGATGGAGATACCAATGCTTCAGAGAGGAAATGGTATAGACATTACCACAGTAGTTTATCTGTTTAAGGCACAGTCAAGATATAAGGAAAGGAACAGTGGTTTGGGGGTCTCAAAAACCGGCTGTGGTAGATAGACTCCCTGAGGTGTGGGTCACCACAACCATGCAGTAAAAGCATCAAACAACATAATAGCCGAATAGCAAGGGTTACCACTGGTGCCTGGATGCAGTGCCTACAGAGGAGGGGTGGTGGCCAGGCCCCACGCGTATCGCCAAACTGGCTTCGTCAGGAGCAGACTGAGGCTGCCTGTATGAGACTGAGGCTCACTCTGAGTGTGTCTTGTGCTGCGCCGGCTGCACTCACTGTGCAGAATCAGAGGGAGAGCTGCGGCGTTAGGCGGCCACCGCCGTAGAAGCAGCCAGATATCACAGGCTGGCTGCAGCTGCCTGCTGCAGCACAGCCTGTGTAAGCCGCCGTTGCCAAGCGCTGACTCTCTCTGACCGGCTGGTGGCTCAGGCTGCCTGTAGCCAGTGCCGCCTGCCACCGCCGGCACCCGTCCGTCACTGCTGTGCGGTGCAGACTGAGGCCCTGTCACAATTTGTGAGCGGCGACGCCACCGCGCTAAAGCCGCCGCCACCCACCGAATCCTCAGTCCTCAGACAGTGCAGGGGAACAGGCTAGGCCTGCCCACCCTCTGCTCCGTGTCTGTGCGTAGAGAATATTAATGTGTAGTGTTGGGTAGGGCCCGGACCGCCCATCCCCGCCCACCCCAGGCCTCACTGCACAGGGGGCTGACCAGGACCACACCCACTAGCCTACTAAGTGTGTAACTTACAGGGCCCTGTCCATCCCTGCCCGTCCCTGCCCTGCTCTGCCCCTCCTTGCCCTCCCCATTCCTGCCCTGCCCATCCACCAGGACAAAGAAAGGCTGGGAGAGATGGACCAGACGCCATTACCCACTCACCCACCACCAGAAGTTCTTGAAAAAGTCCAAGAACAGAATCAAGGCTGGACCACCTGCTGCCAGGTGCTGGTAGCTGCCACCTGGTACCAGCTGCTGGTGGCTGCCACCTGGTGCAGGGTGCTGGTGGCTTGTGCTGGGTGCTGGTGGCTGCCGCCTGGTGCTGGCTACCAGGTGCTGGCGGCTGGTGCCGGCTAGAAGGTGCTGGCAGCTGCCACCTGGTGCCAGGTGCTGGCAGCTGCTGCCAGGTGCCAGCTGCTGGTGGCTGCCACCTGGTGCAGGGTGCTGGTGGCTGCCGTCTGGTGCTGGCTACCAGGTGCTGGCGGCTGCTGCCTGGTGCCGGCTAGAAGGTGCCGATGGCTGCCGCCTGGTGCTGGCAGCTGCCACCTGGTGCCTGGCGCTGGCGGCTGGTGCTGGTGGCTGCCACCTGGTGCCAGGTGCTATCGGCTGCCCGGGTGCTGCCTGGTGCCAGCAGCTGGTATTGGCAGCTGCTGCTTGGTGCAAGCTCCCGGGTTCTGGCGGCTGCTAGGTACCGCCGAGTGCTGGCAGCTGGTGGCAGCTGCAGCCTGGTGTTGGCAGCTGCCGCCTTGTGCCGGGTGCTTGTGGCTGCCGCCTGGTGCTGGCGGCTACCGCCAGGTGCCTGCTCCCGGGTGCTGATGGCTGCTGGGTGCCTTCGGGTGCTGGTGGCGAGCGGTAGACCAGGAGCAGCAGAGGAAGAAGCTGCCGGGATCTGGGATCAGGAGCGTGCTGTCAGGTAAGGTGCTATTACAGCCGAAGATAGCAACCTGGGGGGGACAATAGGATGGATGGCAGCAGCAGTCTCTATTGTGTATTCTCTATTATGTATGGCCAGCAGCAGTCTTTATTGTGTATATAGCCAGCAGCAGTCTCTATTGTGTATACGGCCCGCAGCCATCTCTGTTGTGTATACAGCAGCCGTCTCTATTGTGTATTCTCTATTATGTATACAGCTATTGTGTATTCAGCGCACAGGATTCTCAATTGTATATGTGTGTAATATGTAATAGAGAGAGTGTAAAGAAAAAGGAAAAACAGCACAAAAATATAGAAAAAAAGTGAACTTTTTTTGCCCAATGGCGTGGCCACGCATTGGGCAATAAAGTCCACTTTTTTCTATTTTTTTTGTACTGTTTTTCCTTTTTTTACTCTATTGTAAGGAACCATCTGGATTGCTGGTTGGGAAAACTTTGCACATAATTGAGGTAATTTTTGGTGCTGTTCCAATTTTCCACTATAAATGTATGTTTGGGTAGAGGCGGAGCATGGGTGGAGGCGGAGCAGGGGTGGGGTTTGGGCAGAGTCTCAGGGGCCCCAAAATTTTGGCAGTAAGGGGCCCCGAAATTCCTAGTGGCAGCCCTGCATCCGTCAGCCACCACACTACATTCATGGTTTTTAACCAAGCGCAATAAAGGACTTGTATAGATTGGTGAGGTGCCACCTTTTTCTTTCATACTCTGTTCTTAAAGGAATTTTGCCATCTCCAAGATCCCATCCCAGTATTTAGTAGGTGTAATAATATTAGCAAATATCTTCAATTTGAAAACTAATATAGTTCTCCTGATTTATCTAGAGCAGGAAGAGATAATGGGCAAGGGCAATTGGGAGGCTAGTCTGGCCCTGGACTTGGGGTCCCTGATGAGCCCTGTTTCCAAAGGTACCTCTGAAGGTGAGGTTCGGGCCATCATCCTTTCCCTCAACTCCTCAACCTACCGTCTGCTAAGAGCCCCTACCTCCACTCTCGGACCAGAAAACGGACACCACTCCAATGGAAGGGGACAGCAGCTGCCCCAGTACCATGTCTACACAGCATGGGGTCCTAGATGAGAATGAACTCAATCTGCGACACCTAGTTGTTAGGTTCCCTGCCACAGCTCCCCAGCTCACCTCTCCTGAGTCTGCACCCTCTGCTCCTCTGCCGATCGGGCATCCGGTGTCCAGGTGTGCTGTGTCTCGGAGCCATCGCCGGGTCCCCTTCCTGTCTTCTGACCACCGGGCTCACACATCAGCACACTACAATGGTCAGAGTCATGAACCTAATCAGCAGTGCACTAGGCGCGGTCGCACTCCTCCCCTGTGAATGTAGGGGTCGGCACGGCTCAACCTGACACTCCCCTTGACCAATAGCTGTCCGTCCTCTGGTATATCAGCCCACCTCCACTGATGGGAGGTGCCTGATAATTGAGTTAGTAAGCTTCTGCTTCTCTGGCTGTTAGTCAGGCCCTCCTTGTGCTCTCCTCCGGTAGACCCATTCCTACTCTCCTAGCCTCGGGCTCTGATCCCACGAATCCTCCTTAGCTATACTGTAGTATAGGCTAACCCTACGAGCCGCCCCCCTGGTACTAGCAACTGTGGTATTTAGACCCCCTGAGCTTGCCACTGACAATCTCTGTATAGCGAACGATACTTCTTCACTGTTGTGAATAGGGGAAGTCGTTAACGACACCGTTATCGCGGTGTCACACAGAACGATGCAGGTTAGCTGATTGAACATGTTCTCAAATCTGCAATCAGTGATCCAACAATTTATCGTAGTCGTATCCCGGTGACACACACAATGACGTACTAACAATGTCGTTTGAACGACTCCAAACTTGTGACGTTTCAGCAATATCGTTCATGATATCGTACCGTGTGATGGGGCCTTTAGGCTGATCTCTCACATTCGTCATGATCCTGGATACACACGAGGTGAGATTTTACATGGAGCCCCAGATTGATGTCAATTGACACTGATTTTGTAGTTCTTCCGTTTTCTTACTATTGCACTTTCAGTTGTCTCCTTCTCACCCAGCATCTTACTTATGGTTTGGTAGCCCATTCCAGCGTTGTGCAGGTCTAGGATCTTTTCCCTGACATCTTTAGAAAGCTCTTTGGTCTTGCCCTTGTTGTAGAGGTTAGAGACTGACTGAGTGTGTGGACAGGAGTCTTTTATACAGGTGACAATATAAGACAGCTGTCTTTAATGTATGTTGATTAGGAGCATCTAAAGCCCCAGTCACACATAACGATATCGTTAGAGAGATCGTTGTAACTGTGACGTTACAACGATCTCTCCAGCGATATCGTTCTGTGTGACACTTTGCAGCGATCAGGCCCTGCTGTGAGGTCGCTGATCGCTGCAAAGTGCTGTGGGTCATTTTTAGATCGTTGGTTTCCCGCTGGTCAGCACGCATCGCTGCGTGTGACTGCAAGAAACCAGCGATCTGTGACCTCACAGGGCTGGTTACTATGGTAAACACCGGGTATCCAGGCAGTGCGCACTGTCTAGATATCCGGCGTTTACCATGGTTACCAGCGTCCTCCCTGCTTAGCACTGCCTGTAAGCAGGGAGAACGCTGGTAACTATGATAAACAGCGGGTATCTAGGCAGCGCGCGCTGCCTGGATACCCGCTGTTTATCATAGTTACCAGCATTCTCCCTGCTTAGCGCTGCCTATAAGGCAGCGCTAAGCAGGAGCGATGTCGGAGGTGGCTCCCATGGCCTGATCGCTGGGGAGATCTGCCTGTTTGACAGCTCCCCAGCGATCAGGTAACGACGCTCCAGCGATCCCAGCAGGTCGTTATCGCTGTTGGGATCGTTGGAGCAATCGTTATGTGTGACAGCAGCTTAACTGGTCTGTAGGAGCCAGAACCTCTAATAATGCGTAGGGGTTCAAATACTTATTTCTCTTTTCAAAATACAAATACATGTATATTATTTAGACAATGTGATGTTCTGGATTTTATTTTTGATATTCCATCTCTCACTGTTGAAATTAACCAAACCTTAAAATTGCTGTATAGACTGTTCATGTCTTTGTCAGTGGGCAAACAAAAAAAAAATCAGCAAGGGATCAAATACTTATTTCCCTTACTATAGGTGTGTTGGCCTCTCCTTGTTTAGTCTATCTAGAAGGTTTATTTATTTTTTTATACATATATGGATACACTATTAGGGTGCGTGCACACTGTCCGGAGGAGCTGCGTGTTGTTGCGCAAACTTAAATGTATTTTTGGGGGCATTTTATGTGATATAACAACTCTAAGTAGCACGTAGTTGTGATGTGTAAAGGAAGTGATACATGGTTTTCTAAATATTTTAAAAATATCATCTGAAATTTGTGACTTGTGTTTGTATTCACCCCCTAAATAAAATCCTGAGTGATCAACTGCCTCCAGAAGTCACCTAAGTAGTAAATTAAGTTCACCCGTGTGTAATTTATCCTCAGCATAACTACAGCTGTTCCATGAAGGTCTCAGAGGTTTGTTTGAGAACATTAGGGATCAACTGGTCTCAAGAAAGCCAAGGAACACCCCAGACAGGTTCGAGATAAAGTTGTGGAGAAGAGTAAACCAGGGTTAGGTGATAAAATAATACTCTAAGCTCTGAACATATTCACAGAGCACCGTTCAACTCTGAGTTGCACAAAAATGTGACCACTTTTAGATGCAGTTTATGCCAGTTTTCTGCTGACATGTCTTTGAATCGGGGCCTTAGCTATCAACTTGAGACCCTTTATATTGTTCAGTTTGTAATGAAATGATGAGGTCGCAAGCCACACTGTAACGTGAAACTACTTATTAGTCAAGTGTCCAATTATTTTTCAGCAAGTGAAAATAAAGGACCCATGTAAGAAATATATGAATAATGCCTTAAAGGGATCCTGTCACCCCAAAACACCTGTAAACCTATTAAAACCTGTCCCTAGAGCATATTAACACTTTCCCTACACTCTTTTTACCTCCTAAATGCAGTAAGTGACATTGAATAAAAACGTTTTATAAGTACCTGATTACTGATGATAATGAGTGACTATCTATTCATAGTCACTCATCCAGCCTGCCCTCTGCTTCATATCACGCCTGAATAGGCGTGATCTACAGCCCACATTCAAATTGCCGCTTCCCTGCTGTGCCCTGTCTCGTCCGAGGCTGCAGTGTGGCTGGTGACGCGATCCGCGTCATTCCCGGCGCTGGTGACGTATTTAGACCGGCGCCGCGCTGTCAGCTTCAAAATGTTCAGCATTAGTTTAGCACTTGAAAAAAAAACTCTTGGACAAAAAAAAAAAAAAATAAGTCTACCCTTGAATCACATCTTGATAGCTTTGTTTCTCATTCTGCAAGTGTACAGATGCAAATTTAAACTTAATGAACGTCAAAATACTTCAGAATTTGTGTAATTACGTAAAATTGTATTATATATGATGTCAGTCACATGTTTCCAATGCTTCAAAGTACAAGAAGATGATGCCTGATCAAGGGAGTAAGGTTTAAAAGTGAACCTGTCACCAGTTTTCTGCATATATGCTGTGGCCACCACCATGTAAGGCCTTCTATACAATATTCTATAATACTGTATATAAGTCTCCAGGCTGATCTGTATAACATACAAAAGCTTTTATTATGCTCACCTACGCGGCAGTCTGGTCACCTCTCTTCTTGTGATCACCGTCTTCCACTGCTTCTTGTGGAGACATGTCCTACGTGATCCACTCCCTGGCCTTCATTGTGCTCCTGCATACTTCTCTCTGGGCTGCTGAGAGCAGAGCAAAGTACTGCAATGCGCAGGCATGAGGAAAAGTCAAAGAATGTCCGCGTAGTGTGCACTACATGGGTGATCATTGACCTTTCCCCACACCTGCATATTACATCACTTTGCTCTGCCTTCAGCAGGCCAGAGAGAAGAGCGCAGGAGCACAATGAAGGCCACGGAGTGGATCATATAGGATGAGTTGTCCGCAAAAAGCAGAGGAGGACGTGATCACAAGACGAGAGATTGCGTCGGATCAAGACCCATAGGTGAGTATAATAAAAGGTCTTGTTTTACATTATACAGATTGGTCTGGGGGCTTATATACAGTACACTAGTATACTGTATATAAGGTCTTACTGGTGGTGGCCGCAGCTTATATGAGAAAAAAACTGATGACAATTTCCCTTTAATGCCAATCTTTTATGTTACTATTGCCTAACTCAACAGCTTTATGTATAACAATGTTTCGAGCCCCATCGGCAATTTAGAAATTTTTGACATGTTGTATCATGCTCCTTGTTTTTCAGTAGGAACGTCCCTGTCCCGGTTACTATAACTGTTAGCAGGCCCCTTAATGACATGTCGTCTTATTGCTGTCTTTAATAGTCTTCCAGCCGCCCTGAGTTATTTCCACAATGTTTAATTTTACACCTTTTAAAATTTTATTCCCGGATTAGAGATAATTTAGTTTTCCATTTACTTGTGGTCATGCGACAAATGGTTTCTTTTATTGCACGTTTTACATGTTTGTGTGTTTCCTGCTGTTTGTTTGTAGCGGGGACGCCAGAAGACAAGATGCGGTTGTTTCTCATCTATTACATCACGTCTGCACAGCCCCCGTCTGAGGTACCAATAACTGCTGGATCTTAATAATTAAAAGCTAAAATTACATTTGTTTTGCGAATGAAATGTAATAAGATGTTTAGGGATCGTGAGTCAAGAAAATGTTGTTGCACAGAGAATTGTTGCAAGGATTTAATGAATCTCCTGAATGTCTTCTGCTACATCTTCTCAAAGGACACTGTGAACTTCAAGAAGTTGTTCGGGCAAATTGTCACCCGTGGCTTGGTATGGTAAAAAAATAACAACCAAAGCTATACTCATCTGTCTGCACTTACCAGGATCCAGCACGGGCCGCTCCTCTGTCTGCGTTTATACTGGAAGAAAGTAATCGCTGTACAACGCCGCAGATCTACCGCTGGGACCTGCGATTAACTGTCATGGTTAGGTGACGTCAGCAATGTGCCATCACTGCTGACTTTTTTCTGGGGTAAACTCAGACCATAAAACTACTGAAAAAATGGCAGCAATAGAAAAACTCATCAGTTGCAACCAAAAACTAATCCAACACAGCACTTACACAGGATGCAGTCAGACCCAATAAATAAAGCAAACACAGGTGCATAGCACCGATAAAACCACCATCAACCTACCAAGATATGGGGGAGGTGATTTGCTACGCACAGCTTAAGGTTTGCAATATATAGGACACTATTCACATTGATACATATGATGCAGAGTGTCTATAAGCTACCCACCGGTCCTGCCACCAGACCAAATGTGCAGCCCAGTACGATTCTTCAGCATCACTGGATGAATGACATCCCATGGGGCCCAGCTACACCTTGCAAAAATGATAACAAAAAGTGCAATCATTTTTTTATGATAGGCCAAAAAAATTCCTTTATGGAGTATTGGTTAGATGTTTTGGCCAAAACACTTTAAGCTTGTAATCCACGTCACGGATCCCCATGCTTAACGAGTCCTAACAAAATTTTCAAAAAACTACTCAAAAATGGCAGCAATAGAAAAGCTGGGCCCTATGGGGCGTCATTCATCCAGTGACGCAGAAGCATCATACTGAGCTGCCCATTTGATCTGGTGGCAGGACCGGTGGGTAGCTTTCAGACACTCTGTATCATATGTATTAATGTGAATGGTGTCCTCTATGTATGCAAACCTTAATATGTGCAAAGCAAATCACCTCCCCCATATCTTGGTAGGTTGATGGTGGTTTTATCGTTCTACACACCTGTGTTTGCTTTATTTATTGGGGTCTAACTGCATCCTGTTTAAGTGCTGCGTTGGATTTGTTTTTGGCTGCAACTGGTGAGTTTTTAAATCAGACCATGTAGAAGCCTGTGCTTGATCCTGGTGACAGTAGGTGTGTATGGCTTTGATTTGTTATTTTGTAATAAACCAGGCCACATTTAAAATGTAAATTTTGCCTGAATAACCCCTTTAAGTGTGTTGTCCAGGCTTGGGGCTAAAGTCTGCAGAGTTGTAAATCCTTAGAGTGTGCACATTGTCAGGATTTTATTGTACTGTAAGCAAGCATGCTTTTGGCCACAAGTATGCGATTTGGATATATGTGTGGTCACATATGCGGCCTCAATAAGAGTCAGTTGAGTGAGGCCAGACATGTCCAGTCAGAATGTGGCTGGAAGTATGCAAAAAAACATACTTGTGGTCACATGACCTCCCGGCATCAGAGAATCCTGACAGTGCACATGTTGCACATTGTGAAGATTCATTCATGAAAGTTTGCATTCACATAGAGCCTGAACGACCCCTTTAAGCTTTGTTATCCTTCTCTTTAGTCACCTTTATTAAAGTGTAACTGTTTTTTTTTTTATTTTAATTTCAGAAATCTATAGCACACTTGAAAATAAGCAACTTTGTAATATATCTTATCAGACAAATCTTTCTCTGCCAGAATTGATCAGTCTGTGAAAACCCCTGGCAATGGCAGAGGTCTGATTCAGTTTAAATACAGTGGTACCACTGACAGGAAAGGCGAGCTTCCAAACTGGTGGTATGATAATAACAAGATTTATTGTCACAAACTCGCTCCTGTTTTTATAGGAAGGAAAAGTAAACGGAATAAACAGTAAAACTTGACCTCAACAACTCATACAAAAAAAAAAATCTATGTTTTCCTTTTTCCCTATCAGGAGAACGCCCACATATCCCTGGTTCCAGTGAAAGGATGTGTTCCCATGGGTTCACAATGCCACTCCCTCCCCTACGTGTGACCGGACCTAAACAGGGCTGGTTTCCACAGAGAGGCTGTGATGTGTGACCTTTTTCCTGGTTCACAATCTTAATATTACCCCAACCAATTAACTCTCTGGGATCCCAGTGTAACTTATCTCAGCTGCGCAGGTAGGCCAACTTAAAATCAAGTTCACATAACAACTCTAAAGGCCCTGTTACATGGGGAAACATCTCCAGCAACTCACAGGAGCGCACACGTTTTTGGCCGCTAGCCAAGATCGCTGTGCTTCTGTTACTCAGGGAGACATCGCCGGCACCGCAGCAGCGATGTTGAAATGAACTAGCGCTGCCAGGCTTAAATTCAACCCTGGCAGCAATCGTTAACATTGGACTCAATGGGGAAGTTGCTTTCAACATCGCAGTTGCGGTGTCACACTGGGCGATTCTGCCAGATGGCCTGAGCAACATCGCCTGGTTTCAGGACATTGTCCTGGAACCCGGCGATGATGCTCAAACAACTATCGCTGTTGATATCACCCTGTTACCCGAGGCAATGCACTGGCAATGTTGCTGCAACTTCGCCATGCCCCTGAGTTGCCGGCAATGTAGCCGGAGATATTTCCCTGTGTAACATTTTTGATAATCATATTTAATTTCCAATCAAAGGAATCTGTTAACAATTTTATTTAATCAGCAATCCCTAGAGAAGAGTCAAACTGGATAGATGGGTGCCTCGAGAGTATCATCACCGGTTGTGGCCTATTGGATCTTCACACCGTGCTATCCACAGTTGTCGATAATGTAAACACACAGTTCATGTTTTACTGACACAGTTCTATTAAAGAAAAGTCATTCAGATTAGTTCAAATACCTGGCTGACCCAACTAGCTCGTTGGACTGGTCAAATAACATTCAATATCGGTGGATGGAAAAGTACCTTACCCTTGGTTGTAATACAAGGTACTTTACTTTGCTGTGTTACTCCTCACAAGATGGCCACCTCCATCCATTTACAACCCACTAATGGGCTTCCCTGCTCTGTCCACCGAACAGGGGGAGAGATTGACTGTCACGGGCATCACCATTGGCAGAAGCACAAAACTACTGCACTCCACAGAGGACTTGGTTCGCTTGCTCAGGACCTTTCCTATCCCTTTCACAGGAGCTGGAAACAACACATATCTTGTCTCTGCTCCACCTCTCTGGCAGCTCATCACCCAAGTCTCGTTTCCCTCCTCAGCTTAAGTGTCAGAGCAATGATGCATTAAAAGTATTTTACCCATCCTGCAACAAAATTGCGTTTTCACTGCACATTTCTTTAATTAAATGCATCAAAGCATATATAAAAATTATTCAAGCTTTGTTTTTTTCAATACTTAATAAATTCAGAACAATAGCGAGTGTTAGGCTGCTTTCACATCAGCGTTTTTGTATAATCACGGCAGATTTGCCACACTTGTAGCATAATGGGTCACTTGCGGCAAGCCTTTAATATGCCCTCTATGGCACCTGCGGTCAGGGGCAGCTAGTGCAGTTTTGCCAGATCCGGCACTTGCGGCATATAAAAAAACAGCTGCTAGCAGAGTTTTGTTTGCGCTTTTGCAAGTGCCAGAAAGGGAAAAACTGCACTAGCCACACCTGACCACAGGTCCCATAGGGATTGAATGGGGCAGACATGCTAAAGGTTTGCCGCAAGTGACCCGTTATGCGGTAAATGTGGCAAATCTGCTGCGATTATACAAAAATGCTAATATGAAAGATGCCATTTTGATATCTAGTGGTCTGATGTAACAGGTGTAACCCACATCCATAATTACAACTGAAAAGTATAGCTCTGTACATCCACTACAAGGCATTTTGAACATTACCAATTCTCAAGTGAAATCTGTATACTGTCCCATTACTGTGAGAGGAGCTGGCAGCTGTTAATGATGGGAGGAGCTAGAGGCAGAGGGAGGGGCTGGAGGCAGAGGGAGGAGGTAGTCAGAGGGAGGGACTAGAGACAGAGGGAGGAGCTAGGGGCAAATCTCCACCTCCTCCATTTACCTAGAATCTCATCAGTGACAGCTGCCAGTTCCTATCTCAGTGATGGGAAAGTCTTCACTGAATACAGATTTTCCCTCAGAATTTAGAATTTTGATCTGTCTGATCAGATATATTACAAAGTTGTTTATTTTTATGTGTACGATTAATTTATGGAATTAAAATTAAATCCACGGTTACACTTTACATTACCAATATTAGAATTTAAATGTCATTAGCTATACATTTCCATAATTATTTAACATCTCTAAATCTATTAGTTTTTTAGTTTTTTTTTTTACCATTGTATTTATATGTTTTTTACTGGACTGAACACATGATGGGAGACTGTAAAGGCGTATCTTGCATGTTAGCATCTTCATCATGGTTCTTTTCTCTCAGGTTACCAGTGCTGTGTTATGCTAAAAAATAGCTGATTAATTTTAAGTTATTAGGATCCGTTACAAGTTGAATCTGTTACATCTGTAATGGACCGGTTAAAAAGGACCAAACCCTAAAGCTTAATAGAGCAGATTATCAGAAATAAATGAAGAGTTAAAATGTAACAGAAGAGGAGCCGAACCCAACGGCAGATTGTAGTAAACTGGAGGATGGATCTGCCCTGTTGTTTTCTTCCAGCATATCCTGTATCTAAGTGGAATGTCTGAGCGATGGATTTTAATAAGCTTGGTGCATTCTTCTATTGTAGCCTAACAAGCCTCCTTTGTGCAGCTGGAATGGCTATTTTTTATTTGCCAGTCATAGTTTAAAGGAAATCATTTTGGCCTATTCTAAGAAAAGAAAGCCTTTCTGTCTCTCACACATGGACTCTGTTGTGTTAGGAGAAAGCACATAAATGGAAGTCTTTTTGGTACTGAATGAGGAATGTAGTGTGGCCCAATTGATATACAGTAATGTGCACAAGTTTTAGTAAAGGTTGGAAAAACTGCAAAAATGTTTTCATAAATTGGAAGTGTTACTGGTCAGTTTTTATCAGTTAATATAATGCTAAATAAATGCGCAAATCTAAACCAAATTAGTGTGACCGGCCTTTGCCTTAAATTAGCATCAGTTCTTCTAGGTACTTGTAAAGTTTGCCGATTTTAAAGGCACTCAGCGGGGAGGCTGTCCCCAACATCTTGGACAATTAACCACACATCTTCTATGGATGAAAAGTGCAACAAAGCTCTTATTTTTTCCTGCAAAGCATTTGGTCTTCTAGTCTGGAAAAGAGGTGTGCCCGACGACCCCTCTCCTCCCTCTACATCACCTCTGCAGACACTGTACTATGCTTAGTTTCTGAACATACAATGTGAATAAGTTAATTCATGTATTAATAATAATAATTAATATTTTACTCCCAACAGTTTGATCTAGATCAGTATAAGAAAGCATTAGAGGATGCTGGTTGTAGCTTGGCTCCACTAAACTACATCAAGCAATGGAAGTAAGGAAATTGGAGCATTATTATTATTCTATTACTCATCAAACAGATGTTGGCACCAAAACGATCCCTCTTATATTAATGTCTGCATTTATTTATCTAGGGCTTTTGCCAAGATGGCAGCAACACCAGCAAATTATGGGATTGGTGCTACTAAATCCAAAGGGTAAGGGACCACTGCACAATCACTATGTACTGAGAGTTCATCTGAATAGCTCTTACATGGCTCTGCCACAATCCTAGAAATCTGTCATGCTTGGGACGTACGGTTTCCCAGTGTGCGGTGCAACACAAGCATGTCAACAGGGATGGTATGGAAGGAAGGCCCTAGGGAGAAGAGTCATCCCCTGACACTCACCTGAGTCGGCAGCCTAATCTCTCTAACGTCCCTATACGGGTCCTTCACCCCTGTCCCCCACTTGCCCCGGACTTACCCTGGTTAGTGAGTAGGCTGGCGTGGACTCTAGTCTCAACACTGTAGTAATACAACATTAGGGAAGGGAGACAGACAGAGAGAAAATAGACACAAAAAGGATGAACTCCAAAACTCCACATTTGCAGCAAAACACCAGAACTGCAAACGTCACAACTCCAGCTTCTTCCAAAGACTTGCTCTTTCAAAGTGGTCAGCAAAGAAACAGATTCTATCACCGGTATCAGATGGTAAAACACATGACTCTTTGTAGCGAAGGGAAGTGGTCACAAAAGTTTTGCACCTGAGATTAAGGCTTAAAAAGAACAAACATATAGAAAAGAGTCCTTAAACCCTGCAACAAAAAAGTACATACAAATACAAGTGAAATACAAGTCATGGACCCGTGATCCATACGGCATTGAAACTTTCAGGCCTCAGACTCATCAGCAGTTTCCCTAAGTCATGATACACTCATGACAAAATCTCATATGTGTATATTCTTCCCCATGCATCCCAACAATGGACATAATGCGTTTGTCGAATGTATTTGACTTTGGGTGTTCTGACATTAGAACCTGACCTACCTAATTGTACCGAACCATTAATATTCCATCATTCATTAGAACAAATGTGTCATCCTTCAGAACTTGCCATTTACATGATAACTGTCACCAGCTGTAATCTGGTGTGTCTGCAATTCTGGGGCATGGACCCAGCCAAACAAGCACACCAAGGAATCCAGTTCTTGTAAGTCCAGTCCAGCATGCAGTCGAGTCAATCAATCACAGCTCTCTTATGTAAGCTGGGGGACGTATAGTCAAGAAAAAATTCCAATGCATTTCAATACTTTCTAATTCCTGGCAAAGCTTTGACTGACTGGACGGTGTGCTGGACTGGATTTTACAAGTATCACCCATTTACCTTGCTGCCACAGAGAGTCTCCTGTCCCACTACATGCCCTCCACATAATTGGGAAGCCACCGCATAGACTTCTGTAGTGTTGGAAGCGGCATGCTGTGTGGGTACAATGACCCCTTCTTTGCTGTCAGATCAGTGAGTAGTAGTTGGCACCATCTGTGTACCTTCTTCTTTTTTCTGCTTCCAGGCTGCTCTCCAGAGTCATGAATACGGGGTCACAGTTTGTCATGGAGGGGGTGAAAAACTTGGTTCTAAAGCAGCAGGTAAACAGCCTGAGGAACAAGATTTATTTTGACAAGTGTAAAATCAGCAGTCTGGCGTCCCACCTGGTACTGGTAGCCGATGTGGGTGTAATCGAGCTGCCTAGAAAAGTATGATGACTGATTGAGTCAGCGCGGGAGTCACTATAGTGTGAGGACCCAAGTCACACTGCGGTCCTGTCCTGCAGAAGTCTTCATGTAGGTCAATACTGATCACTTGGAAGTAGAGGCATCATTCCAGGCTTCTATGCTGTAGAGCTGGACATTTCCATGTTCCCGTCATGGGTTAATCAAGCTACATTCCCATCCTGCCCAGTTCCCCCATCCTGTTTGCTTTGGCTGCACAAAATAAGAAGCTTTGTGAATGTGTTTAGACATTTGATACAAACACTGGGCACAGGACTTTCTGTCATATCTCCCACTGAGCCCATAGTAAATGGCAGCTGGAAGATGTCAGGAATGGTAGCCAGGGAAGTCCAGCTAGTAGTTTTAGTCCATTGTGCAGGTCACATATAATACAACAGTTGTATGTCCCTATTCTTTACATTAAGAGGTACGTCTTGTCTCTTCTTCTCTTTATAGAACTTGCCAGTCACTCGGGTCCTTGATAGTCTGATGGAAATGAAATCCAATCCGGTAAGAGTTACAGACTCGTATAGGTTGTCACATTATGTGATGCTCTGCAGGTCAATGTTGTCATGTCTGTAGTCATTTTCAATGTAATAAATGACTTCTTGTATTAGAAGTGGCAGATTTTCCTTCTCTAAAGTACCATGATAACTCGATTTCACTCTGGATCACTCTGTTCCTACCAGTTGTTTCTATTTTCCACCTTAAATGTTTGTGTTTTTTTTCTTATTGGCGGCTTCATTTTATTTGCTCTCAGTGCAAGTAAAAATAAAGAGAAAAAAACAACCCAGTGCATGTGTTCTGGAAAGAACGGCGGCCCTCCTTAACGTCAACGCACTTGCCAGCCCTCGTAAAGCGCTTGCTCTGGAGGCCATGTGTTTGTATACAAAAGCTTCATCTCCATGTCAATGCCCGGCCCATTCCCACTCACAGTCTTGACTATTTGCTGTTGCAGAGCTCATGGTTCTCTGGATCAATTCACTCCTTATCCCTCCACTCACTGCTAATATAGGAAACTCAAAAATGAAGAGTTCTGTTTGGAGCTAATATTTTACAGCCGAAACCTTGAGATAACATTACATAGTTTCCATATTCTTGATTTATTATCTTGACACTTTTATAGTTCATGATTTCATTCCTTTTGGGTCTTTCATGTATGGAAAATGTGCTTGGCATTTTAGAACGGTGAAAGATGTGAATGAGTTCTTGGTCCTACCTGTTTTTGCTTTTGGATAAGAATTGCTTTTCTTGACTTTATTTCAACTCAGAATGTATAATAATCTTATTACACATGAGTATTTGTATAACATAATATAAGCTGACAGGTCATCACCCAATTTCTGATCTCTCAGAATAGGATAAAGCATCTTGCTTTTATGCAGTTTACCTGCTCATTAAAGGAGTTGCCTGATCGAAATCCATAAGTCTGCAGTCAGTGTGTGTCCCTTATGTGACTGCAGACTTGTGAATCCTCACATCGTGCTCACTGTCTGCTGCGAGGGTTTGCCGGTGTCAGAACCAGAATGACAGTCACGTGGCCGCAAGTATCAAATATGCAGGTTCCCGACCAGAATCTGACTAGATGGGCTTGACCTCACTCATACACTTACTTTGAGCGATGTCGCGCCCCTCCAGTCCAATTCTATTCGAGAGCATTCATATCACATACTCGCGGCCACATGACCGCTGCTCACAGCGCACACGATGTGAGGATTCACAAGTCTGCAGTCACACGGAGGGACACATAGAGTGACTGCAGATGTATGGATTTTGACAGGACAACTCCTTTGATAAAGACATTTTAGTTGTTTATAAATATTAATTGCCAATTAATTATGAATGTGTTTGATAGATCCTTAAAGGGGTTTCTCAATACATAAAATGCCCTTTAAGCCCTAAACACTGTAAAATTCCCTACTGTCCTCCCTGTATAACTAATTCCTATATCTGTGTGTTTACTTTTTCTTGTGACATTTTGTTGAGAGAAGTCTCAAATAGGATGTCACAGAAGGATGCTTTGCAGTCGCTTTCCCGCAGCTTTAGTTGCCTTTCCCTAAAACAGGACGTCATCAGGGGCTGCACAGGGATCACTTACCACAGCTTCTTTCATCCCCACAACTCACTGATAATGTTCTTTGTTATGGAGACAGGGAAAAGTGACCGCAGCTTCTGTTACAGCTGCCACACTTGTGTCTCTGCTGTCTCACATCTTTAGTCCACTTTGCCATGCTTGCCCTGTAACTGCATCTACTACCCCTGCTGCCTTGTTCACTGAAATGGATCGTCTTTAGGCACTGCTGTCGCTCACGCTGCTTTTCTCACCCACTGATGACATCTCAGTTCAGTGAACAAAATATCAAGGACAGAAGCTGCTGTGACAGAAGAAGCGTGGCAGAGTGGACTAAAGAAGTGGGGAGGTGGATACAGCCACCATCAACACGATTGATTCAGAAATTCATCATCAGATAATGATCATCGTGTTACAGGGGTGTAACAGAAGCTGTGGTGAATGACCACAGCACCGCACCCTGATGACGTCATGCTTCAGACACGTGATAGAAGCTGTGGTGAATGACCACAGCACCGCACCCTGATGACGTCATGCTTCAGACACGTGATAGAAGCTGTGGTGAATGACCACAGCACCGCACCGTGATGACGTCATGCTTCAGACACGAGATAGAAGCTGTGGTGAATGACCACAGGTACCGCCCCCTCGATGACATCATTTTTCAGGGTCGTAACAGAAGCTGTGGTGAATGACCACAGCACCACCCCCTGATGATATCATGTTTCAGGGGTGTAACAGAAGCTGTGGTGAATGACGACAGCACCGCCCCCTTATGACGTTGTGTGTCAGGGACGTAACAGAAGCTGTGATGAATGACCACAGCACTGCACCCTAATGACGTCATGCTTCAGACATGAGATAGAAGCTGTGGTGAATGACCACAGGTACCGCCCCCTGATGACATCATTTTTCAGGGGTGTAACAGAAGCTGTGATCAATGACCACAGCGCCACCCCCTGATGACTTTGTGTTTCAGGGGCGTAACAGAAGCTGTGGTGAATGACCACATTACCGCCCCCTGATGATGATGTGTTTCAGGGGCGTAACAGAAGCTGTGATCAATGACCACAGCACCACCCCCTGATGATATCATGTTTCAGGGGCATAACAGAAGCTGTGATCAATGACCACAGCACCACCCCCTGATGATATCATGTTTCAGGCGCATAACAGAATCTGTGGTGAATGACCACAGCACCACCCCCTGATGATATCATGTTTCAGGCGCATAACAGAATCTGTGGTGAATGACCACAGCACCACCCCCTGATGATATCATGTTTCAGGGGCGTAACAGAAGCTGTGGTGAATGACCACAGCACCACCCCCTGATGATGTTGTGTTTCAGGGGCGTAACAGAAGCTGTGGTGAATGACCACAGTACTGCTCCCTGATGATATCATGTTTCAGGGGCATAACAGAAGCTGTGGTGAATAACCACAGTACTGCTCCCTGATGTCATGTTTCAGGGGCGTAACAGAAGCTGTGGTGAATGACCACAGCACCGCCCCCTGATGATATCATGTTTCAGGGGCGTAATAGAAGCAGTGGTGAATGACCACAGCACCGCCCCCTGATGATATCATGTTTCAGGGGCGTAATAGAAGCTGTGGTGAATGACCACAGCACCGCCCCCTGATGATATCATGTTTCAGGGGCGTAATAGAAGCTGTGGTGAATGACCACAGCACCGCCCACTGATGATGTCATATTTCAGACATGTGATAGAAGCTGTGATGAATAACCACACCACTGTCCCCTGATGATGTCATGTTTCAGACACATGATAGAAGCTGTGGTGAATGCCCACAGCACCGCCCCCTGATGACATCATGTCTTTCATAATAAAGCCAATTAAAATAGTGGTTAGGACTTAAAGATGGTTATGTATTTTGGAAATGTTATGTATCGGACATTCCCTGACCACCTGGATCATCATAACCTTTATATAACACCAGCAGATAATGAAGCACATAATCAATGATCATTAACTTTTCTATGTCTCTGAACCGCAAACACACAGGTTGATGTCTAATTATTTAGGACAAAGAGGAATAATTCCACTGTTTCTGTTGGTGTTATACTTAGTTTTGTTTTTTTCCCTAAACTGTCATGATGGCATGTTCTATTGCAGGAAACGGATGACTACAGATACTTTGACCCCAAGATGCTACGTGGAAATGACAGGTGAGGGGTATACGCACATCTTTACCGGCTGCTTGTCACCTGAACCCTTTTTTTTTCTTTTGAATTGTCATATAATTGTGGTTTCTTGGAAGAATTGCCTTAACTTGACCAAGTACATTTTTTGTTTTCCGTTAAAATAGTTCTATACCAAGGAACAAAAATCCCTTTCAGGAGGTAAGTGTAATAACAGCAGGATCGTATGTAAATGTAAAATGCTTTCAGTGTTAACTCTGTAGTTTAATGTTTGGGAAATGTTGCAGTTAGTCAAAGAAATTAAGCCATTTCTTTAGTTTGGTGGCAAGTGCAATATATTATTTAATTTCCTAGCTGCACTTACCACTTACCAACTTTATAGTCAAGTATAAACCGAGTTGTTCAGCACACTTTTTGTGATGAAAAGTGTCCCCCCTCGGCTTATACTCAGTCAGTTTTCAGTGTCAGTGGGGATAGGGCGGTGTCCGGGGGCTGGAGGAGGTGGGTATAGGCTGCAGAATGAGCGGGAGGTCACGTGGTCCCGCTCATTAGTGTAATGTAATATGCATTGCATCCCCCGTCCATCACCGGTGGGGGGAACGGCGCATAATGCATTACACCTAACTATACTCACCCCCCTATCACAGTATCTGGCTCCCATGCTGAGGCACACAATAAAATAATAAACGATTGAACTTACCCGTCCATCGCATCCCTGCAGGCACCGTGGTGTCCTTCCTCCGCCCTTCCTGCTTGTGCTGGCATCATGTGACCGGTGCATCAGTGAAGTCATCGCTACTGTGCTGGTCACATGATGCCAGCACAAGCAGGAAGAGTGGAGGGAGGACACCACGGTGCCTGCAGGGATGCGACAGACTGGTAAGTTCAATCCTTTATTATTTTTTGTGTGCCGCAGCATGGGGGCCAGATACTGTGATAATGGGGGGCTATATTCACAGTTAGGGGGGGGAGCATGTACCAGCATGGGGGATATATACAATGATGGGGGCCATGTGCCAGGATGAGGGGGGCTATATACAATGATGGTGGCCATGTTCCAGGACGATGGGGGCTATATAAAATGATGAGGGTCATGTACTAGGATGAGGGGGGAAATACAATGATGGGGGCCATGTACCAGGATAAGGGGGGCTATATACAGTGATGGGGGCCATGTACCAGGATATGGGGGGGCAATACAATGATGGGGGCCATGTACCAGGATGAGGGGGGTATATACAATGATGGGGGCCATGTACCAGGATGAGGGGGGCTATATATACTGTGATGGGGCCATTTACCATGATGGGGGGGGGGGCTACATACAGTGATGAGGGGACTATATACCAGGTTGGGGGAGGCTATATACCAAGATGGGGACAGATATCCCATGATGGGGTCTGCTGCATTTCCCCACCCTAGGTTATGCTCGAGTTTTCATGTTTTGGGAGGTAAAATTTGGGGCCTCGGCTTGTACTCGGGTAGGCTTATACTCGAGTATATACAGTATATTCTCACCACATAATAGGTCAGCAAGTTGCCAAAATGTGTCGGCTTATTTTTAAACGTGCCACAGCCGTGTGTTAGTACGAAGCAGTAAGAATTAGCCCTCTGAAATGAAACGGGCACAGGCTGCCCAGTCATTGGGAACATTTGCTGCAGATGAAATGTGGGATTTTTATTTATTATTTATTAGTGGTACTTATGAAACATATCGTCTCCTAAAGTTCACCCTACAACAGCACCTTCTGCAACAAGACAAAGAGCTGGTCTCCTCATACAGTTGCCTGCAGCAGGTCCCTCTGGTCTTCTCACTATATGTTGTTTGCACTGACTAATGCGTAATTTGTGAGATTACAGTTGTGGTACATGGGGCACGTGCCATAAAGCCACCACACCCTCATACCCTTGTTACATACCAGAGGACAATATGCCACAGCCTGTTACGTTACTGGTATATTTCTACAAAGCACAGATTGCAGTCTCATAAATCCGCTTTTATTCTCATGGGTGGAACCATGAATGCTATTAGAGTTGTATTCAGTCAAAGGTATTTACAGGAATATATTGCTTTTTGTGCAGGCCATTGTATTTGTGGTCGGAGGAGGAAACTACATTGAGTATCAGAACCTCGTGGACTACATAAAGGTACCTGAGATCCTGTTTTTTTCTGGCTGACTAACCATGATTTTAGCTTTGTAGATATGTGTTTCTTCTTGTTTCTCTCAGTTTTCTCACATTCTGTTTATTACTTTACATACATTAATTAGTTTATACTCTGCTCTACCTCTTTATCATTTTCCGGATGTTCTTCTGCATTTGAACTATTCTTTCCCTTTTTTCCTTTATTGTAACCTCCTTTCCGTGGTCTGCTCTTCCTTTGGCTGATTGACATGCAGACACTCTTTCCCATAAAAACAGATTTCATGGCCGGCATCTGGCTCTGATTTTGCTTTGTTCTTGGATCTTCCTGCCGGTTGCTATGGTCTGTCTTTCCTTTGCGGACTGTTGCATAGATTTTTACATGGCCAACTCAACAGAACACTTCACAAGACCATTCTTTTGATCATCCTAATATATTCATTTTCTGTTTAACTCTTTAAATGAGAGTGGACCAGAGTATTGGGAAACCTAAACTGTATACCTACTACTTTTAGGTGTAGGGCAACTGTTGAAATAACCCATAGTATTAAAGGGGTATTCTCAAATTGTTATATGACTATAATTACATAGACAGCATGAAAATTAGCAAGTTTGGCGTTGACTTGCTTTTACTACCTACTGTCATTCTGTAATGATCTAATAATCTAATGGGGGCCATTCATCAGGGTGCTTAAACCATGAATCTGGTATAAACGCCTAATAAGTAGCAATAATTTAGGACATTGTGGCAGTTGCATGAAAAAAGTGTTGTTTTTTTTATCGTTTGCACACAAGTCTCGGCCACTACCCCAATACGGATGGGGCGTGGACAGGGCATGGTTATGCCTGCCCTTTAGATTCACTAAAGCAGCGTGATTTGCCAGAAATCTACACCAGCCTCTGCTGTTGTAAATTTCTGGCAGTGGTGCATGCTAGGTACCTGGCGTGATTAATTAATGAATCAGTTCAGTGTAAGTGCTTCATTAATACTGGTGTGTGCAATACCAGTCTTAATGAATCACCCCCTTTGTCTTTTATAATGTAGAACTCGTTTCAATGGAAGCCCGGCCTCTAGAGCCAGACCTTGCATGCATAGTACCTACCGTCTTAAAGAGAGGTTAACTCTTAACATACTAGCCACCTTTCTCCAACCTTTACAACCGTTTTCTGTTCACCTCCCTCTCATTCCCGCTCTCTCTGTGGCAAGATCACCAACTGGCAGATTTCAGAACTTAATCACAGCTTTCTGCTCCACTGTTTGGAGCTGTGTGCTTGTTCAGATGCCCTGTTATCGCTATGTAAATACAGTGCTAACAACGTAGACATCAGAACCAACCATTAGTAGCTGAATGTGTAACAGCAGAAGTTGTACTGAGCTTTATAGTTCTACTAATCCTATAGTTTTACCCTTCACTATATCTATCACTGAAGGAGGATAGCCCACACTGCTAAAAACAAGGAAGGAAACTGCCCTGCTCTTAGCTACCCAAGAGACAACTTGAGAATACCCCTTCTCAACCTTACTCACAAAAACTATAGAGTTGGCAAAATTTAGTCAAATGGGTAACGTTTTCCTGGCAGTGTCAAACCCATATATATTTATATTTGGACTCTACAGTTATTGGGTCCTCAGAGGATTAATGACTTTTATGCACTATGCTCCTCATTTTGTGGCTGAGGTGCTTTGGTTCTTAAATGAATCCACTTTTCAATATTATCACTTACAGTTGATTGTGGAATATATCTTAGAGAAGACCTTCATGAACTGCCATGTTCCACCAGTGTTAGCCTATTATAGGACCAGGGAGCACTTTACAATGACCCACGCTTTCACAAGTGATAGTAAAGGCCGATGTCATGGTGAGGGGCCGGGCTTTATACCTCTGTGTCAGTGGGCTTGAATGGGAATCCTGAATTCTGTGTGAGGCGAGATGTGTCCCAATATTGTTTCTTACACGAAGGGACCTCTGCTGTTTCTTCTTCCATTTCCTGTGTTTATGTTAAACTTTCTTCCTTCCTGTGTTCTTTTACCAGACCAAACAAGCAAAGCACATTCTCTATGGCTGCACCGAGCTGTTCAATGCTGCACAGTTTGTTAAGCAGGTAATCTAACATGCCATGCCATCTGGTCCAGAGGTCCAAGTTCTGAGACCTTCACAAGTATAATCTGTAGATTAATCTCATTTTAGCTTGTACATTGTATTGCTTATGTAAAGAAATATCTGCACCTTTTGGTTGTATCGAAAGACTGGCGACCAATGCCATGGAATTTGGTGGAGCTATGGCATTCTCTTGTTAGTTGTAAGGGCCTGATAACATCATATTTTTTATTAACATTTAGTATGTACGTCAATTAAAGTTCCCACCACACCTGCTAAGTAGTTCCATATCACTCCACTATTAGGTAGAAGCCAAAAAAGTGCCATTATACTGCATAAAATGGCATAATAGGCCATGCTATTCCACCCATAGAGTTCAATAAGAAAAATGTTTACTGTAATGGTGTAAGTTTATTTAACACTGCTGCCTACAGATAATGGATGTAAACTGTACTGCACCTGAAAATAGATCATCTTTAAACTAATAAGTCATGAGCTTTTCAATAACTTGTTTTAAATGTTGTAAGATGTTCACCGATAAAATCCTAGAGGGGAGATATGTTTCATTCACCAAGGTAGATGGCATGGCAGAGCCTGCATCTGGGTTACACAACACCGCAATCACCAATGACAAGGGCCAGGTTTTTTGTAAACAGTCAAAGAGATGGATGCGACGGCTGTTCACATATCTCCATGACAGGGTGTGCTCCAGCAGGTAAAATGAAGGCCTCTGGATTTACTCAGGGTTCTGTGTGTGTATGGAGGTGAGCAGACCTCCAGAGCTGTTCCTGTGCTTGGGTTAAAAAGAACTGAACCTTTGTCCTGAGCTGATGGACACCACAGTTCTATGGGCTGTTTGAATGCTATTTGTATTCTTTATTCCAATAAGACTGTTTAATCTTCAACTGATTTACTAATACTTTCTAAACGGAGCATAATAAAACAAACTTAAAATGAAAACAGTTTTCTTGACTACCTCATTGAATGAAAAGTAATGCCTTCACCTTCATAACTTGGGTTTCGATGGGAATATTTTAATAAATCAAACGTAGAAATAATCCTTATAATGTGCTCTTTAATTACCGATATTTCGTTTTCCACATAATCTCCAGACAATTGGATACTCTTCTGCCAACGATGAACAACTTTTTTGAAGCCGTCACAAAAGAAGTCAACAATGCATCGTCTATGGGAATTGCGGCAAGTGCGGCCGTTAGGCGGCAGATGCAGTAAATCTTCCAGATCTGCCGCACATCAGCGAAAAACACTGATGTGAAAGGGGCCTTAGTCGTCATTTCATAGTTTGCAGAGTTGTGATCTAACACTCTGAATTGATTATTGTTCCATGTTCAAGGAAATCCCAAAAAACTGACGCCATGATTTTTCTAGCTCAGGACTGTGCTATGAATTTCTTTTTCTGGGGCGAAGCCTTTGTGCTGATATTCCATTGACTAACGTTTCGTCTCCAGTTCGCAGTGGTGTATCCAAATTTCGTCTCTTTTCACAGCTGAATGCAGAAAGGCGTCACCTCATTCTTGTAACATGAGAGGAGTTCCTGGCAAATTTCAAGCCTGCGCGCTTTCATTACAGAAGTCAGCATCCAGGTTACCCATCATGCACCAGTCTTCCAGTAACCAAGCAAAGCAATAATGTGACCTACTCATTCTTGTGAAATGCTGATTATTCTTGCAGTTTCTCACTGAGTGATCTGACGATCATCCTAAATCAGTCTGTCATCATTTGGCATGTTTAACTCAGTTGCTGTCACAGGACGTCCAACTCTCTCTTTGTCACGCAGGTCAGATGTTCACCCCTCACCATCTTTAAACTTATTTGCCCAATAACACAGTGCTCACATCAACACAATCACCATCAGCTTGCATTCTCTGATAAATTTTCTTTGGGGTAACACCTTCCTCTTTCAAGAATTCAATGACAGCAGGTTGCTTAAATTGCATTGACCAACTACCTGCACAGAGTTCCATCTGTTACACTGCAACAACACAACCGTTCATTGCAAAGGCTTCCTCCCAACTTGGGCTGTAGAGGAGAGTCTATTGATCAGTCCAGTATCTACCGCAAATTAGTGTTGCCGTCTGCTGAGGAGTTAAGAAAGTGGAAGAATTACTTTTCATTCAATCCTCGTATCATTTCATAGGAGTGACAGATGACACTGTAAGTCATCCATCACACAGCCCCTGGTTAACAAATAGGTTGGGACATTTTACGGCTTGCATGGTAACAGGAGAGGGAAAAGCTGGTTGGGAACAGGATCTAACTTTTTCTGGTACATTCATAGTGGTCCTGCTATGGGGGCCATCAAAGCAGCCCTTCAGCTGTGCACAACGCACGCACTATATAGACACATGGAGTATATTTGGCATGGGCATAGTACCAGGGCACAAGGGGAGTGCATCTTTCTTTTGATTTATGTGCACGTATATGCTTGAAATACGTGAGACCTTTAATATTTAATCCAAAAATTCTTTACAATAAAGTGAGCTCTAGTCTAGTAAGGGAAGGAAGTTTTAATATATTTTTACCCGCACACGTCGTTATGTGGCCTCCAAGAACAAAGGCTGAAACAGTGGAATCTCGGGAACGTCTAGTTGAAGTTGACTGCTCAGACAGAATAAGTAATGATTCCTCCCGTTCTCTGCACTATCATCTTACATGTGTTAATATTTAGTCTCACAGTACTACTTCTTCATCACGTCTCCACCTTTTATAGCACGTACACGTTACTTTTCATTAATTTGATGGTTTTTTTCTTTCTCTCCTTCCAGTTGTCTCAGCTTGGACAAAAGTAGAAGGCATCAGTGACCACATTACAGTCCTCTCTGGTGTCTGAGAACTAAACTCCAGGGACTAAAAAGATTGTGTATACTTGTACTGTTCTTTTAAACCATCACCGACACCAAGGTCTGCAAGTGTGGAACAAGAACAGTGAAATTTCTCCCCCAGAGACGTCTATTGTATTCCACAAATATGACTTGCCAGGTTTTCTACCAACTCCATTTATTTAATATGTTAGAGGTGTCCAGCCTCTGTATCTAGGCATTAATACTATCTCTGTCCAAAGAGATAATTTCCAAATAAAACAACAAATGTATAATTTTATAAAGCATAATTTACGTTGAGAGTTTTTATATTTATTTGCACCTCAATTAAAGCTAATGTGGATGATAAAAAAAGGCAAATTAGCCTTAAGCTGCTGATACACAATAGATGTCTGTCAACCAAATGACTTCTCCATAAAAAAAGACAAACCATTCTGCCCAATGTAACGGTGTGTTCCCTATGGCAAAGGGCTTAGTTGCCCGCAAAATAAAAGGATCAGGTGTTTAAATTTCAACCACTTAATCCTTTTCTTCCCCTGACATATTAGATGGGCGGACAAATTTGTCAGGTTGCACCAACTTTTCACTAATGTTAATGGAGGCCCTTAGCATGACTATCCAAATCCTGTGGCATTTGAGTGGAATGGAGTTGGGCCTTTCTAAAGATTTTTATGGGACCCTTGATATGAATCTCAGATATGTAAGGAGAGACTGACTTCCGCAAAATTCAGGTGATCTAACAATGCATGGGAGCGGAGTGATAATTTTGCAATCTATGGACCAGTCAGAGAAATATTTCCATCACCTTTTACCTGATGTACTATAGAAATGAAGGAAAAGATAAAAAATATTGCTAAATAATCTTTTTGGTGATAAATCGCAGTTGCGTCGTGCTTTCACACAGCACAACGCACGTGCTATTTTCTGGTCGTCATAATGGGAGACCCAGACAATGGGGTTTAGGGCTCTGCCCTCCGGAGGTCACACTAGGTACTACAAGTTTGTAGACACCGCCTCCTCCGCTTATAAACCCCCACCGTAGGAGACATCCTCAGTTTTAAACTTAGTGTGCTCGGAGGATCACGCTTTGCTTGCACTTCACTGCATTCTCACAGCTTACGTGATGGCGTATGAAGACAAGGTAAAATGGTCCCGCTCGGGACCCCCGACAGCCTCCCCGCTCACCCTCTGCGGAACACGCTGGTGGAGGTACCGGAGGGCTTTTAGCCTGGACACTTCAGTGTTCTCCCGGTACGCTGTCGCGCTCCTTTCCTTTCCATCCCTCCATGGAGGCTCTGGTAAGGGGGAGCCTGGAGCCTTGCACAGCTCCGCTCCGTCCGAGGCCTCCCTAAATGGTGCTTACAGACCGGACGGAGCCAGCCCAGTCCGAGGCCTCCCTAAATGGTGCTTACACTCCGGACTGGTGCTGTACCCCCGTCCGAGGCCTCCCTAAAGGTGCTTACAGACCGGACCGGCACTGAGGCACCTGGTGTGTCTCCTGTGTGCCTGGGGGTAGTGTCTGTCACTGTGGTGTCATGACACTCAGACCGCGCGGTTACCCTCGGGTCCGCGGTTCTGGCGGTGACCCTGTGCTGGGGTCTCCCTGGCTGACCGCCCTGTGTATCACAGGGGCTGAGGCTGTAGACTGCGAGTGTTTTTATGTGTACATGCAGTCTGAGAGTGTGTGTGGTGATATTCACACTCTTTTCCCGCGCTGCGGGCTCCGGCACCTCCATTGCTGAGGCAGTCTGGAGGAGGAGGAGGCAGCCCTTATGGTGACATCACCGCTGGGCGTGTTGTGTGTTCTTCCCGCGTGTTCCTGGCTCCGCCCACATCTTCTCTGTCGGCGGCCATCTTCTCCCTCACTTCCCGGCTGGGATCTGGCTGCAGCGCGTGTCTGCACTTGCAAGGGAGACCGGAACTCGCGGAGGTCACACACACACACCGCTTCCTCCTACCGCTTTACTGCGGTCGGTAAGCCACCGGGATTCCCGGTTTGTTTGTGAACTTTGGCTTATATTTCCCTCACTGTGGAGATGTCCTCAGTTGGGAAGCATGCTGCTAAGGCGGCGGTGGTCTCCATTGCCTGTGTTACATGCAACGGGACACTGGTGGAGGGGTCCTGCAATAACTGCGGACGCCCAGAGGCCCGGTCTGCTACTACTGAGTCTGCAAATCCGGGATTATACCCTGAGGTTCAGGTGATCCCAGGGCCATGGGAAACGCAGAATAAGATCAATGAATCTCTGCTATCCCAGATGTCCTCCATGTCGCAAACCCTGGAGGCACTGCATAGGAGACTGGAGAACCAGCTACTCCTCCTAGTTACCCCCGGGTGTCTCTTACTTCTGCTGTAAGACCCCCTAAGCGAGCCCGTGAGGCTTCTCCTGAGCTCCAGACCCTCTCTGAGGAGGAGCGTTCCTCGGATGGTGAGGAAGATGATGGGGTTCTACTCTTGGGTCTATGTCTGAACCTCCAGATGGGGTGGAGGATCTGGTGTCCTCCATCAATGAGACATTGCGTCTTGTCACTCCTCCTGAGGAGGTGACTGTACACCCCAAGGAGATATACCAATGGCTGCGGCCAGAGGCTAGACCAAGTGGCTCCTTCATGGACCACACTAATTTCGGAAGGGTGATTAAAGCTCCCAGGTTGCATCCTGGGCGGCGTTATGTCCGTAAAACTAAGGACAATCGCTTTCCCTTTCCCCAGGAGGCGCTCCAGGAATGGTCGCAGTCTCCCAAGGTGGATGCTTCCATGACTAGGATTGCTGCGCGCTCCTTGTTTTCTGCCTCTGATAGCTCCTCGTTGAAGGATGCTACCGATAGACAGGTCGAGCAACTCGCCAAGTCTTCCTATGAGGCTGTGGGGTCTTCGTTTGCCCCTAATTTTGCCGCGGTCTGGACCCTACAAGCGATTACTATCTGTTTGGATGGTATCACTGATCTAGCTAGGTCCAGTCCAGAGGTCCTGGCTCTCACTGAGAGAGCAAGGGCCTATGCGGACTATGCCAGGACGGCATCTTTGGAAACTGCCACTCGCTCTGCTGTGGCCTCGGCCAATGCAATTGCGATCCGCAGGCTGTTGTGGCTGCGTCTTTGGGACTCAGATGCCACATCTAAGAAGATTTTACAAAATCTTCCGTTCGCTGGTGACAGGCTTTTTGGCACCGAACTGGACAAATTGATAAAGGATTCTGCTGAGTCTAAGATCCCGCAGAATAAGCCTAAGCCACGGTACACCGTGAAAAGGAACCCTAAGCAGTGGTCCTTTCGCTCCGGTTCACAGTCATCAACGGCGTCCACTCGCTCAGACCGAGGGGGCAAGCCTGCTACTCAGTGGCGTTCCAAGAGTCGTCAGAAGAAGCCGGCGGGGGCAGCGGCTGCCACCCCCAAGCCCGCCTCGACATGACTCGCTCTCTCATCCTGCCTCCCCACAGGTGGGGGGCCGCCTGTCCCGCTTTCAGGACAGGTTGCTTCTTCACATTCAAGATCAGTGGGTTCGAGACGTAGTCTCAAGAGGTTACAGGATAGAGCTGACGTCACAACCAATACACCGATTCCATCGGTCGGTTCCATCCCCAGAAAAGGCTCAGGCTTTTCACCTGGTGTTGGAGGGACTCCGCAGAGACGGAGTGGTGGTCCCTGTGCCCACGGAAGAGAGGTTCAGGGGTTTTTACTCCAACCTCTTTATTGTCCCAAAGAAGGACGGCTCTTTTCGCCCGGTGTTGGACCTCAAGTTGTTCAACCGTCACGTGTTGGTTCGGAAGTTCCGCATGGAATCCCTGCGCTCAGTGATCGCGGCTGTGTCACAGGGAGACTTCCTAGCGTCCATCGATATCAGGGACGCTTACCTTCACGTCCCCATTGCACCAGCTCATCAGCGCTGGTTGAGATTCGCAGTGGGGGAAGAGCACTTCCAATTTGTGGCACTGCCGTTCGGGCTAGCCTCAGCACCACGGGTGTTCACAAAGGTGATGGCCTCCATGATGGCTCTCCTGCATGCGCAGGGACACGCCGTCATACCCTATTTGGACGACCTGTTGGTCAGGGCGCCATCGGAAGACCTTTGTCGGGTGAGCCTGGAGGTGACCATGAAGTCCCTGGAACGGTTCGGGTGGCTTATCAACATTCAAAAGTCGACCCTGGTTCCGACCCAGTCATTGACATATCTGGGCATGGACTTCCACACGGACTCGGCCCTGGTGTCCCTACCTCAAGCCAAGCAGCTTGCGATCCAATCAGGAGTGCAGAATGTCCTCCTGTCTCCACAGTCATCCCTACGGGTATTGATGAGACTGGTGGGTCGCATGGTAGCGGCGATAGAGGCGGTGCCGTTCGCACAGTTTCGCCTCCGTCCTCTCCAGCTGGAGATTCTTCGCAGATGGGACAAGAGGACGATCTCTCTGAATCGGCTGGTGACACTGTCACAACCAACCAGGGACTCTCTACAGTGGTGGCTCCAGCCACATCACCTGTCACGGGGCCGGTCCTTCCTAAAACCGTCATGGTTAGTGGTGACCACCGACGCCAGTCTGAAGGGCTGGGGGGCGGTGTTCTTGCACCACAGGGCTCAAGGCCTCTGGACTCAGTCGGAGTCGGCGTTGCAGATCAACGTGCTGGAGATCAAGGCGGTCTATCTGGCGCTACTGGCGTTTCAGAAATTCCTGTCAGGACAGCCCATTCGGGTACAGTCCGACAATGCGACGGCCGTCGCCTATATAAATCATCAGGGAGGGACCAGAAGTGCTCAGGCCCTCGCCGAAGTCCACCGCATTCTACTCTGGGTGGAGGAAAACGGCTGCCTGATCTCCGCAGTTCACATCCCAGGGGTCGAGAACTGGGAGGCCGACTATCTGAGCCGACAGGGGATGGACGCCGGAGAGTGGTCCCTACATCCAGACGTCTTCCGGGACATCTGCGGCAGGTGGGGCACTCCAGACGTGGATCTGATGGCCTCACGGCTGAATCATCAGGTGCCCCAATACATGGCGAGATCTTGGGATCCCCAGTCTCTGGGGGCGGACGCCCTGATCCTGAGCTGGTCCAGCTTTCAGCTGCCATATGTGTTTCCGCCTCTGGCTCTGATTCCCAGGGTCCTGTGGAAGATCAGGACAGAATGCAGAGTGGCCATTCTAGTGGCTCCAGATTGGCCCAGGAGGTCTTGGTACCCGGACCTGTGGCAACTGTCAGGCGGACACAGGTGGGCTCTTCCAGAACGCGCAGATCTACTCGCGCAAGGCCCATTCTTCCACCTCAATTCCAGGGCCCTCAGATTGACTGCATGGCTCTTGAGGCCTGGCTGCTGACATCCAGAGGTTTCTCTCCTACAGTGGTTGCCACTATGAATCGGGCAAGGAAACCTGTTTCCAGGAAGATATACCACAGAACGTGTGAAAATCTTTTTTACCTGGTGTGCCTCTGGTGGCCGCTCTCCGTGGCCTTTGTCTATCCCGACATTGTTGGCCTTCCTACAGTCGGGGTTGGAGTTGGGATTATCCCTTGGCTCTCTGAAAGGTCAAGTATCAGCACTTTCAGTGTTGTTTGACAGGCGCTTGGCGCTCCTCCCGAAGGTACGTCATTTTCTGCAGGGGGTGTCTCGGGTGGTCCCGCCCTATAGACGACCTCTGGACCCTTGGGACCTAAACATGGTCCTGGCGGCACTGCAGAAACCGCCGTTTGAGCCACTGAGAGACGTCTCTCTCTCTCGTCTGTCCCAGAAGGTGGTCTTTCTGGTGGCGATTACGTCTCTGAGACGGGTCTCAGAATTGGCTGCACTTTCGTGCAAGTCTCCCTTTCTGGTGGTTCACCAAGACAAGGTGGTGTTGCGCCCACGGCCTGAATTTCTGCCGAAGGTGGTTTCAACGTTTCACCTAAACCAGGAGATTGTTCTTCCATCATTTTGCCCCGCTCCCGTTCATCAGGTTGAGCGCGACCTCCATACTCTGGATCTCGTGAGAGCTGTACGCATTTATGTGTCCAGGACCGCCTCCTTTAGGAGTTCGGATTCCTTATTTGTCCTCACGATGGGTCGCTGTAAGGGGGCCGCGGCTTCGAAGTCGACCTTGGCCAGATGGATCAAGGCTCCCATTCAGGAGGCATACCGGTCTTCTGGTTTGCCTCTCCCGGTGGGTTTGAAGGCACACTCTACGAGAGCTGTAGGTGCCTCCTGGGCCTTGCGACATCGAGCTTCTGCTCTACAGGTGTGTCAGGCGGCCACTTGGTCCAGCCTGCACACTTTCTCTAAGCACTATATGGTGCATGCCCATGCCTCTGCGGATGCGAGTTTGGGCAGGCGGGTTCTCCAGGCGGCGGTTGCCCACCTTTAGAGGGAACCATGTGTTATCCGTCTTGTTGAGGAACTCTTCCCGCCCTGGGGTATTGCTTTAGGACATCCCCATTGTCTGGGTCTCCCATTATGACGACCAGAAAAAAGAGAATTTTGTTTACGTACCGTAAATTCTTTTTTCTTTAGTCATCAATGGGAGACCCAGCACCCACCCAGTTGTTCCGTTGCATATTTTGCACTTGTTCTGTTCTCTGTTGAGACAGTGTTTGCCGGGTTGTTGAACCGTCTGTGCACGGCATTCTTCCCGATGTTTCGGGTGTGGTTTAATTTCTCCTCGCAGCTTATGGACTAAACTGAGGATGTCTCCTACGGTGGGGGTTTATAAGCGGAGGAGGCGGTGTCTACAAACTTGTAGTACCTAGTGTGACCTCCGGAGGGCAGAGCCCTAAACCCCATTGTCTGGGTCTCCCATTGATGACTAAAGAAAAAAGAATTTACGGTACGTAAACAAAATTCTCTTTATCGCGAGCGACATCGCTGATGCGTCTCTTTTCGGCGATGTCACTCACGATATTGACACGTGTGACGCCACCTTTAGAATGACTTAATCAATTGGATAAGGTGTGTCAAATGCTAAGGAAATGCTGAACACATGCACTGTTGGGTGGACCTTGAGGACTGTAGTTGGGGACCACTGATTTAAAGGACTGGATGACCTTCTTTCCATGTGGAGGAAATGTATAAATGAAATTAATATAAGAAAAGGTTCTTTACAGTTGGAGTAAACTAACCATGATACTACCATCCCAAGAGATATGGTAATAATGGCATATATAAAACCAAATGTTCAAATCAAGAGTCGGATGCATAGCTTATGACTTGCGACTGAGGTTAATTAATTTAGCATTAAGTGACACATTGATATAGATAATTGTCCAAACACTACAAGTCAACGGTGGCAATTGTTGGCCAGAGACTTCCATTTCTTTAAATCAACCAGTCTTGTCTTAAGAATGTTTGAACCAAGTAAATAAGTAATTATGCAACCTAATGTTCATGTTATTTCCTGAAGATGGTTTCTTTTTTTAAACACAGATTTGCATTATTTTCTGCCCAACAACATAAATCTCAATCTGTAATGCTATTTTATGTTCTACAGCTGAAGTTTATTAGAAGCGGGAAGGGTGATATAGCTGCCGATTCCAGGTATTGGATGTAATTGGTCTAAACATCTGCTTTTTTCCTCCCACATATTCTCTGTTACACCTCTTCTTACTTATTTAACCCATTCACCAATGCTTTTGGTGATTAGATTATACTGAAAAAAGACAAATCTTAAGAGCTGTACAAAATTGATAATCCAAAACAAAACCTTACACACCAGATAACAGGACCACATTGGAAGTGGAAATGCTTCTTTGTATAGTGTATCACAGGGTAGATGCATTACCGTATTTTTCAGATTATAAGACGCACTTTTGTTCCCCCAAAATTTGGGGGGAAAGTGGGGGGTGCGTTTTATAATCCGAATACGGTTACTGTGTAACACGGCAGGGGAGGCTGGGGGCAGCTGTGGAACGTTTACAGGGCTGGCTGCGGGCTGCAGAGAGAGCGGGGAGATTTCTTGCTCCTGCTCATTTAATATGCACTACCACTGTCCTCCTCTCAGTGCTGAAGTTGCGCTAAGAGATGGACGGAGGGAGCAGTGCATATTATGTGAGCCTGCACTCATTTCCCCCCCCCCTGTTCTTCTCTGACCCCCTCATCCTTTATTTACCCCCTCTATATGCCCCCCTACATAATACACCCATTTCCTCCATTATAAAGATGGCCCCTTAACCTGCACTCATTCTGTCACTTATATGCCCCCATGCTAGCCCGCAGAAGATAAAATAAAAAACGCTTCTCACCCTCCGGCGATCGATGCTCTTCTCCAGCGTCACCGCCATCTCCCGGCCTCTATGCTGCTGCTCTGCGTTTTCCGATCATGTGATCAGGCACTGATCACATGATCGGAAGATGCCGAGCAGCAGCAGAGAGACCGGGAGACAGCGTCGACGCTGGAGCAGAGCATCGATCACCGGAGGATAAGAATCGCTTTTTATTTTATCTGCTGCGGGCTAGCATGGGGGCATATAAGTGACAGAATGAGTGCAGGTTAAGGGGCCATCTTTATAATGGAGGAAGTGGGTGTAGGACGTGGGGGGGCATATGGAAGAGGGCATATACATGTGCCAGCACTGAGGGACGTGTGCCACCAATAGGGAACGTGTGCCAGCACTGGCGGACATTTGCCATCAATGGGGGATGTGTGCCATCAGTGGGAGACATGTGCCATCAATGGGGGACGTGTGCCTTCAATAGGGGCCTTGTGCCAGCACTGGGGGGACGTGTGGCAGCACAAGGGGGCTATGAGCAGGTACTAGCTCAGCCCCTGAAATAAACGTGCTTGATGAAGCTTCGTTTCAGGATACGGGTAGACACTGCGGCAGCCTCTGCCACGATGATGCCTCCTTTGAGTATCCCGATATGCACTGGAGTTCTTAAGCTGTCATCAAAATGGAAATAGGTTATAAAAACAATAAAGTACTGTAGTTAGAAAAGAGAGGGAATTGTAGGGACTGTTTAATTAAAGTGTTTTAGAAAAAAAAATTTTTACAATTAGACATTTAGGATTACAATTCATTTTAGTTTCGAACCACCCCAGGCACTGTATTGTACTGCAGAGCTGTAGGGAAAGGTCCCTTATTTCAGGGCTAGTCACTTGGAAATTTCTAAATGTCTTTCAAACCCTAATGACATATGATGGACTATGTGGTCTTCCTGCCTCTGATGCAGGCCATCATCTGTCTGTATCAGGCACAAATGGAGCTGAGCTACTCTCGTAGCTGTTATCCTGCCTTATGCCACTGTCATCTGTGACAGCGGCAGTTACAGCATGCCAGCAGTGGGGCTTACTGTTCTAACTACTCAATCAACGCAACTGAAGTAATCGTAAAACGCTAATGGGTTTCCATGACAGCTGAGGGTCTGCTGAAGACCCCTATGCATATCAACATGGTAGTCATGTGAAGGCCAGCCCATGGCCGGCATTCATAAGAGACTATGATTTTCACAGCACACTGTACTGTAGCATGGCTATATATAGCACAAGTGATCAGATGATCACAGTTTAAAGTCCCCTAAGGGAACTAACTAATAAAGTAAAAAAAAAAAAAGTTTAAAAAAAATATAAAAGTAAGAAATTAAAAAAAACATACACATTTGGTATTGCTATGGTCGTAAAAGTCAGACCTATCAAAATCTAAAATAAAGAAATCAGATTGGCAAATGCCATAATGAGAAAAAACATCAAAATTACATAATTGCGTTTTTTTGGCCGCTGCAACAACAGAAAATAATCTAAGGGCCGCTTTAAGGCCACTTTACACACACCAACTTATCTGTCCAACTTCTGAACAACTTACTGGTTGCAGTGAAATCATGGACACATTGCTCCATTTTGTGGCTGTGTACAAATGGAACAATGTGTCCATGATTTCACTTCAACCAGAGATCTGTTCAGAAGTTGGTGTGTGTAAAGCGGCCCTTACAGCAGGTGATCAAGATATTGTATCCACCCCAAAATTATATTGATAAAATTGTAAGCTCAAGGCACAAAAAACAAACCTTCACACAGCTCTGTAGTCTGAAAATGAAAATGTTACGACTCTTGGCAAAGTGCACCAAAAGCAGAATGTTTTTTCTTTATAAATGTCAGAATATTTTCTCACCACTCAGGCTGCTTTCACATCAGCGTTTTTGCTGAATCGCGGCAGATCCGTCAGATTTATTGCATCTGCCGCGTAACGGCCAACTTAGAATAAACAGAGCCCAAGAAATCACCATGGGCATAGTTGGTTACAAGGTGCACCTCACTGATACATATATAACCTGAGAAACTAAAACCCCCATCACACAAAGCGAGATGTGTGACCACATTTACAAACACGGTTTCCCCAGAGACACCATTTTTGTGTCAACGTTCATGCGTCCTCCTGCTGGGCAGCGTGCATCACTGTGTTTGACAGGGACAACGACCAACAATCTCAATACTATGCCCGAGAGTGACAGGTTCCCAACAACCGCCGTATTATTGCTGCGTCGCTGGTGAGATCTGACTGTTTGACATCTCACCAGCAACCACGTAGCGACGCTCCAGCGATCCCTACCAGGTCGTATGTCGGGATCGCTGGAGTGTCGCCAAGTGTGACGGTACCCTAAGCCTCATGCACACTTAAAAGCCTGGTGAGCAAAGTAACACGTCCAACTAGTATTGCAAGTGTATAGTATTTATTTAGACACCAGTTAGACAATACAAAAATCGGGGCAAATTACAATGGTTAAAGACCAAGAACAAAATTGACACTGGAGGGACAGACAGGGACATGAAACCTAAGTAGTGATGGGCGAACCCGAACTGTAAGTTTGGGGTCCGTACCGAACACCTAGTGTTTGAGCACAGATCCTGAACACACTTTACTGGAATGTCCGTGTTACAGTTCGGGTTTGGGTTTGGGGCGGGAGAGCTGTAAAAATAAAGAAAATAGATATTAAACGCATCATACTTACTGTGATCCACTGCCCCGATATGTCTACTTCCAGTGCTGCTCATTAACTTCCTAGATATTGTGGCGCCCCACTGGTCAGTGCGCCACAGAAGGGGTACTACACCCAGACTAACGTGTGTGGTATCCCGGTCACCAAGAGGATGGTAATGCTAATCTGAGGCCTCATCCCTGCATTCATACACTTCTAGCTAGGGGGCCAATTGGCTGTACCCGTTACCAGGGTAACCAGTTCCGGTGGAAGGAGCTGAAGTGTAGCAAAAGAAGCGGGAGTGACAGACCGTGAGGAGAGTACCATGAGGGAAGGAGGAGAAGGAGGTTCCTGTGAGGATTGTGGTGAAGGTGACTGAAAAAGGAAGGCAAACCAGACAGAAATGGAATCCCTGGCTTGTGCAAGCCCGTGCCGGACTGAAGATTGCGAGTCCAGGAGGGAACCCAGTCCAAGACGAAGTACCGGCTCCGAATGCGGTGCAGAAAAGTTTAGCTCTGAGCCGCAAACCCGGTGGGTCGAAGGCCTTTCATATAGCCCCGACCTGGTCTGACACGCACGTCCACACCAGGAGATCCAAACCAGGTTGAGCCCCTTAGAGAGAAGGTTAAACTCTATATACCCAATGGGCCTGGTAGAAAGAGGGCTCCGTGCAGGCTGCGCACGGATAGTAAGGAGAGTGCAGGAGTGGAAAGGACAGAAGTAGTTACCAGAAGGAACATCGTAGAGGGCATCAGAGAGACTTTGCATCCTTTGGTGACTATCCAGCCAGCTACCCAAGACTGTCTACTTTGTGAACTGCTTGAAGTCACCAATAAATACCAGTGCAGAGCAAGAAGGTCTCCTGTGTCTTATTGCTACTAAGTTGTTCACCTGTGTTCCAGTCTCAAGGAGAAGACTGTGCCTCTCCCGGTGTTAAACCATTTCTTTACCTCACTGCCCTGGGGCCTTCGCTTCGCCTGCAGGGAGCAACATCATTTGGCTGCCTACCCATTATCCCCTGATGTCTGCTGGCAGCGCTGGTGCCATCACCTGATACTGCAGGTGGCGTCACATTAAAAAAACTTTTATTATTCTATTTTTACTAAACCCCTTTTTTCGTGGCCACCAGGGCCACGGATTCAGGGCACCGGCCACCAGTGACAGTTCCCTTAAAGCTACTCCGGGATCCGAGTACCCTGGCCCTGGGATGCATCAATATTCACTGCAGAGGGGCCAAACAGCCAATCATAGAGACACTGTCACAGAGAATGGGTGTCTGCTCACAGATATATGCACAGAGCTTAATATGTTCCTGTGGATGATGTCGTAGGGAGGGTTTTGTTAATTAAAGATGGAAAACAGGTTTGTCTTGTGTTATTTCCAAATGTTTTTTTTCGGTGTTGTGACTTTACTGCTTACTAAAATTCATAACGGGTGGATCTACTATTGGCCAGACATTATGAATTTTGGCTTAGTGCCAGCTGCCAATACAAAGCTGGCATTAAGCCTTTTATTACCCAGTGTGCCAGTGTGTGCAGATGCTGGCTGCAATTCACAGTGGGGTGGGGCCCAGAAAGCTTGCTCATCTTCTATGTGATGTGTCAGTGTCAGACCCTGCGTGTTGACGCTGCTCCTCGACTGAGGGAAGCGGATGCCGCAGGGAACCGCAGCCCTGACAACATGTGCGGCGGGTAAGGGCTTCTCCATGCATCTCTCTTGGCGCCGCTTCCGCCGCGCACATAAATGAACATGCGGGGAGGAGCGGACTGCCGCTACCGCCCCGCAGCTTCAAAGACCTATGCGGCAGGTAAGCATAGTGAGGATGATTTTTGAAATCATCCACTATGCTGATACTTGTATAACCACTTTTTGGATGCAGCGCAAGACGCTGCGTCCAAACCTGTGTATCCTGATGTGTGCACGCACCCTAGAACAGCAAAACCTGAGGGGTTACCACTTTTTCACCAAACAAAAGCCAATGTGTTGGGGCAGCTAATCCTGACTCATTAGGGTGTTGTGGAACCAAAATGCAGCAATCGTGGTGTTTAATGTCTCCCAAGAACAAACCATGTGTTTGCACAGCGTTTTATGTAAAACATGTTGCTGGATCAAAACCGCAGTACAAATTAGCTAACATTACCATCAAAACCAATGTAACCGCAGCAGAACCGCAGCAAAACGCACTTTGAACAACCCTTAGTGTATGACCTACAGAAATTCAGCGTTTGAGATCAGTTGCCTTGGTTTTCATGTAAATCTATGCTAATCTAACCGATTTTGGTTTCCAGCAAACTAGTATTAGGAAATGCTTCACACACATTGTTTTTGTTCTCTGGAGACAGTGTAAACACCACAGGATTTGCTGCATTTTTGTTTTCCAGAAAAACCTATGATTCTAGGATTAGCTGCCCCAACACATTGGCTTTTGTTTGGTGAAGAAAGTGGAAACACCTCAGGTTTTGCTGTGTTTTAGAAAGAATGAGCATGTCAATTCCTTGCTGCACTTTTGCTAAAGTGGAAACACCTGTGGTATTTCCATTTTCTGTAGAGAAAAAAAAGTGTGTGTGAAAGCTTTTCTCTGATCACATAGGTTTTGATGGAAACCAAAAACTCAGGATTAGATTAGCATAGATTTACATAAAGCCAAGGCAAAACCTGTCTCAAACGCAGCAAAACCTTCCTGTGGGCACATACCCTTACTCATGATCTCAGCCTTACTCATGATTACTCAGGATCATTAGTAAGGCTACAAGCTACCCGAAACATGTTGCCTGAAGACATGATAAACTGACCTGTGTGTTTTTACGTGCTAAGAAACCTGTTTTTTACCTTAATACAATAAATGGAAATTTTATAAAGAACTCCAGCTGCAATTTTCCTCAACTCACTGGACAACTCTTGGCAGTGATTTTATGCAGCTCAGGCCCAATGGAGTCCGTGCTGAGAAGGAGGAAAACTGGAGAGAGGAGTCAGGTGAGTGGACCCCTTTTTTCTTAATGTAATGTAAATTTTATAAAAAGGGTTCAACTATGTTGCAGTTTTGGAGCTTTTTTTGGGGCCAATATGCATGAACATATTGAACACAATGCATGCAGTTTTGTGCCAAAAGTGCACCAAAAGAGCATGAAATCCATGGCAAGAACTGCATCATGGTTTTAGTGCACTAATTCTCTGTGATTGGCTGTTGGGTCCCTCTGCAGTGAATATCCAGGAAGATAATGAGCGGCCACAGAAGTACAAGTGGGTGGACACCGGAAAGTATAATGCTGTTTAATAACTATCTTCTTTCTTTTACAGCCTCCTAGCCCCCGTCCATAACTTTACAGTCTGAGTTCGGGGTTCAGACTCAAGTTCAAGCCACTTTTGGCCCAGATCACGAACTTTAAAAAAAAGTCCGGGCAAGTTCGCTGAACCCGAACATCGGCGGGTTCGCCCATCACTGAACCTACGACCTTGTTGACATGTGTATACAGAAAGTGCACAGAAGAACATAATCTAGTACAATAATATGGACAATCCAGAAATACAGAGTGTCAAGTATAAAAAGTTTCACAATAAAAAGACAAAAGGTGTAAACCTTTTTGTACCAATGTGTCTAGACAGATCATGGCTGCTAAACCCACTCACCCATAGAGAGACCGGACTCAGGGTATGTAGTACGTGACTGGGACATGTGGCAGTATTTGTCCGATGTATGTGGTATTATTCAGTCACTACGTGGGGTAATAAGTGGTCTCATCATTGTGTAGTGGTTTCTGTCCCTTGAATGTGGTATTATTGGGTCACTATTTGGTGGTAATTGTGGTCTGGTCATGGCGTGGCTGTATTTGTCCCATGTATGTAGTATTATTAAGTCACACTACTACGTATTACTTGTAATTTGTGGTTGAAGAAAATGTGCTTGAAAATGGGAGTGGCTAACACAATGTGGTATTCAAATGGGTGTGTTTCCTAAAACAAACATTAACCTGTTTTTAAATATTTGAATCTGATCCCTGCCCACAGGGCATTAGTGCACTTGTGATATGTCCACCCCTGCTTTAGTATGAAGATGGTCTGTTGCAACCTCCCATATCTTTTGCCTTGGATTAAAACAGATTATTTGTACTCCTACATCAGAGCTGCACTGGGGCTGGCATATAATAGGTCTTCTTCTCCCTGATATTTGATTTTCTATTGAGTCTTCTCAACAGAAACTCAGAAATATAAGTGTGACAACACAGCATTGAACAATGTGGGTTGGAGGTTACACATTCATAATTAGGCCAGATGTATTGTACTACTGTTAACTCACGAGAAGTCATTGTTTCTTGTCAGTATGCTCCGAACTCCCATTGTCTTAGTTTGTGGACTGCAAATTAAATGTAAATTGCCTCACCCCCTCTGTCTACATGATTTAGAGGAAAATTATGCAGTCGGATTGAACTGCTGACCAATGAGCGAACAGCCTTATCCAATCAATCCTGTAAGGAGCAATAACCTGAGGTGAAGGCTTAGGGTACAAAAATTACTTCCTTCAGTCACTAGTGGTGATATGCTACATGACTTCAGCATAGGGGCTTCTGCCCCAGTTAGACTATCATAATTTGGATCATATTCTACCGCAGTTCAGCCTAGGATCCATGGATTCTGGTGAGAGATACCCGGTTTGGGACAATTTGGTCACCTGGCTACAGACCGTGCTGTGCTCGGTTAGCTTCCTAAGCTTGCCAATATCCCTTCTCAGTGGGTGCCCACCGAAAGTGAAATGCTGGTGGACTGGGGTAGTTGGCCCTGGAAGCTCCAATGACCCAAATATTCAAATCCCTGGTGAGCCAATGGAAAAGTGAGGCTCTGTTGCTGGGTATGTGTTATATGCCTTTAACTGTTGGAGATCCAATAAAGTCTAACCAATGTGTGGTTCCCTGAGGGCTGTGGAATCGATAAGCCAAACCACCGACTCCAACTCCGATTCCTGAATTTCCCTGGCTCTGACTCAGACTCCAACCCTTTGACTCTGACTCCATGCATGGCTCATCTTTAAATGATAAATGTATTGTACGGGCAATGGTAGCATCAGACTTCAATTATTATAATGATACAATAATCAAGATATTTGGATAGAACTTCAGAATATGCAGAATATTATTATTATGAATTATTATTAATTTAACTACTGTACCCAATTTATTATATATTTTAGTAGTCGGGTTCGGTCCATTTTCTACCAACTTCAACCCCACTAAAATGGGCACTGACTCCACAATTCCACTCCGACTTCACAGCCCTGAACTTCCCTCACCTGTGTTGTCCGAGTAGTGTTCTGCTCATGGATATGGAGTTCAGGAGTTCAGTTGGGATGAACCGTGGTCCATGCAGTCTTTCTAAAGGCGGCCGGGAGCAGCGGATGAGAACAACCACTGACCCTCGTGTCTCCACAACAAGTGCAGATGTAAATTTAGCTGTAGACGATCTCTTGGTGAATAAAGTTTGTTCTCGTTGCTCACTGCTCTCAACCACAATGATTACATATTATTGCCAACATGATTGATTTTTTTACATTCTCTAGAATGCTCTTTGCTCAGATACTGGTTATATAATTGTAAACCACTTTCATAATCGGATACTATCAACAATACGATATTAATACGCTATTGTGTAATTTATAAAAGTACCTTGTAACAATAACATGCCTTCCCTCAGTTGTTATGGTTCTTGAGGTATAAAGGTCCATTGCCAATTAATCAGTGCAGAGGTTCAAAACAGGAAAAGTGAATACTATTTTGCTATACAAGTCACCAATTCTTCATCCAAAAGGAAGTGAGATTTCTTGTCCTGGCCTAAAATATAAAAACTGAATCCATAACTCTGACAACTGAGGACCATTAGCCATCTTTATTAAAGTCCTGTGAAAAGAAGCACCACTTACTCTTCTGTGTCAATCTTTCAATTATAGTTTTTCTCTGCAAGTTTCACTCCTCGTTTTGGCACACAAAATCTGATGAATCCTGATCAGGAAAAAACTGCAGTGTGAAAGCAGCCTTAGGCTGGCTTCACACTTGCGGTCCCCTCCGCAGCGTCCTGCGGATGGGAACTGCAAGCTGAGCGCAGGTACAAATCATACATGGCAGTGAATGGGTGCGCACGCCAATCTGCACCCGCGCAGGCACCTGCGTCCCCATTTTAAACATAGGGACTTGCGGTGCCTGCGCTCAGCTTGCGGTTCCCTCCGCAGGACTCTGCGGAGGGGACCGCAAGTGTGAAGGCAGCCTTAGTGAGAAGTTAAGTACACCGGGTTTGGAACTCAGAACTGTGTGTTAGACTGTTCATTTCCCCCCTGTGGAGCAGTAGACTGATAAGACGCACAGGCCGCAGAAGTCCTGCCAGAGAATTTGGCTCAATTTGCCTCTCTTGACAGAAACAACCCTGCTAGCCTCCCATCACCAGACATCACACCAGTTGCCCTGGGGAACCGATCCACCCATGGGGGAGCGAAACCACCAAAGCTGCACTCCCATCATCCCCAGAGGGTCCGCATTGCAGCGTCGCCCACCAATAGCCGAACACCACGGGTGGCATCACGACAACTATCCTTAAACCCGTACTCCCCAAACCTTTATTGACTCTGCCAGGGTGATCTCGACCCCCAGTGACTCCCCAGCAGAACGGTTGCCCGGTTTAGAGTACCCCACAGCCCTGGGGGGAATGTCAACTCGGCATCGCAAACAGGATGAACAGGTCCGGTGTCACCAGGTCCCAACGCCTTAAGGACTGTATTGAAAAGGCTGTTTTTGAAACCTGAGTAATGGCGGCCGGAAAATACTAACACCAAGTGCTGGCTGGGGGTGTGCCACAGTCCCCCATCGTGGGCCGGGTAAGCACGGAGCTGGAAAAATGGCCTACACCCCCTTCGACCTCTGAGAGCAGAAGGACTGCCCTAGAGACTTGATTGCTCCACTCCGAGGTGTGACCAACAGCAAAAGTGAAAGGATCCACCCAGAGAAGGAGGGGGCGGAGAGGAGTTCAGGTGCTGGCAGAGCAGCAGGGTGTGGCGTGCGGGACGCAGAGAGAAGCCCGGGTACCATGGAGGAAGAAGGTCAGGAGAGCCGGGAGCTTGGGGTGGCAGTGGGAGACTCCCTAGCCGACTGGAGAGGGACCTGAAATGGCTGCCTGCTATGGAACCGGACTTCCTGAGAGAAGAGTGAGGGAGCTGGGTCACCAACTCCTTCGAACCCAGATGGAAACAGTGGAGAAGTGGAGACATACCCTACTGCAGAAAGCTGCTGAGCAATGGGCAGCACATCCAGTTTCCCTGGAGCCCGAAGTCGTCGAGCGGAGGAACTTGATGCCGGAAGGAAGAAGGTGGAGGTACGGGCAACACCCCAGTGGAGAGGAGATCCCTGATAGGGGTCTGATTAACCCCCTTGCACCCCAAACCCTGGCCATGGGCCATCAAGCCTGGCCTGGAAGCAACCCCTGTCGACGGGGAAGGACTAGCCAAACTGCTGACCCCAGAGCCCTCAGCCCAAGAAGTCCACAGTGGACCGGTAGTGTTCCGATGGAAGAATCCGAGCGGGGAATTGATGGGGTACCTGAGGAAGGTGCGGGTGGGAGAAGCCGTGGTGGAGGTCCTAAGCTGGAAGGAGCACATCTGGCAGCTGTTGACCAGTGTGAGGCAAATGAGGAAAACCAGAGAGCTCAGCAGAGGGCCTTGGAGGAAAGGAACATGAAGGCGAAGGTGGAGGTCCGCAAGGCCTGGTCCACAGCAAGGGGTCAGTGGAGACGGGTACCATCATGACCTTTGACCTCCGGAGGGGCTGGGGCTTCATTAGAGAATCAGGGACAGCTCCAGAACTCTTTGTAGAGGAGATGTAGAGAAGCATCTGCCCAAAGGCCACCCGACATGGATCTGCACTCCAGGGACAAGGTCACGTTTACTGGACAGGAGGGGAGCGAGGACGTATGCCCTGTGAGTAAAGTGGGTGTGCTCCAAGGCTGCGGCAGAGCCTGAAGTGGAGAGGCCGCTCAGCCTAAAGTACAGGAGCAGGGCACATGGGCACCCGTAATAGGGTACCTGCACCCAGTGTCACTGGGAGAGTGAGCAGCAAAGCTTGCTGTACTGCCATGGAATTGAGAGTGAGGAGAGATAGCAGAGCGCCTTGTAAATAATTTGTGTGTGCAGTGTTTAATATGGACAATATGATCATGGACGATGAGTAAAACTTACCATCAATGCCAAAATCAAAAACCAACACTGCACTTGCAGGATGCAGTCAGACCCCACTATGTGAAGCAAGCACCAGGTGCAGGCTGATAAAAATTACCTCTACCAACAACAAAATTTGGGAGGCGACCTGCCATGCACATAATGGGCTTGCTTAGGACACCATTCACACTGATACAAATGATGCAGAGTGTCTGAAAGCTACCCACTGGCTCTGCCACTTAACCAATGGGCCACCCAGTACGATGCTTCTGCACCACTAGATGAACGGCACCCCGTGGAGCCCAGCTGTACCCCGAAAATGATTAAAAAAAATAAAAAAAAAGTGCAAAAAATTTTTTTTTTATATTATAAACAAAAAACTTTATAGATAGGGTATTGGTTCATGCATTGGCCAAGACACTTAAGCTCATGATCCACGTCACGGATCCCCATGCTCATGAGTCCTAACAAAATATATATAAAAAACTACTCAAAAAAGGCAGCATCAGAGAAACTTACCATCAATGCCAAAATCAAAAACCAACACTGCACTTGCAAGGATGCAGTCAGACCCCACTATGTGAAGCAAGCACCAGGTGCAGGCTGATAAACATCACCTCTACCTACAACAAAAAATTACAGGAACAGCGCACATATACACCCGTAATAGGGTACCTGCACCCAGTGTCACTGGGAGAGCGAGCAGCAAAGCTTGCTGAACTGCCATGGAATTGAGAGTGATGAGAGATAGCAGAGCGCCTTGTAAATAATTGGTTGTGTGCAGTTTGAGCATGTTGTGTGAGTGTGTATTTAATATGGACAATATGACCATGGAACGATGAGTAGCCAGAACTTTCTTTTACATAGATGGCACATTTAGGTGTGCACCCTGTTGGTTGTAGACCTGATGCTTTTACAGTGAACCTAAGTAACCTGATGACCACAAAGCAAAACGCACTTGTGAGGCCGAAAAACGTTGGTCCATCGTCCTGTCACCCACCCAGGACCTAGGTTGGGTTTTTTTTTGGTAGTGGGTCTCCCATGAAGAACAGAACAGAAACAGACAATCATAGAGACACCGATGAGGGACGCTCGCCAAACTTTTTGCACTTTCCTTTTTCTACTTTTATAACTGTACCCTTTTTTTTTTTTACTTAATCATAGATAGTGTGTTTTTGTTAAGTAATGTTTAAACAAAGAACCTCCCATTCGGGAAGAAGCACTCTTGTCAAGTTTTATTGTTGTTATACATGCATGTTATAAAAAAATGTGAGTTCTATTTGAAACATCTATTTAACCCGTGTAGCCGAACGAGGACGTGCTAATCTTTGCTAAGGGGAATGTGGTGCCTCTGCGGTCTGGTCGCCACAAAGGGGTACTACACCCATCCCACAAGTGTGGTATTCCCGTTCTCAGTAAACGGGATGGTAAGTCCAAGCCACCCATAAAAGCACCCAACACACCCGGACCCAGGGATGGTGGGCGGTACCCAATGGAGGGAGGGCCCAGGTAGTCAGTGGGACAGAGGGAAGAAAGGTGGAGGGTGGGAAGTTAGTTTTGGACAGTCGAGAGGAAGCCGTAGGAGAAGGATCCAGAGGACTTGAGCAGTGAGGAGTTTGTCCTGGGTCCTGGAACAGCCGACTACAGAGAGGCAGAGAGAGCCTTAGGGGCACGGGCAGTCAGCGATCCACCCATGCACCGAATCTGAAGTGAAGTGGAAAGGACAGGTTGAAAACCAGGGGACAGGACCTGAAGGTGGCGAGGAGACTCTACGCTTCAACAACGGAACCGGAGGCCACTAGATCTGGAGGAGCTATGGCCAACTCCTGACACATCCGCCAAGAAGGCAGCCGTACTAGGGTCAGGGGACATGGCCGGTCGCCAACAGGACCTGTGGCTGCTGGATTGGAGCACTGTGTGTGAAGGTGCGAGAAGGACAGAGGCGACAGGCAGCGCTGAGAGTAAGAGCAACCCGAGAGGGAAGGAACATAAAGGGGTGTCTTGGATAAGCTATCACGGTTGCTGAGGACTAGCTGGATGTAAACACAATTGTTGCCAATTCATTCTATGTGTAGTGCTTGTTGTGTTTTCATTATAGGACCGGCCAGCACCCACACAGACATCATTGAACTTGTTATACTGTGTTTATTTGGTGCCTTAATAACCATCACAATAAAAAATCCTTTTTTCAGCGTGAACTTGCTATTCTAATTTTCTCTGTGCTGAGGTTTATCTACCTCTGAACGTCAATTTTTGTTGTGGGAGGGCTCTCTATTTTTTTTTTTTTTATTATATAGATATGTAATCAGTGAATAAATACTTTGTTATAAGAGATAATTGATGATGGCAGAGACAGATAGATAATTTGTCCTCCAAGAGCTCTTTGCAGACCTCTGGGGGACATGCAAGTTGTGTTCAAAATAATAGCAGTGAGTTCAAAAACATGAGATAAGCCCAAATAATGTTTTTATTTACATGCATTGGGAACATTGCACACTGTTTTCTAAAGGAAAACATGTATATAAGATTTAACTACCGTACTTTACAGAAAACAAGAAAATAACATTGGGCTGTTCAATAAAATAATGTCTGCATTTATCTGTACAAACTCAAAATATTTACCTTTTTAGGATTTAGCACTCCTGTGAATCACTAACCTAATATTTAGTAGTATAACCACAGTTTTTAGAACTGCTTCACATCTATGTTGCATAGAGTTAACCAACTTCTCGCATCTGTCAACTGTTATTCCAGCACAGGATGCTTTGACTACATTCCACAATTATTTGCAGTTGTTGGCTTTGCCTCAGAAACAGCATTTTATGTCACCCCACAAGTGTTCTATTGGATTAAGGTCCAGGGATTGGGCTGGCCACTCCATAACCTCAATTTTGTTGGACTAGAGCCAAGATTTTGCTTGCTTAATGGTGTGTTTAGGGTCATTCTATTGAAACACCCATTTCAAGGGAATTTCCTCTTCAGCGTAAAGCAACATGACCTATTAAATTATTTTGATATATGTAAATTACTCCATGATCCCTGGTATGGGGTAAATAGGCCTGGCATCACATTAACAGAAACATGCCTGTCTTTTTGTCTCCCATGCCTTGGAGACCTGTGACAAGTTTGGGCCCAGGGTCTCTTTGTATGAGAGACTCTGGATTAAACATAGTTAATTTCTTTTGGCACACTAGGAGTTAATGTCAGTTCTATTTAGCAATCTCTTGTGACCTTTTCAGGTGTGACCACTCATCTCCTTTAAATAGTCACAAAACCCATTACCCAGTGCTGGTGATATAATTCCTTTCATTGTAAACCACCTTGGTGTAAAGAGCTCTCAGTGAACTGACTTATGCCAAGCCGTCTGCTGGCTGGGAGTTTGGCCGCAGCCGTGAAGTTGCTTTTATCCTTGAGTTTACCCTGTCTGTCTTTAGTCCCTTCATGTTGTATTAGTTCAGCAGTGGGACTTAGTGCTCCCTGCCTGCCAGCTACCTAGTAGAGATAAAAGCAAGGTCAGGGAGGGACTTGGTTTTTTCTGCTTAGCGACTAGGGTGAAAGAACCTGTACAGGGACCTCAGGGAAATCAGGGTACATCTGCAGGTGAGTGCAGGAGGTGTCCCCTCCCCTGTTCTCCAGTGTTCCCATGTGTGTTGTGTTTTGCGCCAAACAACCACTGGTCTGTGCGCTACTGTCGCACAATATTTTCGGACACACTGACAATGCCCATATCATAATTCTTGCACCACCATGCTTCTCTGTCTTCAGAGTGGACTGTGGCTTGAATTCAGAGTTTGGGGGTCATCTGACAAACTGTCTGCAGCCCTTGGACCCAAAAATAAAAATGTTACTTTCATCAGTCCACAAAATATATTTCCATTTGTCTTTAGCCAGTCCATGTGTTCTTTGGCAAATTTACACACTTTTTCATGTTTTTTTTTTTTTTGTTTTTTGTTTTTAACAGTGGGACTTTGCAGGGACTTTGTGCTAATATATGATCTTCACACAGGCGTCTTCTAATTGTCACAATCCTCACAGGTCACTTGAGATGTCTTTGATCATCCTGGAGTTGATCATTGGCTTGAGCCTTTGCCATTCTGGCTACCCTTCCATACGAATAGTAGTTTTCCGCTTTCTTCGACTGTCTCTTTGGTTTTTCTTTCACTTTAAAGCATTGGAAATCATTTTAGCTGAACAGCCGATCATTGTCTGCACTTCTTTAGAAGTTTTACCCTCTCCAGTCAACTTTTTAATTAAAGTATCCTGTTCTTCTGAACAATGTCCCAAAGAACCCATATTTCTCAGACTTTTAAGGAGAAATACATGTACAAGTGCTGGCTTCACCCTTAAATAAGGGCCACCTGATTCACGTCTGTTTCTGCACAGAATGATTGACCTCACTAATTGAACTCCACACTGCTATTATTTGAACAACCCCTTTCAATTAATTATTGAGATTCATAAACTGAAAACCTGCAGCTCATGAATGCAAAGTCTGTTGGTTTCTAAGGTGGCTTCACACTATGGCTGTGATCCGATCCATGGCTTTCCGCTTGAGCCATACAGCCCCGGACCGGAATCAGCACACAGAACCGGAGGGCTAATTTGCCCTTGGGTCCGGTGTGCAGCCGGACGCAGCTGCAGCCGCTGATAGGTCAGGACCGCGGCTAGCCCCCCTGGCTCAAGTGGACAGCCATGGATCAGATCACAGCCGTAGTGTGAACCAGCCTAAGAATCTACTGCAACAACTGGTAAATTGCTTGACATGTGGTAATATAATTTATAAAAACTAATAATCTGGTAAATCATATTGGACTGCTGGATAGATAGATCAGGCAGCACTCAAAAATGTTTTTATATCAATTTTTAATATGAAACACAGTTATTAACATGTATAATGCACTATAGCACTTTATGGGCAATGATAGCCCCTTAACATATTCACTTAATATTGTTTTGATTCATTATGTATTTTAATGTAATACTGCATATAATTATGTCATTGGCTGTATTCACAATTGTAATCACTATATCCTATAAAAAAAGATCTGTTTTACTGCACAATGTACTTGAAAAAGGTGTCAAAGACGCCAAAACGTCGTGCCACTTCAGGCTCATTAAAAAGTCCATCTTTTCAAAAATCTTTTTTAAGTGCTGCCCAAATTTCTGTCCACTATTGTTTTACAGTTGGACACTGTTTTCTTCAGGACTTGTTGCAACAATTTGTGCTGTTCTGTTTCCTTATTTAGATAGCAGCTCTGTGTCAGGCAGAGACACAGTGATAATGTGACTGCTGGGTTTATTTGGCAGTGCCAAAGCTTCTATTCAGTACATGTGACTGCAAAAGTGATGACAGAATGCAGTGATAAAATGCTTCTGTCTTCTATGCCGGCTCATCTGTAAATCACTGCGCATTGTTAGCTCTGCAGATCAGTGCTTGCGCTATGCAGCAGTACACTGACGATGGCACATGGGGACACTTGCCTCACCACCCAGGACAGTGGGACAGAGACCCAATTCCAGGATTGTCCACCTATATCAAGGATGTTTGAGAGCTATACCAACAGGGCCCTTGGATGAGCTGGCAAACATGGCAAGCTGTATGATGGAATTCTTGTACGATAGGAGGAATATTGTTACTTTTATATAACAGGATGGCTATTGGATAGGCATGCTTTAAGACCCCACTATAAAAGCAAAATGAAGGATTTTTTTTCTGGAATACACATGGGAGTCCAAATTGGCTAATCAGGATAAGGTGTGGTACCTGCTCTACAAAGACGTCTGTAGACCGCACAACTGATCAGGAGACCCCTCTCCGATCCATGCACACACAACACTACCCCACTTTTTACAGAGCAACAGCTACAAGTAGCCGAGGCAGCAGCTGTTACAGTATATTTGATATGGTGGACCAGATGTTTTATCTGCCATTATGAAAATCTGATGAATTTCAGGAAAAGATGAACCTGCTTGAACAGCCAGGCTTAGTTGTACCTACACCACGCCCTTTCTTTTTCCGGTAGATATCCTGTTTCCCAATCCCATGGATTTATAAGTTAGCCTATTGGATCAGTGCCAAAAACTGTCCCAGTTTCCAAGGCAATTTTTTTGCATGGTTTGTTGACAAGTAGTGATGAGTGAGGAGATGAGTATTCAGGTTTTGAGATTCGGATAAGTCTAACTGAAAACATTTTACTCTTCAGATATTCATCCGGAAACGGAACATAATGCAAGTCAATGGGGAACTCTGATATTTGCCTGGGGAATCTTATAGTATTTGAGTAAAATATTCCACAGACAAATATCCGAATTCTCCATTGACTTGCATTATGTTCAGTATTCAGGATGAATATCCGAATAGTAAAAAGTATTCAGTTATACTTATTCGAAGCTGAATACCGAACTACTCGCTCATCGCTATTGACAAGCCATTGCTTCTTCACTTGGAAAAGAGCTAACCTGATCCTGCTCCCTAACAAATAGATCATTTTTAAACAGCTTGATAAAAAGATTTTGTAATTGTTTAAGTATTTTGCGAATAGAAAAGAAAGAAAAGCTGTTGCAAATCCCAAAATAGAGATAACTGTTTGTCTTGCACTTGAGAAGCCATTACTTTCATACACTTCACTTGATCCTGCTCTCTAAATAAATAGTTTTTGGATAGCTATTGCTTCTTTTTTTAGCCAATATAAGCTATTGATACTCCCCAACAGAAATAATGTTTACATCACAATTCTCCATATGTTCTCCAATACTTGTACTATTCCATCCATCCATTTCCTTCTTCTGTTTATACATGCTAAGGCTCATCAGCTACATTCCCTCTTGACGTGAATCTAATCTGCTTTGATTCGCTCATCTTTAGTGATGCATAATTAAAATTAATTTTATTATAGGCTTTAGAAAAAAAATAAATAAATATTTCAAGAGGATTAAGCCGCAGAAAACACAACTTGAAATAAGATTGGAGATTTTAATAATTTTTCTATAATTTTTGAAAGCATGTTCTGGAGTCAGTCAATAAGGATCATCTTTGTGGAGATCGGGAAATTAGTTTATCTTACCATGCTGAAAACAATTGCCTAAAAGCATTTAGAAAAGATTAAGATTTGGCTTATGATGTAACTTCAGGTGTGAAAAGGGGGTCAATTAAACTACTTGGCTGCACCGACTCCCTGACAGGAGAGGATTGACTCAAGCCTCGAGCTTTTAAAGCAAAGCAAATGTGCTATGAATTTCATTAAATGAAGATTAGTCAGGTATGGAAAGAGACTTGACTCCCCACCCCTTCGATAACCAAATATCATCTCCTGGTATTCCTGTAATAGCCTCATAGGGAGAGATCATGGATGTGGTCCTGAAAGACAGCTCCTTACAACAGGCCAATGCTTCCAACGGTGTAAGATCGTCTGAAGAAGGAGAGACGGTGATTGGTATATACCTCCTGCTCCTGGGTAAGATGGAGATGACAGAAATTCGGAAAATGTAGCAATCCTTAACTTGGGACAGGGTAGTGGTCGCATTATAGGGGAAAAAGTGTTCTTGTTTCTAAAAAAAGAGGAATAGTTTGTTTTTGCAAAAAGAAAAATCATTCTACAGTATATTATAAAAATATCACCTGGATGCCGTTCATTGAATGTTCAATGTCTTCATACAATGCTTGGCAATAAGCCTACAGTGGTTGTCCACTTTTGAGAACAATTCTCTACCTAAAGGCATGATTTTGAATTTAAATCATTTTTATGAGTAAAAATGTTGCACTATCTGCCTTCAATAGCCCATGTTACATTGTCAATTGTTGGGTTAACTGAGAAGCCATTAGTGAGTTCATTCTGACGGTCCAGAGTTTCTTTTCTTGAGTCGTTGTCACTACTAGGCCACACTATCAAAGCTGAAAGTGGAGGGAAACAAAGTCAGTAAAAGCCAAAATGGTGCAAAACGTTTAGTGAAACAAATTTGAAAAATAATAATTTTAACCCCAACATGTACATTTAGTGTAACAAAAATTTGCACAGGTAGACAACCTTTGTAGCAATGAGAACAGCAACCAAAATAGCATGGACAGAATGTTGGTTTTGTAGAATAATGCTTAAAGGGGTGTCGATGCAAAATGTAATTTTACAGTTTGCTTGGTTAGTTAAAAAGTAACAAATAAAGCTATATTCACCTCCTGGCACTTGCTGGGATCAAACAAACATTGCTCCTAGTCTGCGTTTGCACCAGCAGGAATTTAATAATAATAATATTTATTCATTTATATAGCGCTATTAATTCCATAGCACTTTACATACATCAGTAATGCTGTCCCTCTTGGGGCTCACAATCCTATCTGTATGTCTTTGCAATGTGGGAGGAAATCGGAGTGCCTGGAGGAAATCCATGCAAACACGGGGGGAACATACAAACTCCTTGCAGATGTTGTCCTTGGTGGGAAATGAACCCAGGACCTCAGCACTGCAAAGGCTGAGTGCTAACCACTTGAGCCACCGTTCCAAATTTGTCACCATTCAAAGCTGCAGCAGAAATGCTGGGAGTCATGATTGACCACCACATTCAGATGACTTCCACACCTTGCCATTGGTAATGTCATTGATGACACACTTCGGAAGTCACCAACTGCAGGTCCCAGCAGTGTAAACGAGACCATGGGGCTGCATGCGCTGTGTCCCGGAAGATATGAGGAGGTGAGTATAGCTAGTTTGTTGTTTTTTTACCACCATTTTAACAAATACAAAAATAAATATTTTTAAAGTAAAACATACCAGAAAGAAAAGTCTTTAAGTTGTCTCATCAGTAAAGTTTGTGCTGTTAGAAAATATCATACATTCGATTTTCGAATATAGGTTGGTGTTATGTAGCTTTAACTGTCCTACAATAAATGATCATTTACAATGTTGTACATTGAATTAATTTTGCTTTCTGCAGGCTGGTTCTCTGGCTGGGAAATGGAGCTGTAATCTGCATTATGTGTAGACGCAGGAGAACTTTAGACTCCCAGGATCTGCTGATGTTTAATCTTGCTGTATCTGATGCTGGAATCTCCATTTTTGGTTACTCTCGAGGAATTGTGGAACTGTTTCATGGACTAGGAAAAGACGAGTTCTGGACGTGCAATGTAAGGGGATAAATTTATCAAATAGTTTGACTTGTCCTTGCATATACATTACTACACTCCTGGCCAAAAGTTGAGACTGGCACAAAGTTTGATATTCACCAAGTTTGCTTCTTGAGTTCATGTTTCTGTAGTTACTGAAGTAAAATTATCACATTTCATATTTTAAAGTTTAATTGACAAATGCATCAAGCTTATGGAAAGACTAATTTTTCCAGTGTTGAGTGTTTTCCAGCCTTCTGCCTTTTGTCCTATCAGTAAGATGTCATTTCTAGGGTAAACCCCTCATCCTAACACATAATGATCTAAACATTGTTGGAACTTATCATAATTTCTGTAGATTTGTTTGTCCAACCACTTTGAGGATTTACCGCAACTGCTCAACGGAGTTCCCTAGAGATCTAGGAGTTTCCTGGCCAAGGGACCAAAAATGTAATTGTTTTGTTCACTGAGACACATCATTATCACTTTTACCTTGTGACATTGTGCTCCATCATGATGGAAGAGAGGACTATGGGGGAGCAAAAAATGTAGGAGAGTCTTAACTTGTTTGGAACGGGGAACAATAGATGAGTGGTATATTCAGCTGATATGGGTATGAAATATCAGCTGGTGCAGACACATGTGAAGATAAGGATAATTGGGAGACGTTGCTGGAGGAGTTCCTGAACAGTGAAGGACGCTTCATTAGAGCAAATAACTTTCTAAAAAGCACTGGGACTGCACTGCAGAGGACTGAGGTAAAGTTACTTTCTCTGATGACGCCCCCTTTAGGCTGGCTTCAGACTTTCGGACCCTCTGCAACTTCCTGCGGAGGAGATCCGCAAGCTGAACGCAGCCCCTATGTTTAGAATGAGAACGCATGGTGCTGCACAGGTCTGCGCATGACCGTGCCCTCCCATTCACTGCAATATGTGATTTGTACGCAGACGGATGCCCGCGCACAAATCACACACACTCCTCCGCACCAGGAACGCGACCTTAAGAATGTTTGGGACATCTGAAATAATGATTATTTAGAGAGAAAAACCTTGGGTGCTACCATGTGTCCTGTTTCTGCCAACAGTAAAGCATCATGGTATCATTTATGTGTGGGGCTTTTCATCCATGTAGAGTGCTCACTTAATTTTTCTTAAAACACTGCCATGAATAAAGATCAAGATCTACAAATGCTCGAAGAGGAACTTCTCTCTGTGACACAGGAGCAATTTGGTGATGGTCTCAATCACACTAGAAAATGCATTGACCAAGACACAAGGTAAAAATGATAATTAAGTGGATCACTGAAGAAAATATTGAAGTTTTTGGTCCATGTCCAGGAGGCTACAAAGATCTCAATCCTATGTGATCAAGCCTCAATAGCAGATGGCAAAGACACAAAAACTGTGATAAGCTCCTAATACTGATTAGACAAGAATGGGTTACCTTCAGTCAGGATTTATTGATTATGCTTTAAACACTTGCGAAATGCTGATTATTGTATTTCAGTAAGGGGCTTTTCACATCAGCATTTTCGCTGAAGTGCGGCCGATCTGGCAGGTGGCGCTGTATCGGCCGCCTAATGGCCGCATTTGCGGCCTGGATCCGGCAAGCCCCATGCATTGTCTATGGGGCTTGCGGACCGGTGCGACAAGTGCGGTTCTGCCAGATGTGGCAGATCCGGCACTTGCGACCACGAAAAAAAAATGGCCGATTCGGCGTAACCACACTTGCCGCACCAGACCGCAAGCCCCATAGACAATGCATGGGGCTTGCCGTATCCGGGCTGCAAGTTCGGCCGTTAGGCGGCAGATCCGGTAGATGCGATAAATCTGCCAGATCTGCCGCACATCAACGAAAACGCTGATGTGAAAAGGCCCTAACTATAGAAATGTCTGACTAAAAGAGCTAAGGAAGAAAACTTTGTGAAAACCAAACTTTTTGTCAGATTCAAAACATTTTTCTAGAGAGCCACATACAGAACACATAGACGGCGATTCATTAAGACTCGCATAGCGCATGCAAGGCTAAATGAACACCTTGCTAGAGTACACTGACCTGATTCATTATGTGATTTCTGTTTAATTAATCAAGCGAGCATAATGAATCAGGTGAATGTGAATTCCAGTGTGTGTCCCCACTAGCAATGTATGACAGCTGGGAGTATGTTACGCTATTTTAATAATGTAACTAATGATCAATTTGATCAGTGGAAGTCCCATCCTCCTATGCCATGCCCATATTATCAAAGCTGTCCATGCCTGGCATATAAACGCCAAAAGTCGCAATATTGTTATGCAAGTGCCTAGTCGCACAAAATATTGTGACTTATTAACGACTAAGGACTCACTGGGACAATGAGCTTTGTCCGTGACGTAAAGGACTGCCCTTAGAGGGAATGGATGATGCCTTGTTGGCTTGAGGGCCCTTATGAGAAGAGGCCAAATTAGCCCAAGGGACTGATGCATGGTTAGAGACAAAAATGGACTTGGACAGTGGTGGATCCAGGTTCTAACCAAGTATGACCAGATCTGTGCTCTGGATAAGTAAAGAAAGAAAGACTCCATACGGGTTAATGTTATGGTGTTGTGTATGGCGTTTTGTGTGGTGAAGTGTATTGATGTCTTCAAGGTTTTTGGATGGTCGAGGATGACCATCATTAACGGACTGGGAAATGTAAGAAGATGTTAATATTGCCCCTTTTTCTCCCTCGATGACATCATTGTTATTTTGTTGTTGTAATGTGAACTGTGATATGCGTTAATAATGTAGAAGTGTTTTTTTTTCTTTGACAGTAGTGTAAGAAAGAGTTAATGTTTGGGATTAGGGATTAACCCAGAGTGTGAGGGGCTATATGGAGAAGAAATTAACAGTTTCCGGTCAGGAGGGCAGATGGGGTCCAGCGTGCAGTAGTGACGGACTTAAGGTCCGACTATTGAGTAGAGCCGCATAACATGGGTGTCCCTAGAGTGTGCAGAGTCTGAGAAAGAGGATAGCGAGATCCTGAGGAGAGAGCAAGAGAGTTGACCTAGATACAGAGTGAACGGCTGACTAAGATACAGAGTGAATGGTTGGAGACAGGTCCTTGGACAGGACACCTAGCAGTACAGCCCCAAGTTTAAAAGCCATAAAGGTAATAGACCAGTATGGTACAGAAATGTTGATGCCCCGGGAGAGACTGTACCCCGGGCAGGAGTTCCTTAAAGGGGGTGTCTGGCCTTTTTTGATAATTTCTATGTGTATCTAGCCTGCAAAATGTTGACAGTTTGTAATATACATCCTGTCAACATTTTGCACGTTTTCCTAGATATCACCTATTTGCGGCAGCCAGGTAACATCCAGGGGGCATGTTTGTGCTGGAGCTGCATGTAAATGGAGAACTGGTCATTTACTCCTAGACTCCAACACACACGTTCCCCCAGTCTACAATCCTGGGGGTGGCTGGCCATACTGTAGACTGGGGGGCGTGTTTGTTGGAGTCTGGGAGTAAACGACCAGTTCTCCATTTACATGCTGCTCCAATACAAACATGCCCCCTAGACGTTCCCTGCCAGTCACAAATCAGTGATATCTAGGTAACTATGCAAAATGTTGACAGGATGTATATTACAAACTGTCAACATTTTGCAGCCTAGATACACATAGAAATGATCAAAAAAGCCTGGACAACCCCTTTAAGCATCAGTAACCAAGAAGCTAATGGATTTGGCCATATTGGAAAATCAGTTCCTTTAAGAGGAAGACAGGACGCAAGATATAACTTTCACTAACTGGATTGTTGTGTTAAACTGGGTTGTGGTGAAGGAAGCGAATCTGGAGGAGTGAGTACTAAGTGAAGTTGAGGAAGCAAAGAGGCTGTGTATAGTAATGCTCTGTGTAGAAGAGGAAACATGAAAAGTTATGTGCCCGCTATCTAATGTAGATAGTTGTAGCCAACTGGCTGTTCAGTAACACATTGTTTACTAAGAACTGGTGTTCTCCCTCACTGAGCTGTACAACACCAGGCCCTGACTAGCTAAAGCCATCAGCATCATGCAGCATGCAAGGGCATAACGCCTCTGTGGCACAAGTCCACACTCACCCTCAACTTCACCGTAACGTAGTGGGGCGTAAGAGCCGATTATCTTTCCCATGGCTGCCACCTAGCATCATTTTACACAAGCAATGTATTTGATTTTACATGTACATTACTTCTTAATAGAACCGTTAGATGGGATCAGACGGCCGTATTGTAAACTGGGTTACTTGTGAATGCAAATTAGGCGGCCGTCACACGCTACGATATCTTGAAAGATATCGCTTGAACGCGCCTGATTAAACATCGCGTGAACGATGTCTGTGCGTGTGACGGCAAGATACGACGAGCGAGAAGTGTTCAAATCGCAAGATCGAGATCTGAGCTCCGGAGCTCACATCTTGCGATGAACGATTTTACAAACAGCTTCATCGTGGTGTATAACACCACGATGAACGATCTCCCAGCGGCAGAGCCTATGCTGGGAGATTGTAACTATGGTACACGTCGGGTTACTAAGCGATGCGCGGCGCCTAGTAACCCGATGTGTACCATAGTTACCAGCGAGATCGCGGCTCCACATCGCTGGTGAGTCTGTCTGTGTGACATCTCACCAGCGATGTGAGCGATATTGTAAGCGATCGCGCGTGCACGTGATCGCTTACAATATCGCTAGCGAGATCGTAGCGTGTGACGGCCGCCTTAAAAGGAGCACTGCTGTGATTTATTTTCTACACAAACCATTGTTCTGCATGGAAATTCTGCGATATGCATCGGCACACTGGCTATAATGGCTCCATCTGCTTTCTATGTTTGGTCCGAGGTGCACATGGGCAGTACACACAGACCAATGATATGCTCATCTGAATGCGTCCATACTATAACATTGCTCAAGACTAGTAGGCGCCTTATATCTGCCACCACTATAAGATTCAACTACCAATGTGGGCAGGATGTGAATGTACGTGGATACATCATGATACAAGTGACAGTGTATATTTATGTGTAGGTGAAAAGAATATAGTATTACTTGATGAAAATCTAAGTAAATGGACCTTGTTTTAATCTGCAATATGCCCTGATTTTCTTTTCAACCTTATTAGGTTGATGGCTTTCTGATCCTCCTCTTTGGCCTGATTAGCATTAATACTCTTACTGCAATCAGCCTTCTACGCTATCTGAAGGGATGCCGGCCCCATCAAGGTATGGTATTAATGCTCGAGCTACAGGTTTCGTAGTTATCATATGTCTTCCTAGAAGTTAAATATTTGAAAATGTTCTTTTAAATTGAATTAGTATTTGATGACTGAATTTTTCCTGAACTGTCCATAAAAACATATTAGGATTATTTGTAATCTGAAACATAAGGCTCTTCTTATATTGATTTAGAAGCGGAAGTTAGTATGCGCTGGACAATCCCCGGATACACATATACATTTATCAGACAGATGCTAAGAGTATCTTTTTGGCCCCTGGCTGGCCAGAATACACATTCTTCTCAGGTTTTTGGCTGTATGAGATAGTGCAGCCCACTGCACTATGTGAAGCCAGAGACATCCAGTAAAAATAATGAAATATACATTATTTTAGTATAGTAGCCTGTGGTGGTTGGATGCTACTGTATGGTATCATTTACAAGCACCCATTTAACACTAAGTTCCCATTAAAACTTTAAGTTCAGCTAATTTAACATTTGATTTTAAAAGGGAACCAGTCAGGTTGATTTTACCCCCTAACCTATCACTACCTGTTCCTGCACTTTCCTAGCACATCCCTAACCATCCCTGTCTGACCTAAAACTGTCCTATAATGGCTGTGAAAAAAGACTTTGTAACTTACATTTTCGCATGGAAATGCATCATCCAGACCATGGTATGTAGCCTGACTCGGTGGTCTTCAGAGCTCCGTCTCCCACCTGCTGCTGTTATGACGCCCCGGTGGGTGTGAGAGTTTATTCTCCTGCGTGCTCCCAATTTGACATTCCCGCCTCCTCGTTCCAGGTATGATGCGCCGGCTAGACGTTTTCTGGTCCGATGCATTGTGGGGTGTGTATTGGCTGTACAGGGCAGCTCCAGAGCATGCGAAGTGCGCGTATCAAAGCCAGCCCACTCACCCAATTATCACCCACAATGTACAGGACCAGAAATGATGTCCGGCCGGCATACCTGGAAGAAGGAGGTGGCAATTTCAAACTGGAAGCACGCAGGAGAATGAATTCTCATGCCCAGCGGGGCATGATAACAGCTGCAAGGGGGGAGACAGAGCCCTGGAGACCATCCATTCAGGCTACATACCATAGTCTGGATGCCTCATTTGCATGTGAAAATGTAAGTAACTAAGTCTTTTTTCACAGCCAATATAGGACAGTTTTAGGTCAGACAGGGATGGTTAGGGATGCATTAGGACGGTGCAGGGACAGGTAGTGATAGGTTAGGGGATAAAAATGACCTGACAGGTTCCCTTTAAAGCACTGCTCCAATATTTCTTTTTCACCATGGAATGGTGCTTTAAATTGAAGTTTTCTGCCCTTTGTCTTATGCTCTAGCATCTTCACCTTTTCTTGGAATTGCTCCTCTTCCTTGGAGGCATCTTGTGATCGTAACTTCTGGCTGTCCGAAAGTCAGAAGATACATCACCAGTGCTCAAAAGAAGTCTATGACAGCAATAATGAGATCAGAACGAGGCTCCCATAGGGATGTACTGAAAAATGACCTCGGGAACCCCATGAAATACTGGAGCTGATGGGAGGTCACAAACTACAGAAGACTGACAGAAGCAGTGGCAATAACTGGTGAAGACCTGGAGGGTGAGGATAAGACTAGGGGTCAAGGGGAGTTGATTAAAAATACCACTCCAGTGCTGAAATAAAAAAAACAGGTGCGGTGCTTTAAAGGGATCCTGTCACCTCCAAAACGCCTCCTAAGCTATCAAAACATGTCCCTGCAGCATCCTATCACTAATCTCACACTTCTTTTGTCTCCTAAAAGCATCCTGTGAAAGTGCATAAAACGTTTTAATACTTACTCATTAGTGATTATAATTAGCAGTGACTATATTCTTTAGTTACCAAGGCGGGCTGTTTTGCAGGCTCCATGATCCACCCTGTCTCTGTGTTCTGCTGTGATGTGCAGGCATTTCCCTCTCCCCTCTTTATCACTCACAGAATGCAAATCATTAGTCCTGCCTTCAGTTTCCGTTTCACAGCAGCACAGACAGAGGGAGGGCTGGATCCTGGAGCTGCTTAACAACACGCCCTGGTGACTAAAGAATATGTCCCCTGCTAATTATAATCATTAATGAGTAAGTATTAAAAGGTTTTTATCCACTTTCACAGGATGCTTTTAGGAGACAAAAGGAGCGTGAGATTAGTGATAGGATGGTGCAGGGACGTGTTTTGATATCTTAGGAGGCGTTTTGGAGGTGACAGGATCCCTTTAAATGATGTACCTGTTAAAGAGATGGCCTATACATACCTCCATTAAATGCATTCAACGGAGGATTCCAGGGGAAATTACTTCCAAGGGAAACAAACTGCAGATGCAGCATTGAAGGAGCAAACAAAAAGTCTCGTCCTGAGTGAGAGTCATTATGTGAATGTCCATGTTTGATGTTTCTATTTCTTAGCTCACAGGGTGGATAAAGACTTCATTTCCATGGTCATCCTGGTCATCTGGATCTCTGCTATTATCTGGTCTGGATCTCCAGTTTTGGGCCGGGGCAGCTTTATAGGTAGGTATCTTACTAAAAAGAAGAATAGATCCTGGCAATGTATTAGCTAGCTGAAAACATGAATGACTAAATATAGATAAGACAAACATATAATAGAAAAATGTCTGATAACCATCTACTGCAGGGCTCAGGAACCCTTTTTGGCTGAGAAAGCCATGAACGCCACATATTTTAAAATTTAATGGTATCACAAGGCCCACTTAAACATATAATACCCTAAATTACCTGTAATAACTTAAAATAAAATGAAGCTGACAACTGCGTGGTGAAAAATTGTGAGGTTTATTATGGGTAAATAAATTATTATTTACATTTTATTCCATAAATATTTAATAAACAATATTAACTTCATAAATAATTAAAACATAATGGACCGATTCCGGCAGATTACTGCCGATCAATCCCACTAATAAAACATCACAACAACTTCTCAAGCGCTCTTTCAGGGACGGGTGGGTGGGTCTTCTGATCTTCTCAAAGGGTCCCGCTGAACTGCAGCCGGCTGACCCTCACACAGCTGTTTAAATAGTTTTTCTTCTCTCCCGCTCATGAGAGACTAACCAATATTAGAGCTGCCAGGTACCTACCATCACCTGGCAGCCAATCACAGTAGGTGGCAGAATTTACCTCAAAAGTGCTCTGAGCCCTAGCAACGGCCTGAGAGAGCCTTATATATGTGCTAAAAATAGCCACCAATCAAAATCGCCCCATAATAACTAATAGGACCAGATTCAACCCATAACAACTAATGGGGCCTGTATTACCATAGGACGTCCATACTATCTTATGGCCGTCTCTCCATTCTGTGAGAGCCATACAATATGTTTACATTTTAACATTTTTTAATGTTTTTCAAACTTTAAAACTAAATACATCTAAATGTGTGCATTTTATGTAAGACCAACACTTTTAAAGTACAATAAGTCTGCAGTTCCCCATCATCCCCATGCAGTACCTCGATCATCCCAATGCAGTACCCCCCATCATCCCCTTGCAGTACCTCCATCATCCTCATGCAGAACCCCCATCATTCCCATGTAGAACCCCCATTATCCTCATGTAGCACCCCCATCATCCCCATAGCAACCAATCAAGGTTTCACTTTACCTCAGCAGCTTCAATACTGAAAGCTGCACTCTGGTTGCTATAGGCAATCAGAATCATTCTAGGGCAGAGACACACTATATGCATACCTGCCAACTTATGAAGAACAGAAAGAGGGACAAAAGATGTGGCGCGCATAGCGCGCCACGCAAATTTTAGCCACGCCCCTAGCCACACCCAAACCACACCCATTTACAAGTGACGAACATTCAACAGATGCCCTTATTAATATTAAACTTCTCATTATTGCATTTTTGCTGCATTTTTTTTTTCCTTTTCCAATTCATTTGATGCAATTTATAGCAATGAGGAAAGACGGCACTCACCGAAAGGTTACTTGCAGAAATGTCTTTAATCCAAGTGCGAAGGTTGCATGGTGCAGGGAGGGTTCAGCAGAGGGGGACGACAGTCACTGTTTCACGCTATGAGCTGTGGACCCGTAGAAGCGCATTTAGCGTGAAACAGAGACCATCGTCCCCCTCTGCTGAACCCTCCCTGCACCATGCAACCTCTGCACTTGGATTAAAGACATTTCTGCAACTAACCTTTCGGTGAGTGCCATCTTTCCTCATTGCTATAAATTGTTGCACTTGTGCTGAAGACTGAGCAACACCGTTTGTTTTCCACATACACTAATTAGTGTGCCGTAAACTGAAGCATTCCACCAATGCCCGGTTTCCTCTCCTCACTCTATATTTATTTATTCAGTTGATGCGTTTTAGGATGCGTTCACACATTTGCGTATTTTGTTGCGCTTTTTTTCACGCACTTTTTGCTGCATTTTTCAGCAAAAAAGCGCAACAAAATACGCAGGGGCTTTCACACACTGCGCTTTCTTTACCCCATAAATTGCAGGTGACATCACAGAGGGGAGGAAGAATCCTGTACCTCCTCCCCTCTGTGACAGCTGTGACCGCCCATTAGACTTCACAGTGTATCAATATACACTGCGAAGACTAAATTAAACAAAGGCAAATGTATGAAAAATAAAAAAGAATGAATACTTATTGGCCTCATTACCGTACACCAGGAAAAGGTGTCGGAGGGTAAGTATTCATTCTTTTTTATTTTTCATACACTTGCCTTTCTTTCATTTAGATTTCGCAGTGTATATTAATACACTTCGAAATCTAATGGGGCGGTCACAGCTGTCACAGAGGGGAGGAGGAAGCAGGATTCTTCCTCCCCTCTGTGATGTCAGAGGGAGAAAACTCAGGAGCAGCTGCATAAAGAATTGACGTCTCAATTCTTTACGCAACTGCGTTTTCTCCCTGAATAAGCACTGCGTATTTCTACGCACTGTCTGCACGGCAAAGTGAATTTCCCATTCACTTTGCTGGCAGACACAAAACACATTGCGTATTTTGAAAACTGCATGTAAAAAAGCATGGCAAAATACGCAATGTGTGAACGCAGCCTTAGTGCCATTTAGTACTGACAGCACAGACTATGGGCTGCCCCATCATAGAACGCAGCAGGATGGCTGAGACTAGTGCCTGCCCTACAGCATTGTTCATTTTATAGCCAGGGCTGTGGAGTCAGTAGCCAAACCTACGACTACAAGTCCTCAGTTTTCCTCAATCCAACTCCCCCAAAATGGACACAGACTCTGAGTCCACAGTACTGTGTATAGTACCCATGAAGTTGCAGGCAATATCACAGCGATGTTGCGACGTTTAACGGTACCCTTATAGATTTAATGTCAGGGACGACTTTCTCACTTGTTTTATGAAATTCTGTTTGTAGATACAAAGAGGTAAAAATGTGCATTTTTGCCAAGATTTGATGCATTTTTTTTTTTTAAATGAAGTCAATAATAAAAATGCAGAAACAATAGACATGCTGCACCAAAATCTGCAAGGAAAAAATCCTGAACGTGGCCACATCACTTCAGGACTCTCACTGATTCTGCTGGCACAAGGATTTTCTTTCAGATTTGTGACAATCCACAAGCAAAAACACATAAAAAAACACAAACTGGGCACACAGCCTTAAGGCCGGGTTACACACTTCAATGTCCCAGCGATCCGACCAACGATCCGACCTGATCGAGATCGCTGGAACATCGTTTAGTGATAGCTGGTGAGGTGTCACAAATATAGATATATTGAACGACGCAGCAACGACTCTGCGACAAGCGAACAATATTAGCAGTCGTTTGGATGTCTATGTTCCTCAGTTCTGAATAGGTGAAGTCGTAAACGAGATCGTTATCAAGGTGTCACACACAGCGATGCTGCAGGTTGTACGGACGACCAACGACTGATTTATGTCCTGTTCATAAATCTGCGATCAACAATCAAATGACCTATCGTTGGTTGAAATTACATGTCACACGCAACTACGTCATTGCTACATCACAAAACCCGCGACGTTTCACCGATATCATTAACGATAGCGTAGTGTGTGACGGGGCCTTTAATGTCTAAAATGAATCTGCTGAATAACTCAGAGAAAAACAATAGGACCCCACTGATTATTGTTGGGCACCTGGATTCTATGTTGTATTAGGACAGATAAAGTTCTGCATGATGCCCTTTTCCTTCCATTCAAATATGGAAACAGAAGAATCCAGAGAGATCCCACAATAATCAATCAGGCCCCTTTACTTCCATTCATATTAGTATGCAACAGATTAATCTCAAACTATAATTCCATTTGTCGGCTTCTCTAAATGGAAAACGTTAACGTAATGTCAGAATGGAGAGGAGCAGCCTAAAGGTGGGGTTACATGTAGCGATATCGCTGCCAATGTAGCTGCAACGTCACAGGTTTTGTGACGTTGCAGTGACCTCAGCAGCGACGTCGCTGCATGTGACATGCCGCAACGACCAGCGATCATCTCGCTGATCGCTGAGGAATGGCCAAGACCATTTTCCAATTATTGGTCTGCCGCTATCACACATGCATCGCATGTGACAGGGGCAATGACCAGCGACACCCAGTGTGCACCCGACACCCTGACCGAGCCAAGTGACCATCGGGTGTCGGCACATCACTGGGTGATCGCTGGTGAGATCTACTCGTTTGGCATCTCATCAGCGATCACATAGTGATGTTCCAGTGATTCTGATCGCTGGTCGGGTCACTGGAGCATCGCTACGTGTAACGTAGCCTTAAGGCCAAGATCAGACGGCCATATTCCACCGGCCTTGTAAGGAGCACAATACCCGGACTGATCTAACTGATAGACCTAACCTGGTCTAATCTTCATAGGCCTGGATCCAATACATGAGGCTGCTGAGCATCACATCCCAAGCATTACACACACACACATCACTCTCACACCACACGCATGACTCATACACCCCACGTATCACATACATCACATGCATCACTCACACCACACAAATTACATGCATCTCTCTAACTGATGCATCACTCACACACACCAAGCATCACACACACACATAACTCACACACATTACACGCATCTCTCTAACTGACGCATGACACACACCACACGCATCACTCATGCCACATGCATGACTCACGCCCCCCATGCATCACTTTAACACATGACACACACTCCATGCAACACTCATACACCACGCACATCACACGCACTCTAACTGATGCATCACTCACACACCATATGCATCACTCTCATGCCACATGCATGAGTCACACACCCCCCATGCATCACACACATCACATGCATCACACACATTACATCTAACATTACATGCATCACTCCAACTGACGCATCACTCACACACACCACGCATTACACGCATCACTCTAACACACATCACACACCACACGCATCACTCAAGCCACATGCATGACTCACACCCCCATGATTCACTTTAACACATGACACACACCCCATGCATCACTCACACCACGCACATCACACGCACTCTAACTGACATATCACTCACACACCACATGCATCACTTTCACACCACATGCATGAATCACACACACCCCACGCATCACACGCATCACTCTAACACACACCACATGCATCACTCATACACATTACACGCATCACTCTAACTGACGCATCACTCACACACACCATGCATCACACGCATCACTCTAAACACACGCATCACACACCACACGCATCACTCACGCCACATGCATGACTCACACCCCCCATGCATCACTCTAACACATGACACACACTCCATGCATCACATGCATCACTCACGCCACATGCATGACTCACACCCCCCATGCATCACTCTAACACATGACACACACTCCATGCATCACATGCATCACACACCACACGCATCACTCTCACGCCACATGCATGACTCACACACACCCCATGCATCACACACATCACATGCATCACTTACACACATGACACACACCACACACATCACATGCATCACACACATTACATGCACTCTAACTGCAACTCTAATTGCTCACACAATCCACATGCATCACTCACACACATTACACGCATCATTCAAACTGACGCATCACTCACACCACACGCATTACTCTCATGCTACATGCATGTCTCACACACACCCCACACATCACTCACACATACCCCATGCATCACACACATCACTCACACACGACTCCCACACCCCATGCATCACACATCACATGCATCGCTCAAACACCACACACATCACTCACACGCCACATGCATCACTCACACACTTCACATGCATTACTCACACACATGCATTATTCTCACACACCATACACATGACTCACACACACATCACTGTAAGTTACTCATGCATCCCACACACATCACACATACCATCATACACACATCACACATACATACATGATATATGTATGAATACATATATACTCACTCTCTTCATATTTCCAGGGCATCAAATGGCAGTACAGTAGTGGGGGAGAAGTTGGAATCATCAGCAGAGGCTTGTACGCACAGGAGGCCTCCTTCTCCCCCCTCCTCCTGCTCCCGACAGCTGAGCAGCTAGTGAGCTTACAGGAGGGAGGGGGCTCCAGTGGCTGCACTTTTCTCCTCTCTCCTGAGGGCACATTGCCTTGTGTTTCTCCCCCTCCCGCACAGACTTGGCCCCGCCCACCTCCTGCTACTGAATGACGTCCCCCTCCCCTCACTGATGCTGGCCTCTCACCGCAGCCTCAGTGCAGAATGATGGAGGGAATCCTTGACCACAGCTGGGGTGAGGGAGAGCAGTGTGCGGGAGGAACACAGAGCCGTGCAGGGCAGTGCCAGCAATCCCGCTGTGCACAAGAGTCACTAAACATTATTCAATGCAAAAAGACACATTTACTACACATGGGGCAGAGCACTGTGACACACGGAGCTAAACTGTATAGGGGGCGTGGCCGGCTGCTACTCTCTGCTGTGCGGGAAATGTAATCTCCCGGCCGGGACAGCGGGAAAACAACTGAAAAGCGGGACTGTCCCGCTGGATCCGGGACACTTGGGAGGTATGCTATATGAGATGCGTGCGAGTATATCACATGCATCTCAAATGACTCACCTGCAATGGCCGCTGCCTCTGAATGGGAGCACATCCGCTGCTTGTGTTTCTCTGCAGTTCCATGCTCCCGTCCAGAGAGGCAGGTGCCATTCCGGGTGAGTCCTGTGAAATGCATGCGAGATACTTGCATGCATCTTGTATAGTGTGTCTCTGCCCTTACTGTGAGGTAATTCTAATAAATGAGGCCCAAGTTACTTCTGCAGGGGCTATAGACACCAGAACAATCTTACTGTAAGGTGAGTCTCATAAATGAGGCCCCAGTTACTTCTGCATTGGCTATAGACACCAGAACAAACATACTGTGAGGCAATTCTCATAAATGAGGCCTCAGTTATTTCTGCAGAGGCTATAGGAACATCAACCATCTTACTGTGAGGAGATTCTCATATATGAAGCTCCAGTTACTTCTGCACTGGCTATGGGCACCAGAACGATCTTACTGTGTGGAGATTCTCATGAAGGAAGCCTCAGTTACTTCGGCAGATGCTATAGACACGAGAAGGATCTTACTGTGAGGTGATGCTCATAAATGAGGTCCCAGTTACTTATGCACTGGCTATAGGCACCAGAATGATCTTGATGTGAAGTGATTCTCATATACAAGGCCCCAGTAACTTCTGCACTTGTTGTTGACAGCCGTTGCTATATTTACAGATGTTAGAGCATCATATCAGGTTGCCCCAACTTAGCGACTATATGGTTTCTGCTCTTTGAAGAGCGACTCTTTGGGTGCCGTCACTTTAATTTTTTAAGACAATTTGGGCAAAAACTGTGGTTTTGCATTCAGCACACAGACACTCATATTCTCCTTAAAGGGAACCTGTTAGCTCGTTCTGCCCCCCTATGCTATCACTACCTGTTCCTGCACCTTGGTAGCTCATCCCTAACCATCCCTTTCTGACCTAAAAGTACCCTATAACGCTTAAGAAAAATTATTCATAACTTACTTGTAGTTTCCATCCGGAGACTGGAAAGGCGGGCTGCAGGGTTCTATTCTCCTCCCCTCGTTGGCTCCTAACACACCCTGCAGGGTGTCCTCATTCTTTGTGCTGTGCCATCTCTTTTTGAAATTCCCGCCTCCTTTGCTATTATGATGTACCAGGCTGGAACATCATATCCGGCTCGGTGCATTGTGGGGGCTTATGACTTGTACGGCCCAGCTTCAATATGCACACTATGAATGCACTCACTGCCGCAAAACAAGCCTTCTTCTTATCCCTAATAACCTCCCTGTCTCACAATCCCAAACAGCTTTTTAAAACAGTCAACTCTCTACTCTGTCCACCTGCTCATCCCTCTCTCCTTTTATCTCTGCTGAAGACTTTGCCTCCTTCTTCAAACAGAAGATCGATAAAATCAGAGACAGCTTTGGCCCACTGTCCCCACAGCTATCCTGCCCTCTCCCTCCAAAGGCTGCTTCTCCACCATGACAGAAGATCAGCTCTCCTCCCTTCTGTCAAAATCACACCTGACCACCAGCGCCCAGGACCCGCTCCCATCCCACCTCAGTCTTCATCCAAACCATAACCCATCTCTTTAACTTATCACTTACTACTGGTGAGTCCTCAGGTTTCTTTTGAAGGTTCCCAGGGTAGGATAGTGTCTGATGTGTTGGGGTAGAGAGTTCCAGAGTAAAGCAGATAATAATAAATAATAATAAATAATAATAATAATAATAATAATAATAATAATAATATGAATCATTTTTAATCTGTTTTATTTAAAAAATCTTCCTACAGAAAGCAACTATGGTACCTGTGAAATAGACTGGTCTCTGGCTACAAGTTCCCCACCATACAAAGTTTATGTCATCGGTGTCTTCCTTTCAGGCTTCTTCATTCCAGTAATTATAATGATCTTCTGCTATGTGTCCATCATCAAGGCTGTTCATGAAAGCCATAAAAAATCATGTGGTGTGGACATCAGTCAACGACAAATCATGATGGAAAGAGACATTACACGGGTAACAATGAAATATTACAGAAACTCACATTTCTTATTACATCTCTAACTTGAAAATAACATGATTGAATTGTAAATGTTTTTAGAAAAGCTAAAAACAATGGTGTAAACAGAATTTTATGATTTTGAGTATGGTAAATTTTGTACAAATGCAGCCTGTATAATGGGTTCTTGGGGTTCAGTTCTAAGGCTGGTTTCACACAGCCATTTTTTCTAATTTGGGATCCCAATGCAATGATGCAACTGGATGCACCTGCACTGTAGTATCACTGATCTGTCTAATGGATCAGTGATAATATCGGTGCGGGAGCATCCTGTTGCATCCGGTTGAGTACCTTTTTCCACAGGATCCAGTGATAAATGACATGCCCCTGTGTTCTGGGCATGCGCAGTTCAAAAACCCAGATTTGGGATGCGGAGTCCTCCAGATTCGGGTTACATAGAGCCACATTTTAATTCAACCCTGATTGCCCTGGATCCGGGTGTTCACAGCTTTTGACTCTGACACCACAATCGCAACATGATTTTGGTCTTAGTGAAAAAACCATGGACACCCGGATGAGATGGAAACGGAAAGAACTGGATGCACCTGCAAGTGCCTGCGGCCCCTCTGAAAGTCAATCCTTCAGATCCTTTGTTATAACGTCCTTTTCTGTTAATATCACCTTGCAGTCAGTTACCAGAACCTAGGAAAAATGCACTGTGCCTAGTATTCTGCAAAAAAGTTTTTTTTATCTTATCTGGAGCACTAACAATTGCTGCCAGATAATGAAAATTTCATTATACTGATTAGCTAAGGCTGCTTTCACATTGCAATTTTCTTCAAATCTCTATATCTTATTTATAGCTTTTAGCACCCACTAGATAAAACCTTTTGAGAGTCCTGTAGATTTCATGCTCAAATTTTGCTTTTTGGTAATTAAAGGGAACCAACCACCTCAGATCACCCTAATACACAGTTAGTACATGTCCCTGCACCCTAAGGATACCTTTCCAGCACTGTTTTTGTGTAAAATCTTGCATTAGTATAACTGATATAAAGAGTTTATAAACTTACTAGCCTGGAGACATCTGGGCGTATCCCTCCTTCTGTTATACTTCAGGGCTGTGCATTCATTGCATGGCTGTGCTCCCCCTCCCTCTGTGCAGAGGAGATAACCATCACGCCCATCAGGGCAGGGCAGCAGGCACGGAGGGAGGGGGAGCACAGACATGCAATGCACAGCCCTGAAGTATAACAGAAGGAGGGATACGCCCAGATGTCTCCAGGCTAGTAAGTTTATAAACTCTTTATATCAGTTATACTAATGCAAGATTTTACACAAAAACAGTGCTGGAAAGGTATCCTTAGGGTGCAGGGACATGTACTAACTGTGTATTAGGGTGATCTGAGGTGGTTGGTTCCCTTTAAATGATTGTGGATAATATATTAACATTAGTAATGTTGGAGTGGAGCACATTGACTCTAATCGAGTACTTTACACATTCTGTCCACCCATAAATATTATAAAATAAATACTATTTTTATATTTACTCTACATATAAATGTTGCTGCTACATACTGTAGCATACTACATATTGTGAATTTATTATATATATATGTATGGTGTACATGAATAATACCATCATATGCAGTGGTGTGCAAACATTTCAGCACCCCTGTTCATAATACTGTTATTGTGAACAGTTGAGCTAGTTACAAGTATCCCAGCTTGTAAACACATTTTGTAGCCAGACAAAATCTTTCAATTCTTATTTGAGGGAATTCATTCACTCTTCCTTGGAAAAGTCTTCCAGTTCTACAAGATTCCTGGTGACTTGTATCTCTGGCAATCCTAAGGGTACCGTCACACTTGGCGACGCACCAGCAATCCCGACAACGATCCGACGTGGTAGGGATCGCTGGTGCGATGCTACGTGATCACTGGTGAGATGTCAAACAGTCAGATCTCACCAGCGACGCAGCAATGATACGTCGTTGGGACCTTGTCACTCTTGAGCGTAGTATTGAGATCGTTGATCGTTGTCACTGTCAAACACAGCGATGCGTGCTGCCCAGCGGGAGCGCAATGACCTAAAAATGGTCCAGAACGGTTTGTAATGATCAGCGATCTCACAGCAGGGGCCTGATCGCTGCTACGTATTAGACATAGTGAGATGACTGTTGAGGTCGATGTTGCGTCACAAAAGTTGTGACTCAGCAGCGATCTCGCTTAGTGTGACGGAGGCTTAAGAGCAGCTCACTGAAATTTTGTTGGTCTTCTAGACCTTATCTTGACCTCCACTGCACCTGTTAATTGCCACTTCTTAATTACATTTTGAACTGAGGAAAGAGCAACTTGAAAACGCTTTATGTCATGAAGACTGTGGGGAAAAGGGACACAGGGGTGCCAGATCTGCCCCTCAAGCTAGGGAGCCCTAAACTATCCCTAACTCAGGGGTACTCCTGATGGTGCAGAGACCCAAGTCTCCACCCTGACCCTGCTCCTGGGCCGATTCCCATTTCCCCCCATCCCTAGAGCTCAGAAGTAAAGGAACCCATTGATAAAGGCAGACAGAGGAGAACCAAAACACAAACTCAACACTCAAATACAAGGAGAATACAATAAGTAATAAGGGAGAAAACAAGTACTAGCAGAAGTAAATAATACAACAAGAAAGTATTCACCAAACACCTAACAAACAGCTACTGATACCAGATTACTGGAACACCAAGATAACGACTGGTATGCAGGAGCAATACTGAAGCTATAGTCTGCATCAGAGACCAGATCCCACTATCTTGAAAAAGCAGGAAGCAACTGTGATAGGTCTCCCAGAACATGTGATCCTAGAGGTAACCAGAATTAACTCCTGCTAGCGTGATCACTACTCAGAACACAACAGGTTGACGACTGAGCCCGCCTGTGAACTCAGGAACATGAGAGAAACCTGAGTGTGGAGTGTGAACAGCGCCAGATGTCTCCATGACACTCTGCGGGTTTTAAGCAAACACTGTGTGACAGCTTTGCTATCTTGTTATATCCTTCTCCTGCTTTGTGGGCCTCCACCATTTTCATTTTCAGAGTGCTATTCATCTGCTTAGAAGAATCCATGGTTGCTGGTTTTTGGCACAAGGATAGCGGAGACTGGGTTTTTAGAAAGCTGTTAAATTTTCATCACTTGGCCTTTCCTAACAATGATAGTGAACAAGCCATAACTATTACAGGCTAATTAAGGTCTGAAACCTTGGTCAAAGTTATCTGAGCACACAAATCTCCAAGGGTGCCCAAACATTTTCATTTGCCCATTTTACTTTTTGTTATTTTGAAAAGATACACAGTACAGACCAAAAGTTTGGACACACCTTCTCATTCAAAGATTTTTCTGTATTTTCATGACTATGAAAAATGTAGATTGACACTGAAGGCATCAAAACTAAGAATTAAGACATGTGGAATAAATACTTAACAAAAAAGTGTGAAACAACTGAAAATATGTCTTATATTCTAGGTTTCTAAAGAAGTAGCCACCTTTTGCTTTGATTACTGCTTTGCACACTCTTGGCATTCTCTTGACGAGCTTCAAAGCAGCAAAGCACCCCCACACCATCACACCTCCTCCTCCATCACACCTCCTCCTCCATGCTTCACGGTGGGAACCAGGCATGTAGAGTCCATCCGTTCACCTTTTCTGTGTCGCAGAAACACACGGTAGTTGGAACCAAAGATCTGAAATTTGGACTCATCAGATCAAAGCACAGATTTCCACTGGTCTAATGTCCATTCCTTGTGTTCTTTAGCCCAAACAAGTCTCTTCTGCTTGTTGCCTGTCCATAGCAGTGGTTTCCTAGCAGCTATTTTACCATGAAGGCCTGCTGCACAAAGTCTCCTCAGTTGTTGTAGAGATGTGTCTACTGCTAGAACTCTGTGTGGCAATGACCTGGTCTCTAATCTGAGCTGCTGTTAGCCTGCGATTCCTGAGGCTGGTGACTCGGATGAACTTATCCTCCGCAGCAGAGGTGACTCTTGGTCTTCCTTTCCTGGGGCGGTCTTCATGTGAGCCAGTTTCTTTGTAGCGCTTGATGATTTTGGCAACTGCACTTGGAGACACTTTCAAAGTTTTCCCAATCTTTCGGACTGACTGACCTTCATTTCTTAAAGTAATGATGGACACTCATTTTTCTTTACTTAGAATTTGCATTATGGCAAGAAAAAAGCAGCTAACAGTCTATTCAGTAGGACTGTCAGCTGTGTATCCACCAGACTTCTGCACAACACAACTGATGGTCCCAGCCCCATTTATAAGGCAAGAAATCCCACTTATTAAACCTGACAGGGCACACCTGTGAAGTGAAAACCATTTCCGGTGACTACCTCTTGAAGCTCATCAAGAGAATGCCAAGAGTGTGCAAAGCAGTAATCAAAGCAAAAGGTGGCTACTTTGAAGAACCTAGAATATAAGACATCTTTTCAGTTGTTTCACACTTTTTTGTTAAGTATATAATTCCACATGTGTTAATTCATAGTTTTGATGCCTTCAGTGTGAATCTACAATTTTCATAGTCATGAACATACAGAAAAATATTTGAATGAGAAGGGGTGTCCAAACTTTTGGTCTGTACTGTATATTTTTGCCTAAAATACAAAGGAAATATGTCATCTTTAACTTTATGCCTTTTAGAGATCATTTCCCCTTCAACTTGCTTAGCTATTCACCATAACAGAATTTTGACCAGGGGTGCCCAAACTTTTGGAGACCACAAAAGTGTTCACACATTTAACACTGATCAAATACTGACAGCATTTAAATATTTCAAATAATACCAAAGTATTACCATAGTTTGCTAATTATACATTTAAATGTATACTGTATATACACACATAAAAAGACAGCTGTATAAACATTTATATAGAATTACACAGACACATACAGTAATGTGCTGTACACACACTACATACACACCTATACACATACAGAGACTCACACACACACACCTATATACATACACACATAGCTACATATATACAGATGCATATGCTTACACACACATACCTATATACACACGGATAGACATATACAGAGACACTTACATAGATACACACATACAGAGACCTATGTACACCTGTGCATACCTATGTAAACACATAGATACACACATAAAGAGACATATACTGTACATACACACACAGATACACAAACATATAAACATAATGAAGCACATGTAGACAATCATATAGATACACACATTGTAGATATATACAGAGACACACACACATCAATACAAACATACAGAGACACATATACCTAGACACATACAGATACACGCATACAGAAACACATACAAATATCTATGCACACATATGTATACACATTGTGAGGTAGCAACCCGGGGAACCCGCTTGGCATGGGGAAATGACATCAGCGACTACATTTTAATGGAACATAACCAGCGGATTTATTGTTTTTCTGTCATAAACCGCTTTCATCACACAAAAAACATAACACCGTATTTACATTTTCATATGACATAACTTCCACATTAGTACATCACATGACATTACATTACAGGACATTCACATGAGAATCAACGGGACCATGTCATGACCTATTGTCGGTCCCAATGGCGGTTACCTCCGCCTAACGCCCTGACAGGGATCATTCCCCATCCTATTGCACACGAGTCATCACACATTGCATTTTTTCATGAACCATTATGACTCACGCATGACACAGCATTCATGGCATTTTTACATAAACCAATATGCTACATACTCAGGGTCCACAATAGTAACAGGAACCCTGTCACTCAGTACACACAAGACCACCACGGATCCACCGGGATTCGGGACACTAACATCTGGATCAACGGGACCATATCATGACTCACTCAGTCAGTCCCAAAGTCGGCTGTGACCGCCTGGCCCTTGAGCCGTACTCAGTCTCTCACACTGCACATCTGACCACCTGGCCCTTGAGCCGTCCTCAGTCCTCATCACTCATATGACCGCTGGCCCTTGAGCCGTCCTCAGTCCTGGACATTGGCTGGCATGCACACATCACCGGTATGGAGCTGGCAGGCTCCCTTCGCTTCCCCACCGGGGACGGATCACTTCCAGTACATCCTCACATGGCAGTGGTCTGGACTGCTCTTATTCCCATCGTCCTCTCTCACTCAGACACCGGGCAGGTTCTTATCCAGGCTGCCTCACCCACAGCTGCAACACAGTGAGTCAATAAGCACATCTCACTCACACACAGACCTGAGATGTGATTAGCCCCCTGTGCACCATTCAGGTTTAGCTCAGCAAAGCACTCATACACACAGGTTCAGCCGCTCATTAGGCTCATGAGGCTCATCCACACCTTCTAGATTTTAATCCCCTGTGTACTGGACAGGTTTACAGCACTCACACACAGGAAAACAGGCCGATGTGAACAGGTTCCTATGCTGTTATCCCATGTGATGCACCCGGCCAAGGGTCACATCACCACAACATATACAGAGACACTCAGATACACACAGAGACATACATACTTATATAAACACATAGATACGTATACTTATATACACATACAGATACACACATATGTATAATCACATACAGACACACAGGATTACACACATACATGCACACAGTCACAGCCAACAGGGGTATGAGAAATAGAGCGACATAAAAATATACCTAAGGGCGTTTTATTGTCTTTTTGACTCCAAATTAACCCACATTATGTATTCCTTCTACCTCCTAGGTGTCATTTGTTATCTGCACTGCATTTGTGCTAGCATGGTCTCCATACGCAGTTCTATCTATGTGGTCAGCTTGTGGCTTCCCAGTACCAGTCCTTACCACACTAGTAGCCACACTCTTTGCCAAGTCAGCAAGTTTCTACAATCCGATTATATACTTGGGTCTTAGTCCAAAGTTTCGACGAACTTCGTGCCTTGCTTTACTGCACACAAGAAAAGAGAGATCTGCCGAAGGATTATGAACAACCTGAAAAACACTATGAAGTCAAAATGAGACTGTCAAATGACTGCATTCATACCAGTAAAAGGACAGAAAATACTATCATGTTTAGCAGTTCATCACATCAGATGGATATTACAACCAATTTATCAGAAAATGATTGAAATATATATATAGAAAAATGCACTGTAGAGCTAAGGCATTTGATGGCATATTGATATAATATAACATCAATATGTATAGTAGGGGACCTTTGAGATTAATCATGAGAATCATCATCAGGAGTATATGTCGCCAGATCAAAAGTATCTAGTTTCTGCTCTTAGTTTATTATCACTCCTCCTGTGAATGTCATTTTTTTGTAAATCCACCTTTTTATTTAGTTCTAATTTTTAGCACTAAATAAGGGTGTCTGATCTGCCAGTCAAGCTAGGGAGCCCCGAACTATCCCTAACTCCGGGGTACTCCTGATGGTGGAGAGACCCGAGTCTCCACCCTGACCCTGCTCCTGGGCTGATTTCCACTCTCCCTCCCCCTAGAGCTCGGGCATAGCAGGGCTACAGGGACTACAGCCTGTTTCGTGTACAATCAGGCCACCGGTCCCACCAGTGGAAACAGGTTGTAGTCTATGTAGAATTTAAAAAACACTCACCAAAAAGAAGCCAAACCTAATACTGATTGCACACACAGTTTGACATCCTCCGTTGGTTTTCTATTGAATTCGTGTAGTCCCTGGAGCCCCGCTATGCGCTCTCCCTGGACTGTATGTTTTTAATACTTTAATAAAGAACACATTGTCTTTATGAAAACAGGAGTGAGCACCTGAAATTCCATTGGCCATATGAAGCTTTTCTTGCTAGATTCTAAAAAATCCCAGTCTTTGCAATAGTGTGAGTAGTGCCGAATTTCTCTACTATTTGTTGGATTTTTAATCTCCTTTGTGACTCATTTTGAGGAAAATAATCTGCCTAATAAGACTGACGAGACCTATGAAGAATACCCCCCCAAACCACTCTTCCCCATGTCAGATAAAAGGCACACAACGGTAAACTTAACCATAGCAATTTTATTGGAGAGGTCTTGTAACATCAGCTCTCATCTTTTGTGGGATGGAGGTCGGTCACAGCCTGCAGTAGACAAACTACGAGGCACTAATTGGCCTAACCAAACAATCACGAAGCGTTATGCCACCGGACTCCCACCGCATGTCAGTAAAACATCTTTCACCATTAACTGCCTGTGACTTCACTATAGTTCTCAACCTTAAAATTGTTAACCAGGGCGGGTGGGAGAGCAGTGTCTGAGTCTCACAGGGGGGAGAGACCGGATCAGGAAGAGTACAAGTTTTAAATAGATAGATGAACGGCCTCATTGGCTATGGGGTCAAAAGAGGAGAGGACAGAAAATGATCCGGAAATGATCTCCCAGAGGAAATGCAGGAGGCCACAATATCTTTCCTTTATAAAGAGAAGGATGAGAGGGATTTGATCTCGAACTATAGACCCATTTCACTTCTTAATTCAGATATTAAGATTTTAGCAAAAGCCTTAACAATTAGGATACAAAAAATTATTCCCCAAATTATCCATAAGGATCAAGTAGGTTTTATTGTGAACAGAGGAGCGGAGGATGCTACAAGAAGAATGATTACTCTACTTAAACATACAGAGAAAGCAAGTACTCCGGCCCTCTACATTGCAATTGATGACGAAAAGGCCTTCGACTGAGTCCAGTGGAATTATTTATTTCAAACCTTAGAGAAATTTCATTTTCATGGTAGAGTACTAGACCTCATAAAAGCATTCTATTCAAAGCCGTTCGCGAGGGTGTTAACTAATGGTCTATGTAGTGCCCTGCCATGGCAGGTTGCCACAGGACCACCTGTGCATGAACGGATTTCTCCGGCAGGTAACTAGAATGCACAACACCTTCCACCCCAGGCCTGTAGGGGGAGCTCCACTTGCTGCCTTTAAGCAAGATCCCCTATAAATACTGGTGTTGGGGGTGGAGTTAGGCAGTACAGTTCCTGGGAGGACTGTGAAGAGGTCTTGAGAGTTAGAGAGCAGTGCTAAGCTCCTTTCAGGGACCATGTGTAGCAGTTCCAGTCAGGACTGTGAAGGGCCTTAGCCAGTGTCAGGAACCTGAGAGTGAGCATCGAAGGCAAGGCGGGGAAGTAACCAAGACAAGTGCAGATTGGGGGCAGAGGAGCCATACCGGCTCATCCCAGGAAGCAACCTGGACACTGGAGTCCGAGTCTGCTGAGAGAGCAGTTAGCCAGCAGAAAACAGGTTTTCCAGAGGAGACTTCAGTTTCCTGGATTGATGTAACAGCAACCAACCCGAGGGCCAGGACCCACAGAAATCCTCAGTGGTAGTGGCAATCCGGAGAAGGTGCTGACCACCACAATACAGGAGGGAAAGACGTACAGGAAGCCAGGCCAAGTTTCAAGCAAGTCAGGGCTTCAGGACAAAGGAGAACAGGAACGAGGAGGCCTATATATAACCCACTCACTGTGGAGATCCCCAAAGTGCTACCAACACCACCTGTAGTGTACCCTGAACAGTGCCGATTTGTCATCAGTAAAGGTACGGAGAACAACTACCAGTGTGTGTGTCAATCCTTGCTATCTCAGGCCTGCCCCTTACAGAGACTATGGAGGCTGTCGACTACTGAGCCACCTCCTATACCCACGCTCCCTCTCCTCATCACTGCCCCGGGGACCCTGCTTCACCTGTGGGGAGCTATATCACCCAGCTGCCCATCCATCATCCCCGGAGGTCTGCAGCAGCGCTGGTGCTTTCACCAGACTCCACAGGTGGCATCACGGACTATACATTTCCACATTTTTCCAGTGACCACCAGGGCCACAGACTCAAGCATCGACCACCAGAGACAACACCCCAATTCCACGCTTGAGATCTGAGTACCCCATACACTGGGTGAGTCAGTCTATTATCGGGGAGAATTAATCTTTCCTATGGTACGCGACAGGGGTGTCCCTTATCCCCATCATTATTTGATATGTTTATTGAACCCTTAGCTGAGAAGAACAGAATGGATGGCGGGATGAGGAGCATCCCAATCAACAGACGACAATACAAGGTATCACTCTTCGCGGATGACATTGTTATCATTAATTGATCCGCTGGGCTTGGTCAGAGGGCTACTGGAGATACTTTACCAATTCTCTGAGGTATCATTGTATAAAATTAATATGAGTAAGACACAGGCCCTTTATCACAATTTAGAACCAGAACTTTTACAATTTCTTAAAGGAGAAGTTAGAGTATCTGATTGCCATTGAAAACTGTCATATTTGGGGATCAAATTGACTAAGAAACATCAGGATTGTGCCAACCATAATATATTAAAAACTTATAACATAATTCAAAAAGATCTATTCCATTTATCAAAGGTAGAGTTGTCCTGGCTTGAGAGAATTAATTCTTATAAAATGTTTGAACTACCCAAGCTTTTAAATATTTTAAGAACAGCCCAAACACCAATGAAATTAAAAGTTATTACAAAAACTTCAAACACAATTATTAAATTTCGTATAGGGTAAAATAATACAACAAGTGACGAGATCCATTCTAACAAAACATGGGAATAATGGGGGATTAGGACTTCCAAATATTTTTGCTTATCACCAAGCTACAGTTATCAAAACAAGTCAGAAATATTGGAGTTCACTGACCAAGCCTGCTTCCTTGGGATTAGAGGAATCAAATTTTCCCAGCATTTAAATCAAAGACGTGGTGGTGGCTTACCTATGCGACAGTAAAAAGAGACTTCCTAAGGAAGCCACCACCAGGAATACCTTACAGATGTGGAAGAAGTTCACAGTTTACTCTAATGGTACCTTTACACGCCGCGACGGCAGGCTGGATACATCCCGCTACTTCACGTGCATGAGCACGCTCAAACGGTTACAAACGGTCAACGCACCCTCTTTACACGCCGCCACAAGGTGCGCTACGCCACGCTACATCTATAGCTAGCTACATCGCCGGGTGTCTCAAGTAGCCATCTGTAGCTCATTTACACACCGCTACAAACAGCTACTATGGGCGGACCTGGTGCAGCAGGGCCAGCACATAGGCGTGCCACAATTGTGGATTACGAGCCGTCCGTACGCTGATAGGACGAAGCAATAATACCATGATTGGGCAGGCATCGCAGGAGGCTGAGTAATACAGCACGCTCGAGCGATTGTGTAGTGTGACTCGTCAGCTCCTTAAATATGCCTCCCTATGCAGCGACTACCAATCGTCATGCAGCAGCTTCCACCAATGATCGCAGATGGGGCGCGGTAACACGGAGCCAGGGTCACGCCTTAGCTACATTGCAGCTACATCGCAGGGTGTCCAGAGTTCCCTTCCGTTGCTTCTTTACACGACGATACAGCTCGCTACCATCGGCGATGTAGCCATCAGTTTTCGAGCAGAGCTAGGAAACAGATGTATCTGTTGCCGGCTGTAGCGTCACGTCTTCAGACGCCGCTACGACTGGCTACATTGGCGCTACAAGCTACATTTGTAGCCTGTAGCGGGATGTATCCAGCCTGCCGTCGCGGCGTGTAAAGGTACCATAAGAAAACATATGCTTCTGAACTTATAGGCTGGATGGCAAAGGATACCTGCCGGGTTTTTTCGATGAGATTAAAGTTTGAAAATTGGAAGTCTAATGGTATCAAAACTATTTTGGATATTCTCAACAACAGAGAATTAAAACCATTTCAACTGTTAGTCGAGCAGTTTGGTTTAAGAAAGTAAGAAAGGAAAACCAGGAAGCTTCTTGATAAGATGATGATGAAACCTAGCATTGATCTACATATCCCGAGTAATATCACAAATCTTTTGAAGAACCCAGAGAACCCAAAAATATGGGAAACAAAGAACTTTTATTAAGTTTTGAATGACGACACACAAATCGAAATTCATGGAAGGTTGGAAAAAGAACTTAAGTTTGTAGATGGCGAGGTCGAGGAAAAAATTAAAAAATCTTTAGTTATTCTTTACAAAAATATTGCGCGCTGTATGTTGGATGTTGTAACCTGTAGAAGCGCCAGCAGGAGGCGCGAAATGGTCCGTCATTATTTAAGACCCCTCCATCCTCCCCTCATATTCCCTGTATATAACCTGTGAACCGCTATGACCAATTTTGAATAAAGTCAAGATTTTACCCAGTGCTGCCGTAAACTGTTTTGATAATATCAAAAACATTGCATGCGTTTCACTTATTGAGTCTCATTATAAAGTCCTAACTAGATTGTACTTAACCCCTGCTAAATTACATGTTATAGATCATAAACTTCCTGACAGGTATTGGAGAAAATGCAGAATGTATGGTACTGTATACCACATATTTTGGTCTTGTCCATTTATAATTAAATTCTGGAAAGATATTCAAGCATTAATACCTCAGTAATAGGATTTAATATAACACTTAACCCAGAATTAGCACTTCTGTTAATAGATATACAAAAATATCCAAAACTTTGCAGACCCATAGTAATACATATTCTAGTTGGGGCTAAAAACGCAATAGCTGCTTATTGGAGGCAGGAAATAGCTCCCAACATACAGGATCTTGTAGAGAAGATACATTTACAAAAATCATTGGCATTTGTCTATTCCATGACAAATGAAAACTCAACATAGGTTCAGCATTAAATGGTACTTATGGTCAGACTTCCTTGCACATGAGAAGTGTTCTTCCTTGGCGTTGATAACAAGTTATTTGAAATGCACTCAGAATTGACCCGATTATTGGCTAGTATCTGGGTAACCTTAGGAAGGTATTTATGCTCTCATTATGGTATACATTCATTCCACAAATCCTGTATATCCACTTTGGAAAGGCGTATATTGATTTCATTCATGTCAATGAGTTAGAAGTTTTTTTTGTTTTCTTTTAATTTGTTGCGTTGGTTTATATAGTTGCATGTTTGTTCTATTATCCATTAAGCAAACTATTTACCATATTTATAAAGAGTACCTGCCAGTACATATTAATTTTATATGTATGGATCTTTGCAAATTTATAAACAATGATTCAAACCAGAGATAGATATGTTGATAATAATAAATTATTGTATTGGAAATGTATTTAATGTATGTTATCCTTCAGAAGGACTGTTCAAATCCCAAATTCAAATTAATATGCTAATTGTCCATTTTTCTTTTTTTTTTATCTATCTCTGCCTGCGATCCATGTTGTTTTTTTATTGGAAATAAAAATGTTTGAATTGGAAATGATCCGAAATGGGGAGGAAAGGAGCAATTAACCCCTCAGATACCAGGCCTCATCAATCAGGGGCATACAGCTAAATGCTACCATGCCCTCCATTCTGCACACCTAGATAAAGGGTGTTGCATCCTTAGCCTTCCCCCTTATTACACAAATATGCAACACCTCATCTGCTTCATCCAATAAGCATTCCCTTTTATGCAGACTGGAATTGCAAAATCTGCATAGCATGATGATATAGACAAAATACTCATTTGTCTAATAATTGTGCACAGTGTATATGGCAGATCTAGAGACAGGTGTGGCGAGTGGCCGCAGGACCTCTTGTTCCACGGCCAGCAACCCAGCATCTGAATGTTTTGTAGCTTGGGGAGGTAGGCCGGGTAGACTCCTGATGTTTGAACTCCGACCAGAAACTCCACCAGAGGAAGTGGAGGAAGACGAAAAAACATGCGGTATTCGTAACCTTGACCCAGCACCCCGCCCGAGGGGAGCTGAGGGAGGAGTATGGATATAACTAGGAGTTCTCAAAACTGCACCCCAACAGAGGGGAGCTGAGGGAGGAGCATGCAAGGCGCCTCATGTGTCAGAGACCCGTCCTTGAAACCTCTGTGTGAGGGGGGATAGTGATCCTCGCAACCCTGCATCTCTGGAGTCCGGAGGGATCCAGAACCGACCATTGTGTGAACGCTTGGCTCCCTGCAGGAACTGAGTATAGGTCCCTGCAGGAAGATCAGTCGTGTTCGTAGGAGGGGTGATTGACCCGGAGTCGTGGAAATACAATGGTGAAGGAACCACACCGAGATCCTGTCGACCTACATACGGTAAAAAACCGTGAATCAAATATACAGGGAAGTAGCAGGAATAAATTAAGAGCTAAAATCCGTTGTAAGGTTTTCTTTAAGGGGACAGTTTAACACTATGTTCATAGTTTTCCAAACTCAGCAACTGCCCAGGCTGCCACTTTCTGTAAATGGGGCTGACTGCAGTTGTCTACATAGACCGGTGTAGGGGCCGCTTCATTATTAGGATATGTGTGAGTTCTAGTGATAATAAAATAAGGACATATCCTCCTAGCAATATTCCATCACATTAAATAAAAGGTAGGAATCACTATATAATATTGAGATAAGGTAACAAAGACACTAGGAATATTCTACAAATAATTCAATGTTATTAATTTTCTAAATAAATATTTATTTGGAAATAATGTGTACATTTCTTGTCTTATTCATAATATGATAAAAAGTTATACAACATTGTAAGAATGAGCTGGCCTGATTTGTGCACCGTTCAGTGTAAACGCTGGGTGTGCACAAGCAGCCGATGAAGAACTACGGAGGGTCCTTTCTCTACCTTGCTGGTACATGTAGATGTACTGTTAATTAACATGTAGCAAAGAACAGACTACGTTTGTTCCTACATAGAGGGCCAGCACTAAAAAATAAAAAAAAAAAAAATAAAAAAGAAAGACTGTATAATAAAATACACAATAGGGTCTTACAGGAGACAAATGCCACGGCATCCATCGAGGTTGTGGCCACTGTTCAGGGGCGTAACTAAAATAGGTGCAGGGGTTGCGATCGCACCCGGGCCCTGCAGCCTAGGGGGCCCCAAAGGTCCCTTTGGCCTATAGAAAAAGACTAATACTATTAAAGATTTCCAATACCGGTAATTGGGGGCCTCGTTGGAGCTTTCGCATCAGGGCCCCTGGGCCTGAAGTTATGCCACTGCCACTGTTGGACGTATACTTCAGGAACAAGAACATACAGAAACACTTATCTCATGTCATGACCTCTAAGCTGATGGCTACGCAAAAAGGCAATGCTAACTCTACTTCTATTTCTTCAAATTATGGCAAAACCACCCTTTATAAACAATTTAATACCCCAGGATTAGCATCTGATCTATCTATTATATAATTGCGAATGGGTTTTTTGCCCCTTCTGAGTCCACTCGCAATGCGAGTCGGCGTGGTCATGTGGATACGCCCGAAGCATTGGCCGCGCAGCGGCCATTGCGAGCAGTTCTAAGGCGACTCGCTATGCCCGGTCAGCGGGCATGGCGAGTCGCCTTTGCAGCGCGAAGCATTGGCCGCGAAGCGGCCTTTGCAGCGCGAAGCATTGGCCGCGAAGCGGCCATTGCGAGTCACAGACTCGCCCTTCTAGAATCCCGATGCATGTGCATCTGGCTCCCAGCTAGTAAATTATAAATAAAAATGTTTTCTGATTTGGATAATCCTCTACTACGTAACAGAAATGCAGAAATGTAGCATTAAATGACTCAGATGGGCTTATTCCTCTTTGATGAAGCTATTTGGTGAAAAGAAAAACACCCTGATGATGTTCCCTTCTTCAGCGAGTTATAGTTAAAAAATGTATCTATTATTGTCACATTTTAAGCCAAATTTAACAGCTGGGTAGTGGATAGGCATATCTACACAACAATATCTCCCCATGAAGGCCAAAACCTATAACTAGGCTAGACTAACCAAAAGCATTGATTTTAAGTCAGATGATAACAGCCATATAGTAAATAGATACAATGGGGCTTCAACTCTTCAGAATTTACTTTATTTATGCAAAAATCTGACTTAAAACTACATCAAGTTGTAAAAGAAGAAAAGGAGAACCTAATCATACTAATGAGACAAAAATATAAAACTTGTGATTTTTTTTAAGAAATAATTGAACATCATATGTGTCTAAATGGCAAAAATATATATACCTTTGCTTTCATTTTCTGGTGTAATCTGCAGTAATTGTTGTCGTGTCCTTCACATTGACTAGGAAGAATTTTAACCCCTTTCTTCCTTCAAAAAAGTTAAACTCTCCTATGGTGGAGAGTCTTCTCCTATGAACTGCAAACTTCAGGTCCTTACAGAAGTTGCTATAGGCTTTTAGTCACATAAAAGTCACATTTGTCTTCTTGTGAAACATTATACACCTTGCTCTGGAATGATTTTACACAGCCAAGGTGTTAAGAGGTTAAAACTTAACATTTAATCATAACGTACTTAAAAGACTAGATTGTCTACACAAATACACACGTGCTCAAGTGTCATATCACAAATTAAAAAAAACCCTCTATTTGTTCTAGGAGTTTGTAGATAGGTTATGGTATTAAAACTACAAGGATTATGTTACCCTCAGTTCCAATCCACCTCAACCTAGTATACGTCAGCCTACAGATATTACAAGGTCGTTTCGCATATATCCCCTTGATTAGGCTGGCATATGTGCCCCTGTATATGGGAAGTAAACCCCCCCCCCCCTTATAAAGGAAGGATCTCACCGGCTTTCTTCCCCCAAGTCAGGGAATTCTCTGAGTCTCTTATCTCCAGGAGGTCCTTCTGCTAGTGACTACCTGGTGCTGGACTCTCAGTGACTTTCTTGTATTACCACCATGCTCCACTCCCGACGTGTTTCGGATCTAGTGTCCTCATCAGGGGATATGTGGCTTGGTTCTCTGTGGGCTCCTACTCATAGGTCCCCCCTTATGATGGTATGTGTCCCTGTAGATGGGACATCAGATGTTAGTCTCATTGTATATGGCGCAAGGTGCATAGCACCAATAGCTACATGCATAGTCACAGCCCCCCGGGTGCTATTGCCCCCTGGGTACTTACCCAGCATAGTCCAGTCAGCTGTATATTGGAGCACACCGCCGCGGCCGCTCTGTCGCTCTTTATGACCGTGTTTTTCCGGTCACGTGATGTGCTCCGCCCCCGGAAGTGACGTTTGCGTCATCCCGCGACGTCATATCCGGTCCGGCGATCGTGTGGAACGCACTCATGCGTTCCACGCCTCCCTCCTAGCTCCCTCTCAGTGATGGGAGTAAACTAGGGCTGATACGTTACTCCCCCTTGGAGTGAGGTCATTATAGGGGGCAGATACTCAATTAGAGATACCGCCCTCCACACTTATGGAGATTCTTTGAGGATAAAGATATCTCCTATTTATCCAAAACAGTTTACAAATGGCGGCTTCAGATCAGTTAAAACACCTCTTTGCACATTAGAACAATGTTTTGTCGTTATGGCATATTTTTAGATTTTTCTCACTAGATCGAACCTGTCATGATATTAAAGGCATAATTATGGTCAACCCTTTAGGGGATGATCATACCCAAGGTCCTTGCTCTGGAATGATATATGTTGGTTGAACACCGCTGGGGAGGATGATATAGGTCTTGAATTTCTTCCATTTGTTCAAAGTATGTCTGAATGAGATTTGGTGGTGTCTAATCATTTTAGAATTAAGGTCCCTTTAAATGGACTGAGCCGAGATGGCTGCTTAATACAGGAGCTCCGAGACCCACGGGCTTTAAAGCGACTTTTAGCAACTTGCAGAAGCTGAAACCCGGCCAACCCTGCACTAAATCCCTCAGTAGACTCTGGTCAGTGGAGAGGGTGAGTTGGACCCCTGATGGATTAGACATAGCCGACCTGCGACTCCCTTGGAAGACAGAGGTGCAATCCTCTGACATCCTCCATCAACTATCAGAGCCCTGGGGTTTGTCTGACCCCATCAAGTAGGATCCACCTTAGCCACACTGGGCTTGGAGATTATTTTGGCCCCAAGACTGTCTCTTGGCTCCCCTTGACTGAGTTAAGTGGACCCCCTCCCCCCCCGGCCTGCCACGAGGCATTCCCGCCATAAGGGATAGTGAGACTGCGTGACGCTACAGGAGGAGGTTCCCTGCCGCTCCGGCGTGTTCCTCTCGCCTCCCTGCACTGTCGCGGTGAATTGAGTGGAGCGGTGAGTGTGCACATCGCAGGTGTTCGCTCGGTGCTGTGAGCGGGCGCATCCGGGAGGTGACAGAGACCGGCCCTGGCTGTTTGATCATCGGTTGAGCGGCAGCGGTGAGTGGCGGTGTGAGCGCCTGGACGGGAGAGGTGGGTGAATCTGAGCTCCGGAGGGATCACTCTGCACACAAAGGGCACCTACAATAGAGGTGAGGAGAGAAAGCTGTTCCTCTACATTTACAGCTCGAGGAGACAGCATTGTGCCGAAGATCTTATAAATCGGCAAGAGGAGAATACAGGTCGATTTCTGTTTAACCCCTGCTTCACAGTACCATCAGACAAACTTTTTCTTTCCCTGTCTATAGTGTCTCCTTGCTCTGCAAACTGCTTGCAAACTGCCTCAAAACACCAGCCTGCCTAAGTCTCACTAAGAACTATATAATTTCCAGCCAGTAATCATCAATACGTTGGACTTTCATTAAGCCTATTGACCAATTGATGGGCAAAGCTCGCCCAGGCCCGCATCGCTCCCACAATAGACTGACAGCTTTTTTTGCCCCAACTCGCTCTCGACCAGTGGGATCACCCAAAATGGTGCACCATCCGCCCTCCCCACAGCGCTCCACTCGATCATCACGCCGTAATTCTATGGCCTCTACTTCCTCTGCTTCCTCGGGCGCAGCTGCGCTGGCTGAAGCCCCGGTTACTCACACAGCTATGAGAGACCTCCTGGCTGGGCTCAGAACCTCGCTTCAGGAGGATATGCAGTCTATGATGGAAGGATTGAGGGGAGAAGTCACTGATTTAACATCCCGTACAACACATTTAGAAAGCAAAATGGGGGAATTGGTGCGTTCGCATAATGAACTGCTTGACGCCCACTACGCTTTACAAGACAAATTAGAGAAAACCACCCTCAAAACACTGGACTTTGAGGATAGATCCCGTCGAAACAATGTGAAACTTAGAGGCATCCCAGAGAGTACCCCCTCCACTGATTTGAGAAATTTATTACAAAACTTTATAGCTGCTGTACTCCCCGTTGTGAGACCTAAAGACATCATCATTGACCGGATACACCGCCTCCCGAGACCTTCACAGTTGGACCCTACCATTCCTAGGGATGTCCTCGCTATGAAGTCAAGGAGGAAGTTATGCGAGCGCTCAGAGCAGGTGCTACGGTGCCGAAACCATATCACAATATAGCAGTCTACCCAGATCTGTCGGCTGGTACTCTTGCACGCAGACGAACCTTTCAAGATGTCACCAGGCTGCTGGGGGAGCGCCAAGTGGAATATCGCTGGGGATACCCCATGAAGCTCATCAACAAAAGGGACAATGTCTCTCATATGTGCCACTCTCCGAAGCAAGCGGAAGACCTGCTGCGGCAATGGGATCATCCCCCAAACAGACCTCCACCAGGTTCCGTTGAGGATGGCCAAGCAGAACCGGAGTCTACTGAGCTGGCGGTCATACAACATCTGGAGCCGATTTGACTGATGCGGTGAATTCACTTCTGTACCTAATATATTAGCCCGTGGGGTCTCTATTCCTGCCTTTTCTGTCTTTGACCTCTCTTTACTTATTCTCTTTTATATTCAAACTTATCTCTCCGCCTCTCTACAACACTTTGATCTCTCGCTTAAATTGCTCAAATCGCTCTCTTCTCTGATTTGCTACTATCTCTTCTCCATCTACATCTAATCTCGTTCTATTTTCCTGACCTCTTCTCTCCTTTCCCCTCTCCCCTTTCTCCCTATTCTATTTCTTCAACACTCTTGCTTGCTATCCTCTCTATTATTCACCTTTTCACATTCTACCAAAGACTTGGTGGGATAGACTGCCCCGGTAGGTGCATTTTTTGCACCCTCAAAAGGATACTTAAGATAGTTATTCTTTTTTATTCTTTTTTTTTTTTATCTTGAAGAAGAAACCTGGTCTCCAGAAGACCCTTATTATTGGGAGTTTTATTCTTTTAAATTTTCGCTAGTTTACAGTGGTAATGTTGAGTTAAATTGTATTTTTCTTTGTAATCCTACCCACTATTCCCCCCATCTCTACCCTGTAGTTTGTCTTGTTGCTTGTTTTCCTGTCTTTCCTTTGTATTCCCTGTTGTGTCCCCCCTGATTTCCCTCCCTGGTCGGAACCACCTATAACTACTGTACTTGACTTAACTTATACGATTTATCTCGTGCTAATCACAACTCTCTTCCATCAACAGATTGGGTAGTCTCTGGTCGTGCCATCATGAGCATTAACTGTGTCACCATTAACGTAAATGGGCTAAATTCGCCTGTGAAGCGTTCCCTGGCCTGGTCGCAACTCAGAAAACTTCAGGGAGATGTTGTGTTTCTCCAGGAAACACACTTGCTTAAGGGTGACAATTACCGTATGTCGTCTGCTTTGTTTCCTGATCAATACTTTGCAAATGCTGAGGTGAAGAAAGCAGGGGTGGCTATTTTTATCCGCAGATCCCTCTCTTTCAGACTTGTTGACCAGATCTCGGATCCTCAAGGCAGGTACTTAGTGGTGGTGGGGTACATCAATGACACACTCTATTCACTGGTCTCTGTTTATGGCCCCAACTCAGGACAATTCAGATATTTTCACTCTCTGTTCCCCAGGTTAACATCCCTGTGTAAATGTCTCACAGTAATGGCAGGTGATTTTAACTTCCCAGTGTGTAAACGCTTAGACTGTTCATCTGTCTCCAACTGCCGTGGTGATATGGGTAATCTAATTTCAGCTTCCCATCTTCACGATATATGGCGTTACACCCATGGAGAGGAAAGGAACTTCACCTTCTTGTCCTCACGTCACCACACGTACAGTAGACTGGATTACTTCTTGATTAATGACCCCCTTCTCTCCAGATGTAATATCAACCACTATCGGAAACATCACTTGGTCGGACCACGCTCCAGTCTCCCTACAGATAACGGACTCCGCTCAGGTAGCCCCGACCTCGATCTGGAGACTGAACGACTACCTACTAGCTAATCCTGAAAATATTACCTTGATATCTGACCGACTTAAAACTTATTTCTCCCTGAATGACAGTGCACAAACGAATCCTGAAATTAACTGGCTAGCCCATAAAACGGTGATCCAGGGATCATTTATTCAGCTAGCTTCCAGACTTAAAAGAGAAAGAGAAGCCCAGATTAAATTGCTCACGATTAACATAACGAATTTAGAAACCCTACATAAACAGGCCCCCCTAGCGTCCACACATGCGGAACTTTCAAAGGCCCGGCAGGATCTCCGCACCTTGCTACGAACTAAAATGGAATTTAACCTGAAAAAAAGTAAAGCCAAATTTTACGGGATGGGTGATAGGGCAGGCACTATCCTAGCCAGGCGTATTAAGAAAAAACAAGAAGCCTCCAAAATTTCTCATTTGATTACTTCTACAGGACAAAAATAACCAACCCTTTATTAATAGCAGAGGAATTTCAAAAATATTACGAAAAATTGTATAATCTGCATTCTGACTCACAAACACCTCAGCCCTCGAAAGAGGTAATAAACGAATTCCTAGATAAGGTACAACTCCCTTCTCTAACGCCTGTCCAGCAAACAGCCTTAAATGCCCCCTTCTCGGACTCAGAAATCCGAGAAGTTATCAAATCCATGAAAAAAAGTTCAACCCCGGGACCTGACGGTTTCTCTTACCAGTATTACACTTCTTTTACTGATCTTCTCCTACCGCATTTATTAGCACTATTTAATTTTTGAAGAGGTTCGGGAGAGATCCGTCCTGAGGGCCTGGAAGCTTTAATCTCTGCGATCCCGAAGCCTGGCAAGCCCCTGACGTCCCCAGAGAATTTCAGACCAATCGCTTTTTTAAATTGCGATTTAAAAATATATGCAAAACTCTTAGCGAATCGCCTCATGTGTGTCATCACTTCCCTGATCGAATTCAGATAGAACAAGCGGTTCTATAGTAGAACGCAGGGAAAATACGGGATACTTTAATCTTAATCTCCGTAACTTTATTTATAAAAAGCTCCAGACCACAATGCGTTTCGACGTACAGGCGTCTTCCTCAAGCGGATGAGGAGCTATTAATAACAGAAACGCGTTGTGGTCTGGAGCTTTTTATGAATAAAGTTACGGAGATTAAGATTAAAGTATCCCGTATTTTCCCTGCGCTCTACTATAGAACCGCTTGTTCTATCTGAATTCTATCATACAAATTCCCTTGGGGAAAGCGGTGACAGAGCTGCAGGCGGGATAGGGTTAATGGATTAACCTGGAGTTTCCTAACCCAACCCTGGAGTGAGAGCGTGTACTACACGAGGCCAGGAGCAGAGGTGATTGAGGACACAGGAGCACTACAGATCCAAGGCTGGCACCCTGAGCCACAAACTACGCTCACAATCTGGTTGTGCGGATCTGGCACAACCTTCAAAGGTTAGTTTATTCATAATAAGACCGCTTTTAAGGCAGGAGAGATCCACAGGTGGAGCAACACTATTTTTTTCTTTTTATCACTTCCCTGATCGGAATGGAACAGGTCGGGTTTATACCGTCCAGGCAGGCATCTGATGGTACCAGACGTATTATTGATCTTTTAGAGATCATGGGGAGAAGTGGTGCCCCTGGTGTGCTCTTGTCTTTAGACGCGGAAAAAGCGTTCGACAGAGTGCACTGGGGGTATCTTGAGGAAGTGCTTGGGAGATTTGGTCTTGTTGGAGACATTATATCGGCCATTATGGCACTGTACTCTTCCCCCAACGCGAAGGTACGAGCTTCGGGTTTTGTCTCCTCTGCGTTGCAGATAACTAATGGCACACGACAGGACTGTCCTCTGTCCCCGCTTATCTTCGCTCTGATAATGGAGCCGTTGGCGGCCAGAGTGAGAGTGGAGCGTGGTATCTCTCGACCGGTAATAGAGAATGTTGAACATAAAGTGGGGCTATATGCAGACGATGTCATCTTTGTCTGTTCCAATGTAGAGGAGACCATTCCCAGAATAATGGAGTTGCTGGGTGAGTTTGCTGCAATCTCATACTACAAGCTTAATGCTGCTAAGTCTCTTATTTATCCCATCAACATCTCCCAATCACAAAAACTTCTCCTCCAATCAAAATTCCCCTTTGTGTGGTCCCCTTCGGGGATTCCATACCTGGGGATTCAAATAACAAACACCAAGGATATAGTTCGCCGCAACTTCAAGATTCTTTCTGGTGAACTCAGGGCGGGACTGGACGCTATTAAAACATTAAATGTATCGTGGATTGCCAGGATTCAGATTGTAAAGATGACATACTTACCTAAAATTCTTTACTACCTAAGATGTATTCCATTACTCTTCCCTAAACGTTTTCTCTCCTCCCTACAATCGTTTCTGAATTGCTTCATATGGAACAATGGGGTTCACCGAATAAGAGACAAGGTCCTCATGTCCCCGGTAGCCTTGGAAGGAATGTGAGTCCCAGACTTACATCTTTATTACTCTGCAATACACCTGTCTGCAGCAAGAGCCTGGTGGTCGAATGGCACGGCTCCTCTGTGGAAACAAATTGAAAAATCCTTCGCACCACGTAACTCCACCAGACTATTGTTAGAAATGACTCTTCTTACGTCAAGACAAGACACAACATTACTGAGATCTATGACAGCCTTGCTGGATGTGTGGCACCGACATAACCGAAGTACACTAAATTTCTTACATCATCATGTCTCGCTTTTGGCAGTGGAGCAATCAGTAGAGTCCCTTTCCCTCTCCCTTTGGAGAGACAGAGGATTGACAAATCTTCACCAGATTAGGGAGGGAACTGGGGTAAAATCCTTTTCGGAGCTGATGGTGTCCTTTGATGTGCCCCGCAGTACTTTTTACCGCTACTTGCAGACCTGGCATTTCATTGACTCTGTGCATCTTCCAGTGGTGGATGCAGGGGAATTTGATGGCACGCTCCAGAGATATTTCAAATCTGCACACTCGAATGATCATGGGATTTCTCTTCTCTATCGAGCATTAACAAATGCTAATAACTCAACCAAACTCCCATATATGTTGAAATGGGAACGATACTTGTCATTCGACTCTGATCTCCCTACCTGGCAAGGAGCTGCATCGCGAGCTTCTGCATACTCTAGATGTATCAATCATTTTGAACAAATTAAAAAGATATATATGGACTGGTACATTACTCCATTGAAAATGTCACGATTTTCAAAACAGCTCCCCGGACTTCCCCAAAGTGTATTTAGAGTATGGACGTTGCCTTCCAGGGGAATGGTGGTGGAGGCAATTAACACCCATTTCCAGTATGAACTACTCTTGGCTCGTGATTCCAGGAGGCGAGAGAAAGTCCTGGCGTGGTGGGACTAGTGGACTGATTCGCCTTATAACATAGTTGATGTTTAGCTAAGACAGGAGAAATGTTCTCCTCCTCTTTAAGGACTTAATTATATGGAAATGTAACCTGATTATGGAACCTAGTCCATACTCTAAATACTACAATCTGCAGTAGTTGAATCCTTAACAATGTAAAATAAGGAGATGTGGGTTGGTTCCTTCTCCTTTCCCTTTCTATTCTCTTGGGTGGTGTTTCCCCCTCCCACCTGTTGTTAAATGTCATGTTAGTTATTTGTCTTCTCCCTGATCTATTTTTCCCCCCTTTTTTCTTTTTACTTCTTCTGCCCCTTTTTTGGTACTTCTCCATTTAATTGGTACCTTCTAAGATGTTAACTGTGAGGAGGCTTATCCGCCTGGTTAGGAAGGCTTCTTCACGGCATTATTATAAAATATGGACTGGATTGCATTATGTTTATTAGTCTTTGTTTTTGGTTTGACTTGATACTGTCATTTTGGAATGACACATGTTACCTATGAATAGTTTAAATAAAAACAAATGGTTTAAAAAAAAAAATGGTCCAGGCCAATCTGATATGTGACATCCGGGACCTGGTCACTGCTACGTATCACACATAGCAAGGTCGCTGTTGCATCACAAAACCTGTGACGAAACAGTGATCTCACTAGGTGTGACAGGGGCTTTAGCGATCTACACTAGATTGCTCAGGGCACATGGGCTGTCATTGTTCTTAGCAGGGTGAGTTCTGTTCACTCATGATGCACAGATGAGAATGACGATTTTTAATGCTGCATAAAATAAATGAAAGAACATTTTGCTGTCATTGGGGAATCAGCAGCCTGTTTACACCATAAGATAATTGTGAAATGAGCATTTTTAACAATGCTCATTTAGATTTTTGCAGCCCTCATTTATGTCTTGCAGCGCCAATGCCCCTTTATTTTGCCTAATGATTATCAACAACACATCTTCTGAGGTCTTTAGAAATATCCCATGTTCATGCCCTGATATATATAATTCCACAAATGTGTTATAAAGATCAGATTTTGATAGATCCTTGTACTTTAAATGACACATCACCCACTCACAACTGATTGTCGTCTAATTGATTGAAAGCACCAGACTCCAATTTCACCTTCAAATTATCTATTAAATCTAGAGGGTCACATTCTTTACCTCTCACAATTGTGATAATTTTTCTCATTTAAAAAATGACAAAGTCTAATGGTGGGTTTACACGTTGCGATATTGGAGTCCAATTTCAATGAAAAGTCACGTGGTTTGATCGTTGGACCCGATATCGTTCCTGCGTTGTATGGTGTGAACGTCCAATACGATGCAGGAACGATGTCAATGCGATATCGGGGATTGAATGCGCGTGCTATTCAATGCTCCGATATTGAATGGAGATTGGAGCCGGATCGTGCTGTGTGACAGCCCAACTCTGATGTGAAGTTCTACGTCACCCATTAACTCCCATGTTAAATGGTCGTTCCTGGGTTGGGGGGCGTAGACATCGCACGGACGTTGGATTCAGAAATCGCAACGTCTAAACCTCCGATGCGATGCGGGAGAAACTAGCACTAAATGCGCGCTCCCGCGCCATTGAATTGCGATATCGCAACGATATTGAAACGTGTAAACCCACCATAATATTTTATTGACTAATTTATTTTATTTGATTCCCTTCATCTATTTTTGGCATGCGTGTGAAAATCTGATATAGTTTTAGGTCAAATTCTTGCAGAAATGTAGAGGATTCAAAGAGTTCACAAACTCTCAAGCTCCTTTGTAAATACGTATTAAAAACTTAAAGGTGGTTGGGAGAAAATATGTTGCATGGGCACGAATAAACTTGCTGCCCACATCTACTCACCTTTGGTCATTGTACCTCACATGGTTAAGAACATGGAGATCAAATAATATTCAATTCTAATTTTTGCATGATAATCAAGAATCCATATTTCAGATAACAGCTATTGAAAATCATGAACATATGGGGTCTCAGCTGGTCTAAATTGTCTTTAACTGTCTGATACAATCCAAATAATTCAGCTTTCTTTCATTTCAGGGCACTCTAAGGGTGTGCGCACACGATCTGGAGGCAGTGCGTGTTGGATGCAGTGCCTCCGGACCTGTGGAAACCCGCGAATGAGTGCAGGGGCACTGCAGTCACCCTGTGCCCATGATCTGCGTTGGGTGCAGGGCGGTTTTTCCCTGTGTTGTCACGATGGTGACTGTTTCTGACTCCGCAACATAACCTGCACCATGGCTGAAAACACACTGCGGTGAGAAAAAAAAGCATAGTGAGCATGGGATTTCCTGAAATGCTGCTACTGTAAGACACAGCGTTTTGGACGCAGCCGCAATATGCTGCATCCAAAATGCTGCAATTCCTGATGTGTGTACACACACTTAGCCAATGTTCAAACATCGCATAAAAATCCACAGCTGAACTAAACTAACAAATGATAACAAAATCCATAACGAAATCTATTTACATAACATGTAGATATTGTTGGGATAGGATTTAGCTGTGGATTTCACTCTGCGTTGCAATGTTTAAAGGGAACATGTCGGAGCAAAGTACTGTTGTGCACACGTGCAAAAGAGTTACGGTGCATTCAGACTACAGTTCTTTGTTCAGCCCTTGGCAGGGCAAAGAGAATGGCGCCTGCGCACAAGCACGATGGGGGAGACAGTGTGGATGAAGTAAGACACATCATGAATGAACGAAAATAGAAAAAGCGTTCCCCTTAGTGATTCCAAACCACAGAAAAAGTCTTTATGAACTGATATTTTAAAAAGATTCTTTTTTAAAATTTTTTAATTTATTTTTTTATATCAATTCATAAAGACTTTTTCTGTGGTTTGGTGGTTTGGAATCACTAAGGGGAGCGCTTTTTCTATATTTTATCCATTCACCCAATCTGTGAGAATCCACCAGAAGATTTGTATACAGTATTTCTGAAGATACAGCAGACCCTGCGAGGAGACGTGGAATATCTACATCGAATAAATCGGCGTTGCATGCCTATATCTATTGATCTATTGGAACAAAGTTATTGCAATTAGGGATAAGGGATGTGAGGTAGCAACCGGGGAACCCGCTTGCAAAACGACAACAAACACGTGTTTATAAGTTAACCAATGTCTACCCGTTTATTTTCACATATTAACAACATAACCCGGGTAGCATGTTTGACACATATCACATTGATTAAAAACACCATACATAAACACATCATACATTACATAGAACATTGCACATATACATTCACAATACATTTAACATCAAGTACCATATCAACGGGCCCTATGGGTCCCAATGGCGGAACCAGCCGCCTGGCTCTATTTCCCCAGCTTCATACTACCCCAGAATCAGGACTCCAGCCTGACCGGGTTCTTACATACCATATGTGATCCATCCTATAAGCCACCATGGACCACACACGTCCTTTCACTCGCTCACAGCCCATCATACACATCCATGGACTGTGGCTCCTCTAGGCTCAGAACAGGGATTGGCAAACCCTAGTAACCTGTGGAGTGAACCACCCGTTACCCAGTACGGGAGCCCTTCTAACCCCTGCTTCTGACCTCTCGTACACACATTCCGGTTCATCAGGTCCTTTAACTGAGTACTCCGACTCGGACCCAAAGGCGGTCTATGCCCGCCTGGCACACTCCATAAAATCGCCTCCCGAAGGGCTACATTCAATCGCCTCCCGAAGGGCTACATTCAATCGCCTCCCGAAGGGCTACATTCAATCCGGTTCATCAGGTCCTTTAACTGAGTGCTCTGACTCGGACCCAAAAGCGGTCTATGCCCGCCTGGCACACTACATAACATCGCCTCCCGAAGGGCTACATACATTCCGGTTCATCAGGTCCTTTAACTGAGTGCTCTGACTCGGACCCAAAAGCGGTCTATGCCCACCTGGCACACTATATACGATTGCCTCCAAAGGGCTACATTCATTCGCCTCCCGAAGGGCTACATTCATTCCGGTTCATCAGGACCTTTAACTGACTCCACTGAGTCGGTCCCAAGGGCGGTCTATGCCCGCCTGGCACACTTCATACATCGGCCCCTATAGGGCTACTTTCACTCGCTGGGTCTTTTAAAAAGCCATACAGTACAGTATAAGGTTCAACAGGTCCTTCACTGGACCTAATGGCGGCTACACTCGCCTAGCATGATTTACACACAAGGTGCACAGTTCACACAATCATTCAGGAACTGCTTTCTTACCGGGCACGGATCCGGGTCTCGCTACCTGTGTCACAGGTTCCACCAGGCATCCCCACGGGCCCCTTCCCGGACGTGTGGTGAACCACGCCCGGACCAGCGTCCACGGGTCAACCACGGCTTCCCCCTCCAGGTGCGGACACGACCCCGGACCTCGGCACCGGCATGGAGCTAGCATGCTCCCGTCATTTACTCAGAGCCTCTAGACTGCTCTGCACTTGGCTGGTCTCAGCTTCCATCTGAATCTGCATCTGAATGACCCTCATCTCAATCACTCAGCTGGCTGCCTCTTATCGTGCCAGCCACTCCCACATGGACACACCCCCTTAGCTGCTGATAATCAGCCTTTCACACAGCTCAGGTTAACTCCCTGTGTTCCGGGTTGTCAGCACTCAGCCCTCATTCCTTAGGGCTTCCTCGATCTCACCCCACTCTCACTGCCGCTCATTAGGCTCATGAAACCTTGTGTTCACAGTTGGTTCACACAGCATTATCAGTCAAACCGGCCAGTGTGCACAGGATCATGCCTTGATCCTGCATGTGACGCGCCCCGGCCATGAGGATCATGCCGGCGGTGCCTCACAGGGAGTACACTCGTTACTATTCGGTACTCGCCGAACAGTACGGTATTCGGGCTACTCGCTACTCTGCGAGTTTCCTTGCGATTACTCGTTAAGAGTAGTGAGTAATACAATGACTTTCACAATGTATCTATATACACTGTGAAAGTGAAATAAAAGTTAATAAAAGGTGTTAAAAATAAAAAAATAACACTCACCTATCTAACGGCTGTCCCGGGACCCGAAAAGAACACATCTGATTTGCTATCAGATGTAAAGTCCTGGCAGCCTATCAGATGGCCGGTAGCGATCAGGTGGTGTGAGACGTCACACACCACCTGATCGCTACCGGCCATCAGATGTTCTAACATATCGATGGCCTGCCAGGACCTTATGTCTGATGTCCAATCAGATGGCCGATAGCAATCAGATGGTGTGTGACGTCACACACCACCTGATCGCTACCGGCCATCTGATTAGCCATCAGACGTAAGGTCCTGGCAGGCCAGTGGAGGTGTTCTTTTCGAGTCCCGGGACAGCCGTCAGATAGGTATGTTATCTTTTTATTTTTAACACCTTTTATTAAATTCAATTTTACTTTCACAGTGTATATAGATACACTGAAAGTACTCACATTTCCCATTGTCTTACATTGGACTCGCTACTTGTAACGAGTGCCTGAGTATTAGGACCTACTCGTTACGAGTATAGAGAGTCCGATTAGTTCACTACTCGCTTATCCCTAATTGCAATTTAACATCTTGCACCTGTTTACTATATTGAACTTAGTACGTTCAGATCTGGCACCTTGTTTGTCTTCTACCCCTTCCCTTCTGCAGGGCACATCATGCATATAAAGCTGACAGCGATCACAGGCAAAGGAGGCGCTACATCAAGACCAACATCACCCATCAGACTGGACCACCCTGTACATGTGTATAATAAAAGGTATTTCTCTACCATGCAGAGCAGATTAAGGACATATATACATGTGGAAATGGGCTTATAGGTGCAATAGTTTATATGGGGAAAAACCTGCCGACAGGTTCCCTTGACAGTCATCTGTGAAAATCTATGGTCTTACAGCAACAAAGTAGACCATGTCTCTAATCTGCTGCTTTTTTTTATATGTTATAGTTACCAATTTTTTTTTTAATTCAGACTTTTTTCATGCATTTTTGTACATTTCTATAGTGCAGGAGTGTACCACTCATAGCTGCAGAACATGGGTCTGTTAAGGGACCCATGAGGTTGAAATACCCCATGGCAAGTGGTATCGCCCTTGTCAGACATTTTTATTTCAATGGTCTGTCAATGATTAGGATGAAGATACAACTGAATACAATTGTGGAGTTGAGAATCCTTTCTCTAGTTTTCAGCCTGAGTGTCTCATTCTCAGTGCATAGAGCTTTAGCCACACTCTGCACAAAGAGGAGCAGCACATTGGGGAAAAGAGGCTATTTTATAAATTTTATACGTCATTACTTGTGGAGGGCACGGTGGGGTATCAAACTGTGTGTGGTGCTGTGGGTGTCATCATCCTGATTAGGGAAAGCTGTGGCGACATCATAATGTGTGGAGGGATTGTGTGGGGCATTATACTGTGGTGCGACTATAAAACCATATTGTGTAGGAAGCATACTCTGGATGGGTGAGTCATTGTTGGGCATTATACTGTGGGTAGTAACTGTGATGCATTGTTATGTGAAGACTAGTTGTGAGATCACCACATGGTGCATGTGGGGACATTTATAGGGGTACTATGGGACAAATCTTATGGAGGAATTTAGTATGTGTATCATACTGTGTATGGGGGCATCATACTGTATAGTGGCTATGAAAAGGCTCTTGTAGTGGGTGAAAACACCAAGGACGTCAGTAGTTGCACTACTTCTGTGCACTTTCCATCTTCTGTGCACTTCCATACTTCACTAAGAAAATAGAAAAATCCGTCAGGAAATTAACTCCCAACCTCAAATCACTCTTACCCCTATCTCTCCCCATATTTCCTCTGCCTCACTCTCCACATTTGACCCGGTCACAGAAGAAGAAGTCTCCAGGCTCCTCTCTTCCTCTCGTCCCACCACATGCACCGATGACCCCATCCCCTCAGACCTTCTCCAGTCTCTCTCTCCAGTGCTCACCACTCACCTAACCAAAATCTTCAATCTCTTCTTCTCTTCTGGCATCTTCCCCTCCTCCTTCAAACACTCCATCATTACTCCATTATTAAAGAAAACATCTCTCGACCCTTCTTGCACAAACAACTACAGACCAGTCTCCAATCTCCCCTTCATCTCTAAACTCCTGGAGCGCCTGGTCTACTCTCGCCTCACCCGCTACTTCTCCGCTCACTCTCTTCTAGACCCATTATAGTTTGGTCACTTTGGTGAGGGCAGTTTTTGTAGAAGGTATGGGGCGGAAACCAATGACCTTCTGAAAGCAAAACGTAATGGTGACCACTCTCTGCTTATTCTTCTTGATCTCTCTGCAGCCTTTGACACTGTTGACCACCATCTCCTGCTCTCTATGCTGCACTCCATCAGCATCAAGGACACGGCTTTCAACTGGTTCACTTCCTATCTTTCTGACCGCTCTTTCAGTGTATCATTTGCTGGCTCCACTTCCTCCCCTCTTCTTCTCACTATTGGGGTCCCTCAGGGTTCAGTCCTTGGCCTCTTCTCTCTCTACACGGCCCCGATTGGGCACACTATCAGCAGATTTGGCTTCCAGTACCATCTTTATGCTGATGACACACAACTATACACTTCTTCCCCTGACCTTACCCCCCCGCTGTAATAACACCAATGACTGTCTAACAGCAATTTCCAATACCATGTCCCCTCTCTATCTAAAACTCATCCTTTACAAAACTGAACTTCTTCTGCTCCCACCTTCCACTAACCTCCCTAAATTTGACATCTCCCTCTCCGTGTATGGCACCACGATAACGCCTAGGCAGCAGGTTTGCTGTCAGGGTGTCATGTTTGACTCTGATCTTTCCTTTACTCCATGTATACAATCTCTTGCCCGCTCTTGCCGCTTGCACCTGAAGAACATCTCCAGAATCCGCCCCTTTCTCACCTTGGAAACCACAAAAACCCTCACTGTGGCCCTGATTCACTCCTGCCTTGACTATTGTAATTCTCTATTAATTGGCCTCTGCTTCTCTAAACTCTCCCCTCGGCTGTCTATCTTTAATGCAGCAGCCAGGATCACCTATCTAGCTAACCGGTTCTCGGACGCTTCTGCTGTATGCCAGTCATTGCACTGGCTGCCTATACATTATAGGATCCAATTCAAACTGCTTGTTCTCACCCACAAAGCTCTTCACTGTGCATCACCTCCCTACCTCTCCACCGCCATCTCAATCTATCAGCCCACCCATTCTCTTTGCTCTGGGAGTGACTTTAGATTAACATCTGCATTAATCCTAAACTCCCGCTCCCGACTCCAAGACTTCTCCCGAGCTGCAACGATTCTCTCTAATGCTCTACCCCAAGAAGTTAGGTTTATCAACAACTTACATAGTTTCTGGCGATCCCTAAAAACACATCTTTTTAGGGCGGCCTATCATGATCCCTAGTCAAAGTCATTTAGACATAGCCTATCTATTCCACCAGTCTCAAATTCATCACAAATAATGGTAAATGGCCACATGCTGCTCCTATTCCCCATTTTTTCAAGTTGACTATCCCATCATTGTAAATAAGCACCTGTACTTTGTGTCACACCCACCTCATTTTTAGATTGTAAGCTCTTATGAGCAGGGCTGTCACTATTTTTGCTTTAATTATTGTATTTGTATTGTATTATATTCAGTATTGTATTTTCTGATAAATGTTTCTTATGATTGAATATGAACCTCTGAATTGTGAAGCGCTGCGGAATATGCTGGCGCTATCTAAAAATTATTATTTCTGCAAAACTTGTTCCTCTCCCTGTGTTTAGAAGTTAGGCAGTATGCCCTTTTGTGCCTTTTTTATTTGGTGGGAGGGGGCTCTATATGGACTCTTGCTATGGGGCCTTATGATTTCCATGCATGCACTTTTGCAAAACAATGCATGAAAAACAATGCGTAAGAGCTTACAGCTTAAAAAAAAAACCTTCCATTGACTCAAAAAATCCACCAAAATAACTAAAAACACTACAAAAATACATTGTTTGAAAAAAGAAATATATGAAAACTATGTGTGAAGGGAGCTTAACAGTAATTTTGGAAAATAGTTATATTTCCTGCTGCATTTTATACTGCATCACTTTTTAAAAAACACTGTGGCTTTATGTCACGAGTGAAATACATTATGTGGACATAAGTATTGGGAACAAACCTTTTAGCCATTCAATTCTAGTTTCAGTCGTGTTGTTGCAGTTGCTTAAAACCCAGCCAGGCCATCTCTCTAAAGCATAATTCCTCTGAAATGCTGGAGTGGCAAATGTAATGGAGTAGATGAAGCAGGAGACACACTCAGTTAACACCTCATAGTGTCTGCAGGCGAACATCGCCATCTCTTGGTCCTGGTCACACGTGATAGAGAGAGGACAAGATTGAACTTAAGAGTGAAGTGCATGTTTCCTTGGTGGAAAGATTGGAAGAGACGTCAGTTCCAGTGACAACTGTGGCACAGTTACTAATTATAAAGGGCATGGAAGGGCCCAGATGTGGAGGAGTCTGCACCTGGACCTATAGCAGGACAGTCATATAAGCAGGGGAGTAGACTTGCAGCCCCAGATCCTAGAAAAGATCTGGGACCAGATCAATGAGAAGATACAAGCCCATATCTGAGAGAAGATTCATGACCAGGGAAGATCAGAAACCATATCCGATAGAATATCCGAGACCAACTTTGAGAGAAGAATCGAGATCAGTTCCGGGAGAAGACCCAAGATCTGACCCCAAAGAGAATCTGTAACTAGATCGGAGAGAAGTCCAACCCGGTAGAGCTAAAACAAAGAGGGAGAGATAACCACCCCATAACGGAAGATTATCTGTGTGAGACATCACTTCCTGCGTGAACATACAGTAACAAGTGGGGCCGAGGCCTTGCCTCAGAAAGCATAAGGAGGCCAGAGTGTCGAGTTTGCAGAGTTACTCGCAATTTGGGACTTGTGGCCTGGTGGGTAGTCATGTTAACCCTGTTGTGACCCTGTTGTGGCTACATTTATTATAGCCTAAAGAGTGACTGCAGTGACAGATACAGTAGCGACATTAACGTTTCTTCGGATGTGGTATTAAAACTAAAACATTAGCGATGGTAACCATTACTTTATGAATAATATAGAACCTTAGTGTGTAAATAGTGTTGTATTGATATCTTATTAGTCTGAATTGCAGTATTTTACTTGCTATATAATCTGTTTTTTGCCATTATTTTCACTACTTCTTGACCCTGTTAAATTTGGTTTTTTTAAGTGACTAAACTGTTGTTGGTTCAACAACCACTGTCTCCTCATTGTCTGTGCTGTTGCATCATCATACCTGTTAGCGCAATCATGCATCCAGACTCTGATTCTTGTCGATTTGGGCAGCAAAAATAAACTAACAGGTTCCTTTAATTTTCAATATCAGATTGCATGCTTGAATATAGATAGGTTGCACTATATACACCATACATTTGCAAACATTTGTCTTCGTAATTATGTAAAGGAAAATGTACACATATGGATTTTATAATGGATAGAAGGTGTAGTGGAGATGTTCCATGCTGCATATGGTAAGTATTATGGAATATCGGGTGGTCTTGGCTTCCAACAGTGGAACAAACAATTTAAATCTAGGAACTGTCTGCTAAATAATACTAAGACTATAAAAACTATCTTTCTATGACTGGTTACTAAATTCTGACATACAAATACATACAGAAGGAAGTTGTTTGCTCATAGCTAGCTGCTGTATAAGCATATTGTTCCGCAAAACAGATTTCCAGCAAGATATACTAACATTCATGTGTTGTATACACAGTTGAATACCAATTGAATACAACTTTATTTGTAGCTGATGTGAGGGGCTCAGAACTGGGCTATACTGTCTCTGGGGGTTCACGGGGGTTGAGACCCAATTCCGTGGCCCTAGGTTCAGCTTTAAAAAGGGGTTATATATATAAAGGAGAATTTAAAGGAGAATTTCGTGATGCCACCCATGGTGTGTGGCTAGAGTAGGCCACCGCTGCTGCAGAACCTCCGGGGTGATGGATGGGCTGCTGGGATGGAGTGGCTCTCCACGGGCAGAGCAGTTTTCCCAGGGCAGTGATGGTAGTTTAGGGTGTAGGGTGCAGGACGACAGACACAAGCATTAGGCAGACTCACTGTTTTGTTGTTCAAGCAGTCCTTTACCGAGGATCATGATACTAGTTAGGAGCAGTTGTCCGCGGAGTCCTAGCTGAGAGCAACTTGGGGTCTTTCTAACCCAGCCGGGCCTTTGGCTCCCTTTCTGCGCTCTGTTTGTTGGCTTCTGCAACTGCGTCAGCTAAGCTGCTGGCCCAGTCTCTTCCTACAAGGTGCCTTTGTAACAGGCAACTCGAGTCCTTTCTAATCCTGGTCGCATGTGTATGTTCCTGAACTCTTTCTGTTGCTGTGTCTCCAAGCATGGTGTGGCTGGGAAACCTGGAATTCCCCACCTTCCCACATTGACTGCCGGGACATTAGACCCTGCACAATCTCGGACCGGTGTCCGTTCTCTGCGTTTTCCTCTGGGGCGAGTACGGGAGCGCTCAGACTCCCAGGTGTGTTCCTGTGACTCTCCTCAGAGCCTAGCCTTAGGCCTGGAACCAAGTCAGCAATCCTGGGATGAGCTTAGCACTGCTCTTTTACTCCCAGGTCCTCTTCACAATCCTCCTAGGAACTGCAGTGACTGGCTCCGCCCCAGACCAGAATTTATAGGGGAGCTCACCCTGAACCTGGGTTTGGTCTCCTCCTTCTGGCCTGGAGGCAGAAGGTGTTGTGAGTGCGTGTGTGGGTTGCCTGATGAGAAGACCCGTTGTTTACTCTCAGCGTGACACCACCACCCGGGGTCAGTGATGACATAGTGGCACTTAGACCCTGGGGTGCCACAGATGCAGTGATGGCACAGTGGCACATAGACCCTGGGGTGCCACAGATGGTTAGTGGATGGAGACATTATGTGTGACCTCCATCAAAATATATGTAACACATGCATACACTAGAGTAGAGGGGTAAGAAAAGCTCTATATTTGCTTAAAGCTTAGGTTTTAGAATGCCCTCTCATCTAGCTCCAAGCATTATTTAGCAAATAATTGTGAGGATAGTCCTCTCTGATAGTAGAGAATTGACAATCGTACAGCTGTTTATTCCAATCATTGGCCTCCTTGAGGTTGTCATGAAGTTACTTGAGCACATCAGAGTCTCAGTAATGAATTGGTTATTATATATATTTATTTGGGTATAGTTTGTTTATTCTGAAGTGATAGGACCTAATAAATTTAGCAATTATAATTTACCATAATAGAAAAGTATTGTTTCTATGGGTGCTGTACTAAAAAGGTTTCATACTGGTGAGACACTTTGGAATATTGTGTTCTACATAGTTACGTAGTAATGATACCTTTCCACAGGGGCGTATCTAGGGGGGTGCAGCCGGACCTTTTGCCCCGGGCGCAACTCAGTGGAGGGCGCCGGCAGCACCCCCTCCCTCAACCCCCCGCGGTTGCAATATGAGCGGCGCGGGCGAGGCTGGAATCCGACAGTGCTCAGTGACGGCGGGGACACACTTGTCCGACAGACATGCGAGTCTGTCGGAGGAGACTCGCAAGGAGCAGGAGCTGTGACCCGGAACGGCCTCTTTCTGTCAGGACGGGGCTGTCAGCTGATTGTGTGTCTGTGCAGCTCTACACTCCCCGTCCTGACAGAAAGAAGCCGTTCCGGGTCACAGCTCCTGCTCCTTGCGAGTCTCCTCCGACAGACTCGCATGTCTGTCGGACAAGTGTGTCCCCGGACGGATCCCTCCTGTAAAGCGCCTCCTCCTCGCCATCTGGTGGCGGCCGGGCGCACTGCACTTGTCCTGCTCACTGCGCTCCTGACATGGAGGAGAGATCCCCGGAGCTGAGTGCACTGACCCCCAACACCAAGAGGCGGCTGCCCTGGAGACAGGTGGGTGTCACATCTGCCCTCTATCATGTCCACATTCATGTCTGGGTCCTCACACCCTTCCTTATAACTAACATAAGTCAGCAGCATGCTGCCACCTGTAGTCCTTGTGCTCCCTCTAGAGCCAGCGCTGCACACACTGTCTGCTGCACACACTGTCTCTTGCACACACTGCCTGCCGCACACTGTCTGCACACATTGCCTGCTGCACACACTGTCCGCACACACTGCCTGCCGCACACACTGCCTGCTGCACACACTGCCTGCTGCACACACTGCCTGCTGCACACACTGTCCGCACACACTGCCTGCTGCACACACTGTCCGCACACACTGACTGCCGCACACACGGCCTGCCGCACACACTGCCTGCCGCACACACTGCCTGCCGCACACACTGTCTGCTGCACACACTGTCTGCTGCACACACTGCCTGCCGCACACACTGCCTGCCGCACACACTGCCTGCCGCACTGTTTGCTGCACACACTGCCTGCTGCACACACTGCCTGCCGCACTGTCTGCTGCACACACTGCCTGCCGCACACACTGCCTGCCGCACTGTCTGCTGCACACACTGCCTGCCGCACACACTGCCTACCGCACTGTCTGCTGCACACACTGCCTGCCGCACACTGTCTGCACACACTGCTTGCCTCACACTGTCTGCACACACTGCCTGCTGCACACACTGTCCGCCGCACACACTGCCTGCTGCACACACGCCGGCGACACCCCCAACCCCCGCCCCCGCGGCTGAAATATGAGCGGCGCGGCTGAAATTTGACAGCACACCCCAACCACCCCCCCGGTCCTCACCTACTTTGAGGGGGGGGGGGCGCCAAATCAGATCTCTGCCCCGGGTGCCAGCAAACCTAGTTACACCCCTGCCTTTCCATATTCCAGAAAAGCCATTTTTGGGAGTTAATGAGGGGCCATCCTACTGGTGTAATCCAGAAGGTGGTTTTGATGATATATGTCAGTGTTCCCTAACTCCAGTCCTCAAGAGCCACCAACAGTGCCTATTTTCAGGATTCCTTATTATTGTACAGGTATTGGAATCATCACCTTCTGCAAGTGATTAAATTAACAACTGTGCAATACTAAGGCAATCCTGAAAACATGCGCTGTTGGTGGCTCTTAAGGACTGCAGTTGGAGAACACTGATTTACATAAAAGCTTCATTCTAAAGAGGTTATTTGGACAGACATGATTTAAGATGCATATACACTGAAAGAATATCAGTGTGTCCATTTAAAGAGGTTCCCGATCACCTGATGAACAAGCATGAGGTGAAATGATCTTCTGATTTTCACAAAAAAAATAATTGTTCTTGGTGGTGCATCATCCTATATACATGAACAATGGCAGCCTTTGCACACTGATTGATCTCCGAAAGATCACTCAATGTGAATTGTTTACCGCAGGTTGCTTGTGTAAACAGGCTATCACACGACCACTGATCAGTACCAATCGACAATTGTGTAGTGCTGCTGTAACGCTAGTCACTATTCACTGACAAGCTGTGAGGCAGAGGTCTGGTGTCAGATACCAAGAGGAATCTTCATAAAAGAATATTCAAGTAATAGTGCAGGGTCAGAATTCCAGGAAAGTAGTGGATGAAAGCAAAGGGGCTAGACCATATTGTAAAAGGCAAGGTCCAAGGTCAGGCAGCAATAGATCAGAGACAGAGCACTGGAAAACAAGGCACACATACACCACTGAGCTAAGGCTACAACTGGCAGTGATCTTATCACCGCAAGAAAACTACGTAGCCTGGTAATCACTCAGAACAGGAGATCCCTGGAGGAAACTCAGCACACATGTAAAAAATACTAAGTCTTACATCAGACAAGATTGCAAACCAAAAGTCCAGCTTGTTACACAGCATGGATTAGGGCCTAGACATGCAAGTCTGTTTATGTATGATGTTCCCACAGAACACACTTCAGCCTTTCCAGCCAAAACACTATCACTAATGTGTAGTTATGGCTGACTATTTTCCAGAAATCAGGGTATCATTTTATTCAGTTTTCTATTACCCTTTATGCCCATGTAGACAGGTTTAGTTCATCCTTCTGACATTCCATTTAACAGCACATTCTGACTGGGTTTTAGGAAAAAATAAACCCCATGATGTATTCATGACCCTGACATATCAAAACTCCAAACCACCAACACACGTATAAAAAGAGAATCACAACAAAGACTTTACAAAACATTTAAAACAAAAAAGAATGCAACATAGAAAAAGGAAAAACACCTCCGGTGTCTTCCAGAAGTGACTTCTGCTTCAAAAATGAAGTGTGTATTCAAGTGTAGCAGATGCCTTGTGCAGATCAGGCAAACCTGAAATTTTGAACTTCAGGTTTGCCTGATCTGCATTTTTGCAAATCCGACAGAATTCCGCCTATTTTGCAAAAAAATGGATCCATCACACTTGCGGCAACATTGCGTTCTGCCTAATGTGTTTTATATAGGAGTTCTGGACATGTGTGGCACTTGCATTTTCATCCGCATACGGCACTTTCGGCACCAGACAAAAACTACCGCTAACTGCGGTTTTAAGACGAGCCGGAAGTGCTGGATCCTAATTCAAACGCAAGTATCCGCACATATCTGGAACTACTATACAAATGCATCAGACAAAACGCAATCTTGCCACAACTGTGACACATCCGGTCTTTGCAAAAAAAAAAGTTGTAGTTCTGCCGTATTTGCAAAAACTCAGATATGAAAGCACCCTTACACTGTAACAATCAACCCTACTAGGTCTAGAGCAAACAAAAGATTGAAAGTAGATATTGCCCCGATTATAACTTTTAATTAAATTACAATTTACCTTCTTTTAATGGGAATGTGAATGAACTCCAGTCATGCTAAATTTACAAATAAATGTTATAATATATTTTGGCTAATGTAATTATCAGTTAATTGGTAATCAATCTCGTATGTAAGATAATCAGATGAACTTGGCTATAGAACAGGTCACTGCTACATGTTGAAACAAGATGTTTATATTTCCATTAAAGTTTTGCTACAACATATTTCTTCGTGCACTCAGCAGCAAATTGATTTATTCATTTTAAAACAAGGGAAGATTTATATTTAATTTCCAACATTTGGAAAATTTGCATTCATTTTTCTTCATTGAGTTTTGGATGAATGTCAATGGGTATATGTCATGTTAATGAATTCCATAGGAAAATCTATGTTGAGCACAGAGCAATCAAAGAAAGAGAAAGTGAGTGTGAAACAATCCATTTACAAATAAATAATAATATCAATGATTTGTATGCAACAAAAACCCTAAACTTTTAGGCTTCAGAGGTCTGACTCCCAGCATCTTCCAGTATGAAGCTATTAACGAACTGTAATAGAATAGATGAATGTAGTCAATTGTCGGGAAGTGCTGCTGAAGACAGCAGTGAGCGAAGTCTGCAAAGATGAACACTGGGCATGAAATCTCATCATGTCATCTGTGCTTCATGGAGACAAAAGGAATAGGAACGACTCCTACCAGAGACAGCTTCATCTATAAGGTACCTGGTAGTAAATGTTTACTTGTGGTAGTGCCTGTGTCTCAGGCATGTGGTTCCTATAGAGTCCACAGTCTGATTACTGATACCAACAACTCCCAGTACTCCTTATCATTGTTAAGGACATACTCGGAGTTGTAAGTACATACAATACAAATTATATGTGAGTTTGGCAGGACATTACAGTTGATCACTATACTAAGCTTAGTGCTGCATCTACTGAGGGTGGTTATGATATTGCAATAATGTACTGAAGGTGGTTCTGAATTAATGTACTGACTGTAGTTCTCGCTCTGTATTCATGTACTGATGGTGATTTTGGTGCAGGGTTCATGTACTGACACGGTGGTTCTGGCACCACATTCATGTGATGACAATGGCACTGACAGTGTACACTTGTAGTAAGCTAAAACTTGCTTCCTGAGGGGGGAAGGGAGGGATGGTGGTGGTGGGAGGGGAGGGGGATTTAATGCAATGCATTTCTTTCTGTATTGTTGTTGAAAAGTTTTAATAAAAACTATCTGATTAAAAAAAAAACTTGCTTCATAGCTATGTTAAAACTTTAAAAAACCTCAAAAGGATTAGTCAAGTTTCTGCGCTAAAAACTCAGTGTAAGTTAATGTATGTTCATACTTATTTTTGGAGTGTAAACTGAGCAAAATATCTCCAAGTTTTGAAGATTAGGATGGGGTCAGCACCACCTTGCAGCGTCTCCCATACAGCCTGGGGAGATTTCACCGCCGCCTGCAAGCTTTCCGCCCTTGGCTATGGAGGATGATGAGGAGGGTCCTCCCTGCTGCACCGCTCTGCACGCTCTGGTGCTCATTCCCAAAAGTCCAATACGTCACATCCAATGTTATATTATAGGAGAAGAAAAAGAAGTCGCACTCAGAGCTTCTATAAACAGTGGTTCTTTATTGTGCTTCAGAGCACACAGCAGGTGGTGGCATGCGGGTGGGAGGACGGGGGGTACGACGTTTCGCGCCGTATAAGGTGCTTCAGCAGGTTAGTCCTCCTAACCTGCTGAGGACTAACCTGCTGAAGCGCCTTATACGGCGCGAAACGTCGTACCCCCAGTCCTCCCACCCGCATGCCACCACCTGCTGTGTGCACTGAAGCACAATAAAGAACCGCTGTTTATAGAAGCTCTGAGTGCGACTTCTTTTTCTTCTCCTATAATACAAAAGCAAAGTATCTCCAAATTGTCCTCAAATACTCAAAACTTGCTTCTGGTGATGTACTCATGCAAGTACCCGGAATTGGTTCAGTTTTACAATGCGAGCCAAAAAATATGCTGTGCACCCTTGATAAAATGCACCATCAGGGTGCATATCTCTGGGCAGGGAACTTTGCTGGAATTCCGCAGCTCGCAATACAGAATAGCAGCTCATCGCCAGGGGAGTACCCGTTGCCTATTTTGCAGATGCAAAGATGTTAACAGCTGGTTAGCGAAAGCATGTATGTGCTGGTCATAAGAAGAAGTGGGTCTTCAGTGGCCAGAGCAGAGCACCAGGGGAATGGAAGCGAGGTGAGTAATTTCTTTTTAAATATGTGCATGGAATGTAAGAGTGCTCATCCTGTATATAGAGAGCTATGTAGGTGCTCATACTGTATATAGGGGAACTGTGTGTGGGGGCTCATTCTATAGATAGGCAAATGTCAGCATGCTTAAAATGAACCTGTTGACAGATTTTGGTGTTTTAGACTAAAAGCCATCTTTAGCAGCAGGGGCGCACATATTATGAGACCACCTGAGTAGGTTGCCTCAGAGACTGGAGCTGCAAGAAGAGAGCATCGAGGACCAAGGAGAGAGGCGAGTATTTACATTTTTTTTAAATCCGTGAGCTGATAATGTGGGGTGTGCATTAGGTGATATGGAGTCCTATGGACGGGGTGCATTAGATGATATGGAGCCCTATGGATGGGGTGCATTAGATAATATGGAGCGGGTGGCTGCCTGACCCATCAGCCCTGAGGTGCCGGGTGAGGAGCGAGGGTGGGGGGGGGGGGAGGGAGGGTGCTGCCTGTTCCGGACGGGTGAGGAGCGGGGGGGGGGGGGGGGGGGCTGAAGCCTTTCACATACTCACCGCGCTCTGCTCCCGCTGTGTCATTACAGCAGCTGCGGCCGCAAGCCGAGACCGGCTGGCCCATTTCATTAAAGGGGCAGCCCTAAATTAGGGCAAAACCACCATCACGTGATTAGGCCCACAATGCATCAGGCTGATCATGTGCTTAGGACCACAATGCACCGGGCCGGTTAGGACGTTCCAGCCTGGGCATTACAGCGTCAGAGGACGGGAGATTCCAATAGGACACAACAAAGCACCAGGAGGGATGATGCCCAGCGGGGCATGCTAGGACACAGCGAGGAGGGGATCATGGAGCCCAGAGCCCGCCTGTCTAGTCTCCTAAATGTAGACCATATGGAAGTTCAAATTCATTTTTCAAAATCGTTATAGGGCCCCTTTAGGTCAGAGAGGGATGGTTAGGGAACAGTTAGGAAGGTGCAGGGACAGATAGTGATAGGAGAGGGGTAGATTGAGGTGACAGGTTCCCTTTAATGTGCATACAGCCCCAGTCTCTAATGTGTATATGGCCCGCAGCTGTCTCTATTGTGCATACGGCCCTCAGCTGTCTCTATTGTGCATACGGCCCTCAGCTGTCTCTATTGTGCATACGGCCCTCAGCGTCTCTATTGTGCATACGGCCCTCAGCTGTCTCCATTGTGTATACGGCCCGCAGTCATCTCCATTGTGTATATGGCCTTCAGCAGTTTCTTTTGTGTATTCTCTATTGTGTATACAGCCAGCAGCAATCTCTATTGTGTATAAAGCCAGCAACAGTCTTATATTATGTATTCTCTATTGTGTATACAACCAGCAGTTTCTATTGTGTGACAGCCCTGGATGCAGGAACACTGGTAAGTGCACATAGGCCAAGCTCAGGTTGTTGGGAACTTGACAACTAGCAACATGCAGCAGGCTAAATAGCTAGACACATTGCTTAGGCACTTCCCTAATGGGAAGTTTGCCTAAAGTACCTGGTGTCCTTCAGCCTTTAGCTGGAGACACTTAGAGTATGTGCACTGCCCTTTTAAGAGGTGGGTAAGTGTCCAAAATGCAACGATGAATGGACCTGACATGATTCATGGCTGTGGGGATGCACACATACCCAACGATTTTGGTCCATGATACAAACGCTGACACATGATATCTGTGGACAGGTGCTCGAACTTAAGCCCTTGTGTTGGATCTTCCACATCGTGGATGATATGGCAGGAGGAAAGGGAACTCTGGGGCTATTCCATGTAATTACTTTACTAGCAAAACGGTTAAAGGGATCCTGTCACCTCCAAAACGCCTCCTAAGCTATCAAAACATGTCCTGCAGCATCCCATCACTAATCTCACACTTCTTTTGTCTCCTAAAAGCATCCTGTGAAAGTGCATAAAAACGTTTTAATACTCACTCATTAGTGATGATAATTAGCAGTGACTATTCTTTAGTCACCAAGGCGGGCTGTTTTGCAGCTCCAGGGATCCACCCTGTCTCTGTGTGTTCTGCTGTGATGAGCAGGCATTGCCCTCCCCTCTCTCTATCACTCACAGAATGCAAATCATTAGTCCTGCCTTCAGTTTCAGTTTCACAGCAGCACAGACAGAGAGAGGGCTGGATCCTAGAGCTGCAAAAGAACACCCCCTGGTGACTAAAGAATATAGCCCCTGCTAATTATAATCACTAATGAGTAAGTATTAAAACGTTTTTCTGCACTTTCACAGGATGCTTTTAGGAGACAAAAGGAGTGTGAGTTTAGTGATAGGATGCTGCAGGGACATGTTTTGCTACCTTAGGAGGCGTTTTGGAGGTGACAGGATCCCTTTAATTCTAAGCATGGGCGTAACTACAACAGGTGCAGGGGTTGCAATTGCACTTGGCCTATAGAAAAACACTTGGTATTAAAGATTTGCAATAATTGGGGGCCTCGTTGGAGCTTTCGCATTGGAGCCCATGAGCTTCAAGTTACGCCACTGATTCATTGGTTTCATTGGTTGCGAACGACACTACCAGAAGAAGAGGAAGTGTTGTTGGGTTTAAAATTGGCACTGGATATAGATATATGGGAGGCTGAAAGAAATAAAGACATGTTGACGTAAAGTTTTTTTCAGAAGTGGAGGATGTCCATTGAAGCTAAATTGTCTGATGTGGAAATTGCACAGTTGATCAATCCCTTCAGAAACACGGAATGGTACCTACTGGAAGACTTCGGGGGTAGTCTAGAGCGATTAAAGTTGTAAAACATATGGTTCAGGAGTGATGCGACATGCAGTAGGAGGAGAATCGTTGGGAGTCGTAGTAGTCATTCAGAAAAGATAAGAGGTAATCTCAAGTATCTGGGAGAGAGGCGGAAAGATACCCTACAGTATTGCACAATGTCTTCTGAATTGTAAGATAAATTGACTTGTTAAATAGCAAACTAAATGGTTTGAAGTTATATTATGTATTCTTGTTAAGATGTATTATGACTTTGAATGGAAAGCAAAGTGAAAAGCTCAATAAAAAAAGGAATTTAAAAAAAGAGGCGGGTAAGTGCATGCACATCGTGCCCTTAGCAATTCTCCCAGGAGGCCTGCACAGAACCTGGGAGCAGAGATACGTGGTGTTGGCCAGAACGGAAACCGCAAGGCAGCCGGAGAAGTGAGTGTATCAGTGACCTTGCTGCAGGGTAGCCAGCACTGGCACTACAATAAGATTGTACGTATCAGTCAGGTAAATTTTAACTACTTCACCCCCACACGATTTTCCATTTTCAGGTTTCAGTTTTTCCCTCCTCTTCTTCCAAGAGCCATAACTTTTTTATTTTTCCATCAATATAGACCTATGAGGGTTTGTTTTGCGGTAGAGTTGTACTTTTGAATGACATCATATTTTTGCAATATACTGTAATGTACTGGAAAGCAAGAAAAAGATTACAAGTGCTGTGAAATTGCAAAAAAGTGCAATTACACAATAGTTTTTTATTTTTTTATTCACCATATTCACTGTATGGTAATACTGATATGTCATTATGATGCCTCGGGTGGGTACAAGTTTGTAGACACCAAACATGTATACTTTTACTGTTATCTAATTGGTGAAAAAAATCAGAATTTTTAAAGAAAAAGAATTGAGCTTTTAGCACCATTTTCCATGATTCATAACGTTCTCATATTTTGGATCTGGGGATGTGTGATGACTTATATTTTGCATCTTGAGCTGATATTTCCAATTATATCATGTAATGGTAGATACGCTGTTTTGATAGCCTATTGTTGCATTTTATTGCAATGTTGTGGCTACCAAAAAAATGTAAGTTTGACATTTGGACTTTTTTCCGTTACGCAGTTTAAAGATTGATTAACTGAATTTATGTTTTAATTTGATAGATCGGGCATATCTCAACACGACATATCAAATGTCTAATTTTTTTTATAGTTTTACTTTCAATGGGGCAAATGGGGGGTGATTTTAACATTTAATTTTCTTTTTCATATTTTTTCATTTTTTTTTAACTTTTCCTTTATTTTACATGGCCCCTTAGGATGCCTCAGCACTGCACAGTCTGATCACTTGTGTTTTACAGAAAGATGAGTCACCATCTCTCTGAACAGCACAATTAAACACATTCTGCAGTGATGCCAAACGGGCATCGCTTTCAGGAAGTGAGTCATGAGAGAATCCAAGGTCATCAGCTGATACTGCGCTGTCATGACAATGCATCGAGGCCCCATCATCACGGTTGCTTTAAATTGCGCTGTCAGTGATTGACAGCATGATCTAAAGGGTTAACAGTGCCGATCAGATCACTGATCTGATCGGTCCTGTTAGCTACACATCAGCTGATCTGATCAGCTGACGTGCAGGGAATGATGCAAGTTTAGTGCGTGCGCTGGCATCAAAGTGACGGAGACGGTCAAGGGAGTACATGTACGCCCTTGGTGATGAAGGGGTTAAAGACCAACAGGACGTGCATTTAGTTGGAGCCTTTAAAGAGAGTTAGCCTGAAGAACAGACAGAGAGGTGATGATCAGACTTTAAGGAATACATGATTACTGTAAATCAAATACAGGGATATTCCCTGAAAACATAAGGAAATGATTAGGTCTTTTTAATTCCCTTAAACATTCGTTAGAACGAGAAGAAAGAGTCCAGATCAAACATATGGAAAGGCAATATATTTATTTATAAGGATGACATTGCAATTATAATGGCTGGCATGCAACAACAAAAATGAGATTTATAATCTGTCCTCGATATAAAGATGCACAATACACAGATCTGTTTTGGAGCAAAGTCAACACTAGCTGTAGAAATGTTATTACAAATGTAAGTGTGGCTAACACACTATGGCAGCGTCCGATCTGAGGCTGTCCGGTGTAAAGCAGACAGCCCCGGACCGGATTTTGGCCCCACAGTATTCTATGGGGCCTGGATGGCAGCTATCTGCCATCCAGTTTCTATCTCTCCGGAAGAATCCGGGAGAATTCGGATTTTTCTCCCGGACAAAAAATGTATGCTGCATTCAGGCAAGGGATCCCCCATGTCTGCGCGGCTGGTACCCCGAGATATAAGCTTAGAAAAACTTAGTTAGAAGCCATGGAGGCAGGCCTTGTGCTGCAGCCACCTCGTCACACAGGTGCATTTCACGCCCCCTGTGTCTCTGTGTCACCTTTTTTACATGTGTTCGCTGCCTCTCTCCTGCCAGTCATGTCATCCTCACTCTGCACCTCCTTGTGCTTTTGACGCAGACGCAGAGCGAGGTATGGCTTATTGCGGTCCCGGGTGCCAGGGCTGTATTTGCCCTTAGCCACTTGTAGGCACATGCCTAGGCGCCAGAATTCTTGCAGGGTGGCGCCTGAGCGTGTTTTTTTTTTAAATTCTTTTATTTGGCTCTGAGCGGGCTGGTTGGGTCAACCGGTTCTCTCTTTCCCCCCCGTCATCATCATTGGGCCCGCCTTATTACCTACCGTCCACCCACCTCACCTCAGCCTGCAGCAGATCCGGATTCAGAAGGGACGAGGAGGAGAAGCCCGCCAAGGAGGAGTCAGAGTCTTGAAGTTCCCGCGGAGGCCTGAGCAGGACATCGCCAGTGGCAGCTCAGCAGCGGTATGTGTGTCCTGATGGTGCCGCACTGCCGACCGCCTGGGCGCATTGGCTGCTGCTGACTGACACTTCCTCTCCTGGTGAGTTAGTCTGCCGGGACCAGGTTCTCAGATGTGGAAGCGCGAGCTGCTCCTATCACCAGCCAGATGTCCAGATGTGGGTCAATGCCAGCAGCAGCATCGGCGCACACACACCACACCGCACCATCCGCAAGTAGAAACCGGTGGCAGGCAACACAGTATTGTAGGCGGCCAGTGAGTGAACTGCAGAGTCCAGTTTTGAGGAAGTGGGGGCATCTGTGTATAGGCCAGCGGGGCCTAGGGTGCTAACAATGACTGTGTGTGTGTGTGTGTGGCAAGGGGCTGGCAGTGGATGTGTGTTGGCTGGGGGGCCCAGGGCCTAGGAGACTGGAAGAAGCTGTGTGGGGGCTAGGGTGCTGGCAGTGACTTGGTGGTGGGCGGCAGTGACTGTGTGAGGTGTGGGCTGGGAGGCTGGCAATGACTGTGTGTGGAGAGGGGCTAGGGGGATGCCAATGCTGTGTGTGTGGGCTAGGGGGCTGGCAGTGACTATTGTGTGGGCTAGGGGGCTGGCAGTGACTGTTGTGCGGGCTAGGGGGCTGGCAGTGACTGTGTGCATGTGGTGGGCTAGGAGGCTGGCCGTGACTGTGTGGAGAGGGGCTAGGGGGCTGCCATTGGCTGTGTGTGTTGGCTAGGGGGCCTGGCAGTGACTGTGTGTGTGTGGGCTAGGGGCCTGGAGTGACTGTGTGTGGGCTAAGGGCTGGCAGGGGTATGTGTGTGTGTGGGACAGGGGGCTGGCAGTGACTGTGTGTGTGGGCTAGGGGGATGGCTGTGACTGTTGTGTGGGCTAGGGGCTGGCAGTGGTTGTGTGTGTGAGCTAGGGGGTGGCTGTGACTGTATGTGGGCTAGGGGCTGGTAGTGGTTTGTGTGTGTGGGCTAGAGGGCTGGCAGTGACTTGTGTGTGGGACAGGGGGCTAGCAGTGATTGTGTGTGTGTGGGCTAGGGGCTGGCTGTGACTGTGTGGGTAGGGGCTAGCAGTATTGTGTGTGTGTGGGCTAGGGGCTGGCAGTGACTGTATGTGTGTGAGCTAGGGGGCTGGCTTTGACTGTGTGTGGGGGCTACGGGCTGGCAGTGGCTGTGTGTGGGTGGGCTAGGGGCTGGCAGTGGCTGGGTGTGTGTGGGGGGCTAGGGGCTGGCAGTGGCCGGGTGTGTGTATGGACTAGGGGGCTGGCAGTGGCTGGGTGTGTGTAGTGGGCTTGGGGGCTGGCAGTGGCTGTGTGTATGTAGTGGGCTAGGGGCTGGCAGTGGCTGTTTTGTGAGTGGTTTACTAGCGGCTGGCAGTGGCTGTGTTTGGTGGGCTAGGGGTTGGCAGCTACTTAAAAGATTGCATTGAGAACATACAATCTAGTTTTAAAGAAACCGATTTTTGCATTTGGGCTGGTTTGGTTTTTGTGACAAGGCTGAATTTCAGTCCCAGTCCAGCCCTGGTGAAGGAGTCAGCAGCTCAGTTAGCACTGCTGCGTCGGGTATATAAGTTATGGTTCCGCACTGCCGATCGGTGGATGAGGCTGACGAACAGTGGCCTGTCTGCCGGTGCATGAGGCTGGATGAGTCGGGTGGACTGTCTGCTGGTGGATGAGGCAGGCTGATGTGCTGCAGATTGCATCATGATGGTGGGCGGCAGGCGGGATAGCTCAGCTGGTACTGTTTGTGACTGTGCTGTACACAGTACAGCCCAGGCAACACCAGCCTGAGCTGAGCCTCTGCAGACTGCTCTGACGCTGAGGAGTCTTGACAACATAAATGATGGTAGACAGAGTCAGACTAGTGCGGGAAGTGATCCCCACACAAACTCACAGTAGTGAGTGCACACTCACCCAGCCGGTCCCAGATACAGAGCTGAGCACTGCAGCATTGCATATGGGAGGGGGATGGGAGCAGCCCACACAGACCAGGGCTGCAGCAGGCACTGCAACATTGCATATGGCCCATATGCAATGCTGCAGTGCCTGTTGTTCTCCCATCACCCCAACCCCCTATGCAATGCAAAAAATTTGAGACATTGACCATAAAAATGACACGATCATTTTTCAAGTATGTGTTGAGAGAGAGAGAGAGAGAGAGAGATCATAATCTGCAGATACTTTTTTTTTCTGTTGTTTCATATACATTGCAATAGATAAAAGCTAGTGCTGTTAAAAAAAAAAAAACAACAACACAGGGTACTTGGTAAATACCTTTTTTGCAAAAAACATATTAAGCCATCCCACCTAATCAAGGTGTCCCACTTCGGGACGGTCCCTACTCTAACTGTATTATGACCTGCCACTGTGCCAACTGACCTCATGGGAGCAGGATGCTGTGTGTGACCGGGTTCCAAAATGGACTCACAGGAATGAGATGCATTATAACAGCTCTGCCAATAAAGGGAAGGGTAGGGCACTCCCTAACTTGTCAGGAGGAGGTATGTTCTCAAAGGTTTGCTCTGACTCAGGTTTTTCTGTATTTCAGTTTTGCTAATAAACCTAATCTTCTATGGTGGTTGATAATTTAGATTACAAATGTATATATTTTTCTTCTAAGTCAGCACAATTCATTCATATATTTAACTATTAAAATAATCTTTAAAAAAAAATGTAATATTTGCTCTGATTCCTCCTGACAAGTTTGTTGAACTAAATCCCTGTAATCCCCCTCCCTTCCAAAAAAAAAAAACCATTCCTAATAAATCTGGTGCACGATTTATTAGAATTCTGGATTGTGGTGCGTCTGTTATTCCTTGTGGAAATGTATGAATGCGCTGACAACTGATTCAGCATGTCAAAGTAGTGTGTCTCTGAGCACACCGACACTGCAATGAACTTCTTTATACACTCCAGAATATCAGGAGAGGCACAATGCGAATGTCAAGTTCACATTTCCATTTGCCGATTTAATTTGTCTGCTCCTTATAGAGCAACAGACAAAATGGAATTCGTGCAAAATGGATCTATTTGAATTACTAATGCAAACAGAAGCTGAGGGGCCCCTCTGCTTTGTAGGGTTTATCTGGTTCCATATTTTATCAGTCTTTAGAATGTAACAAAAGATACTGGATGATCCCACAATAATCAATGGGGTTTGTTTGCTTCAGCTCTCCATTGGATCCCTTTTGAACATGAATTTCGTTTGTTAGATCCTCTAAATTGGGGGTGGGCAATTCATTTTCCCGAGGGGCTCATGAGAGATTGTGACTGTTGTGTAGGGCCGAATCAATAGACTGAAATTAAATTATGCTCCATACTAATACTAAAATATTTAATATCAAAAATATAATTTAATATAGGGCAGAATTAAGTATGCCGATATTCCCCCTATACACCATATGAGCTTATGCACAGCCCCCCATATTTCAATATGAGCCCCAACACAGTCCTCTATATACATTATAAGCCCCCACACAATTCCTCAATATACAGTATGAGCACACTCAATTTATCTAGGGAGCGTATAAGCCTCATCACTGGACCCCTATATGAGTATCTCATTCCCACAGTCCCCAATATATAGTGAGCCCCCACACAATCCACTATATACAGTATGAGCCCCCACGACCCTTATTTATAGCATGAATCCCCACATAGCCTCTCTATATACAGTATGAGCCCTCACAATGCCCCTATATAGTGTATGAGCCCCCACATAGCCTCATATCCATACAGATAGCCCCCTATATACAGAATGTGCCCACACATATCCCTCTATATACAGTATAACCTCACATACCTCCTATTTAACAGTATGAGCCCCCACATAGCCCCCTATATACTGTATGAGCCCTCACACAGCCCCTTATATACAGTATGAACCCCCACATAGGATCTCTGTATACAATAGTAGCTGTAGAATCTGGTGTTGCCCAGTAGAGTAACTGTTCTTAGTTTCCCTTTCATATGCATATGGATGCATATGGCTCCGCCCCCACCAACTATCCCCACCACCTTTATTACGCTTACCCCTATTTGGTTGTATGCCTCCGCTGCCTCTGGTTAGCTTCTCCCCTTCATAATTCGGCAGTCTGCTAAAGTGTAATAAAGGGGGCAGGGCTAACAGGAGGTGCTGAGTCATATGCATCCATGTAGAGGTAGGGTTATGAAGGGGTGAGCTATATAGGGTTGGGGCTATGAAGGGGGTGTGGACATACATACATACATATACACACACAGTCAGCTTTATATATTAGATGAGTCCCCACAAAATGCCCTATGTACAGTTTAAGCTCCCACACAACCCCCTTATTTACAGTATAATCCGTTCACAGCCCCATATATAAAGTTTAAGCCCCCACATAGCCCCCTTTATACTGTACTAGTAAAAAGGCCTGATGCAATTGCATCGGGAGGTGGTGAAATGAATTGTGTGTATACATGCGGGTCAGTGGTAGCAGAGTATACAGGCGGCTGTGTGGGTAGCAGAGATAAGGCGGCTGTGTGGGTAGCAGGAGCATAGAGGCGCTTGTGGGTAGCAGGAGCATAGAGGCGGCTCTGTGGGTAGCAGGAGCATAGAGGCGGCTCTGTGGGTAGCAGGAGCATAGAGGCGGCTCTGTGGGTAGCAGGAGCATAGAGGCGGCTCTGTGGGTAGCAGGAGCATAGAGGCGGCTCTGTGGGTAGCAGGAGCATAGAGGCAGCTCTGTGGGTAGCAGAGCATAGAGGCGGCTCTGTGGGTAGCAGGAGCATAGAGGCAGCTCTGTGGGTAGCAGGAGCATAGAGGCGGCTCTGTGGGTAGCAGGAGCATAGAGGGGCTCTGTGGGTAGCAGGAGCATAGAGGGGCTCTGTGGGTGGAGCTGAGCCAGGAGCATAGAGGCGGCTCTGTGGGTAGCAGAGGGGGGGTAAGAGAAGTGAGCAGGGGCAGTGTGGGGAGTGAGGGCATAGGGGGGGAAGGGAGTGAGCAGGGGCAGTGTGGGGAGTGAGGGCATAGGGGGGAAGGGAAGAGTGAGCAGGGGCAGTGTGGGGAGTGAGGGCATAGGGGGGGAAGGAAAAGTGAGCAGGGGCAGTGTGGGGAGTGAGGGCATAGGGGGGGCAAGAGGAGTGAGCAGGGGCAGTGTGGGTGAGTGGAGGGTAAGCAGGGGCAGTGTGGGAGTAGATCTGAGGGCCGGCAGGCCCTGTAAGGTTAGTTGAGGCGGGGGGGGGTTAGGCTGGAATGAGAGTGTGGGCCAATGTTACCCCGGTGCCCCTGTAAGGTTAGTTGAGGAGCGTGGGGTGATAGCAGACTGCAGCCCCGCCGGGCTTGCAGCCTGCAATGCCAGTGCCGCGCCGCTGGCATGTTACCTGTGAGAAGCTGGGGCGGGCACTGTGTCTCATGAAAGCGGGCGGTGCAGGTTGCGGCGGGCCGTTGTGTAAAGCTGCTCCCCCTGTCTGCTGCCTGAGGGCTCGCACTGTGGAATGGACTGTGCGGCCCTGGCAGCGGGGGAGCGGGGTGCCGGCCGGTGCGTGAGCGGAGGAGCAGGGGCGCCGGTGCGTGTAGCAGGGAGCAGGTGGCCGTGCGTGTAGCGGGGGAGCAGGGGTGCCGGCCGGTGCGTGTGCGGGGGAGCAGGGGGTGCCGGCCGGTGCGTGTGTGTAGCGGGGGAGCAAGGGGTGCCGGCCGGTGCGTGTAGCGGGGGAGCAGGGGTGGCGGCCGGTGCGTGTAGCGGCGTTTGCGGGACGAATCTGCGGCTCGCGATGGCGCATACGCGCCATCGCTCGCTCGCAGTGCCGCAAAGCATTTGATTGGGACTTCCAAACTGCCGATTATATAAATAGATAAACACGCACCTAAACCCTATTTCAGCACGAGCCCCTACACAGCCTCCCTATATTCAGTACAAGCCCTCACAAGGTCTATATATAAAATAAACAACACATGCCCAAAATATACTTCCAAAGACTATGCAAAGGACCAGGGAGCAGCCACTATAGGAAGAAGGAGCAGAGAATCAACCAGCTACATAGGAAAGGGTTCTTTACTTTTACAGCAGTCAATCTTTGGAATGCAGGGTGGCTCAGTGGTTAGCACTGCAGCCTTGCAGCGCTAGGGTCCTAGGCTCAAATCCCACCAAGGACAACATCTGCAAGGAGTTTGTATGTTCTCCCTGTGTTTGCGTGGGTTTCCTCCAGGCACTCCAGTTTCCTCCCACACTTCAAAGACATACTGATAAGAAGTTTAGATTGTGAGCCCCAATGGGGACAATGTTGCAAATGTATGTAAAGCACTATGGAATTAATAGCGCTATGTAAATGAATAATGGCAGATAATAAAACTGCTTTTATACAAGGACTAGATTATTTCCTCATGAGAAATGGCATTATAGGTTATACAGTAAATAATTTAGTGACAAAAAGTATAATGGTGAATAAAGGTTGAACTAGATGGACCCAAGTTTTTTTTTCAACCTATACTCACCTTGTTCAACCCCATCCCAACCTCCATCCCCACCCCTTTGGTGCTCTCCTCCAATCTCCGGTGCCCTGACTCTCCGCACAGCATCTGCAATGTAGTGACGTCATTGCATCTGCTGACTCAGTGGCACGCGCTGTTTGGTGGAAAAAGGAGCCAGCGGCTTGATCGTCCACTAATGTATTCACCGCTATCTGCATCAGGACGCGAGACAAGGCCAGCATGGTTCTGCCAGTGGGCCTCCGTTTTCAGCCCTTCAGCTGTCTCGAGCTGGACTAGAATAACTAGAGGGCCAGATGTGGCCAGCAGGTTGCACTTTGCCCAGGTGTGCTCTAAAAGGATCAAATGGAATGTAGAAATAGTAGTGTGAATATAGTTGAAGATGTTGGAAATAGATTATTTTGAAGGGATTTACTAATACAAATATGTCCAGAAAGCTGACAAATCCTCGAAGTTTTCATCACAAATAAACATAATTTTTTTAAGTTCTTCAAAAATGTATTTAAATCAAAAAACAAACTTAAAGAAGCACTCCTGTTAATTTACCGTAATCTGTTTAAATTATAGTGAAGTGTACAGGAAGTGTGTTAATAAACTCACCGATGGCCATCTTTTCCAGTATCCAGAGCCACTATGCTGCTCTTCTGAGTCATCTAGTCATGTGGTGGTGATTCAGACTCTCTCTATGACACTGCGCTCTATTCCGTGTAAGCCAGTGGTCTCTTTTACATTGTAAGTGTATGTGGTCTTGTTCTGAGAATCCATAGACTTAAATTGTTAAAGGAACTACCGGTTTGTAGAGAGCACAGTGTAAAATGAAGAGTTTGAATTACCGCTACACTCCTCCTTCAGAAGAGGAGTGGACAGTGATCTCTGAATACACTAACAAAATAACAGTACGCTACGTGGAGACCCAAGGGTCATTGAATGCTCATGTTTGCTGACCTGGCTGCCTTTAGAGAGAGCCATGCACTTACTTTGACTCAAAAAAGCGCCAGAGTAGCATCACTTTAGGGATTTATGTATATTCCCTGTTATATGTTGCACAAGCACTTTATTTGTATGTGATCATACTTGATGCAGTGACGCTCTTTTTGTTGTATCATATTGAACTTTTGTTCTTCATCATTGTATTTGCTGGACTCTGTATTATGTTGAGAAACTTTGCACACCCATTTGATACTTTATGCTATGTACGAACCCCCTGTTGTCCTGGTTGGCTCTCAGTATATGCACTGTTTTTGCCACCTTATAATCTTTTTTATTGATGTTTTCCAATAAATGTTAAGTTTTGCATAGTACTCTTTGTTTCTTTGTATTTAAGCGCTCATTCGAGTACCTTTATGCGTTAGACATCCCTCCACCTAAACTGTTATGTGGAGGGTTTTGTCCTGTATGCTAAAGCCCAATTGGGCGCTGTTTCTAATCTCTCTATGACACTGCGCTCTATTCCATGTAAGCCAGAGGTCTCTTTTACATTGTAAGTGTATGTGGTCTTGTTCTGACAATCCATAGACTTAAATTGTTAAAGGAACTACCAGTTTGTAGACAGCACAGTTTAATATGAAGAGTTTGAATCACCGCTCACTCCTCCTTCAGAAGAGGAGTGGACAGTGATCTCTGAATACACTAACAAAATAACAGTACGCTACGTGGAGACCCAAGGGTCATTGAATGCTCATGTTTGCTGACCTGGCTGCCTTTAGAGAGACCACTTGTGGCCGGGCCTCATCCCACTGAACACCCATACTCATTCAGAACACTTGTCAGATAACACAGGGTGAGGATACCACGGTAAGACTTTTTTGGGTCACCAATGGTCAACAACATATAGTACATTCAAGCTAGAACAAAAAGTGCATGTGACAGTCTAACTCTTCCACTGACTTGTTAAGGATCAAAACCTCTGCAACTTCAGAGGATCCAGGACCAACTATCCCAGTCAGCAGAAGCCACTTTTGGCAAGCACCCACTGAGAGGAGGTAGAGGCAAGCTTAGAGAACCAACCGAGCACATTGAATTATGTTGCCATTTGACCAGATTGTCCCAACTTGGGTTCTCCAAACGAATTTCTGGGCTGAGGTCCTGTAGAATCACACCGGTGACAGGAGTAGGCCACTTTTACATCTACAAGCTTCCATTTCAGAGCATTGTGTCCCACAGGATTGGTGCGAGATGGATGTTCCCTCATTGACCACTAGTTCAATCTGACTACATAATTGTCATTTGAATGATTCAGTCTTGTACACCGCAGGGGGCTGTTGCAATCCACAATCAGCAGGTATTCCACAAATTTAGACAAAAGGGGATACCAGACAGTTTCACATAAAACAATGGCTCATGTCGCTTGACTTGCAGAACAGAGGAATACTATGCCCGGTCTAATTAAGAATAATTCTCTCCATTTTAGAAACTAGGTTTCATAAACGTTTTTGCACTATTTGCCTTCTATAGCCCCTGTATTGTCCCATCTATTGCTAGCTGCAGAATAAATTACATAAGAATCCATCAGAGAGCTCATTCTAACGCTCTAACAGGAGAGTTTTTATCTGTCTTTTTCTGAGCTCATCTGCCTATGACCACAGACCACATCAAAGTTCAATGTGAAGAGAAACAAAGACCTGTAAAAGCAAAACTGTGCAATATATTTAATGGAACTCAAGTGAAAAATGACTTAGGCCCAAATACACGCACAGTTGTCCTCAAAGGTGGATAACCCAATCCATTTTATATATTCTTTATATTTCCTAATTCCGTGTAAAACAGGATACTGTATTATATATGCCACAAGTGTTTAATATTTTCAAAGTCACATCTGCTAAAGTTGTAAAAGAGAAGATTTAAGGGTGTGTGAAGGTTCTTTGTGGCACAAGTTACTGAATTAATCAAAACATGATTTGTGACCATGGTGTAACACTTAGGCTCAGATGTCTTTCATGGAAATAATTATGTTTATAGGACATGGGAACTCTTGGCATCAACATATGGAGTATAGACGTAAAGTCACCCACAGCCTGGCACAAATCTAAGCAGGTTACCAGCTGCATAAACGGACTTTGTGCCACTTATTTATTACATAGACTATCTGACTGGTACCCATCACATCCCTCGAGGAAGCCAACGATATATCAAACTACCCAGCCTGAAGTTTAATGTTAACATATTATATATGGGAATATGCAAAGTTTTTCAAGGCTTTATGTTCACTAACTGACTATAGACCCTGAATAAACCAATGGGTCACTTACTGGGATGTGTTCTGCTGTTTCCATACAATCAGTGTTTAATCAACAGGAAATTATCAATACAGGACAACTGAACAATGATTAGCATCTCTCTGTCATGTTACAATATACGTAGAAAGCTATGATAGAGTCAGGTACTGGCTGTATAATACAACTAGCACCTACCTTGTATGGAGTTGACTCAGCCCCAAAGTCCACTCCATACTGCAGCCCCTGACAAGTGAGGTTCACATGCCTCATGTTGACTAGGGCTGATAACCTGTGTAATAAAAACAGCTTAGTGTAGGATGTATTTTTTCCTCTGAATTTCTACCAAGACCTAAGCATAACTTTCATTGGTATCTCTAAATGATCCTCTTCTGAAGCATAAAGGTCCCATCTAGTAAATGTAGAGTGCAACTGTGATGCTAGGTACTACTCACAGGCTAGCCATAAGGCTGGGTAACTAAGGGGACCAGTATCAAACACCAAGAGGGTTCATGATAAATGAAAGGGCAAAAGCATAGTCAGATCATTGTCCGAGGTCTAAATTTCAGAAAGGTAGCAGATCAAAGGTCCAGGCGAATGGATAGTAAGAATCACGGTCAAAGACTGAACACAGGAGCATAAGGCATGTAGACATCACCAAGCTTGCAGCTACAACTAGCAGTAATTGGAGGCAGGGAGCCAGCTAAATAGCCAAGTAATCACTCCTGACATGGAGGCATCCCAGCACACCTCAAATTAGACGCTGAACTGTCCATCACCATACTGACAGCTCAGCACACCCTTGCCCAAAATTGAATGGCTTAACTGTCTCTTATTGAATCGTGAATATGCAAACAGAGTCCGTGGAGCCTCATTTAGGAGTCTCAAACACGGAAACTAGCCAGATATTCCTCCAGGGAAGGACCTAGCCCTGGGGTGGCTCCTTGCGGAAACCACCATAACCACCATATTAAGTGGCCCTTTCAGTCAATATCCTATTCTTTACGAGTTTAAAGATGTGACAAGGGAATTAAATCGAATCATTGAATAGTGATAGTATCACCCAATTCTAAGCGGGCAATCGGACCCCCAGGATTTTAGGAAATCTAAGGTGCTGACGAGATGATCAACCTTCATGGAAGGAGCTTGCACACCAATGATCTCTACTCTGGTTCGTATCACTTCCACCATAGCTGGAGAGTGAAATGTTCCCACTCTGAGTGTGAATTCCACCTTTACTAGCTGAACAAGGTTCTAGAGTAATTAGTCTTGTCAATTGCAACAATTTGAATGAGTCCTTCCAGGCTATCCATCCCTAATCCTAATCTCGGAACCAGTCTTGAATTGATTATCTTTTTCTGCGGACGCACAGTCAATAAAAGTGAATGCTAAAAATGACTGATTTTGGAAAATCAGTACCACCTTCAGCAGTACTTTGTCTGAGGAGTTAAAAAATACCTGGAACTCTGGGTGATGCCCTTAAATATTACCCAGGATTCTCCATTTCTCGACAGCCTGCTTGCTTGAGGGCATATCAGACAGTCCTTGAGAAAGGACCATGACGCAACCATAGTAGAGGCAGAGTCTAAGATCATGTCGATGTGTCCTTTCAATGGTCTGAGAGCTAGCTGCTCCAACCTTCTTCTGTTCTGCCTCAGGTGTGTGGGTCAATTTGTGAAAAATAGCCAAATTCCCCTTTGGTTCATCACATCTCTCCCAAATTCTATAATCCAACCGAATGACTTGAGTCATGGCCTCCCCAAAGAACAGGGTGGAGTATGCAGAGCTAAAGCATGTTTAAGTGTATCCAAAAGACCATGGTGAAACGGACACATGAAATCTGAATCATTTCACAAAATCTATGTGGAACTTGATAAGGCCTTGTGCACACAATGAGTAGTCCTCTGTGGTGCAGCCACCCTGTGTCAGGTTTGTGATTTTGCCTCCACAACTTTAAGTCTGTCAAGCTCATCATAGATGAACCCTAAGACACAAAAAGGGTGACAGCAGATGACAGTTCTGGGGCTTATGGGGTCAAAGAAAATGCCCAAGTTTAAGATCCTTCTCAGTAGGGACATGAATATTCCCACCCACTGGGACTCATTCACTGATGACCGGGGTTGCAGGGTAAAAATTAACCTACAGGTTTCCCTGAACAACTTAAATTTGTCTGTCTTCGCCTCCAAAAATTTGTCAGGTTGGACCATTTCATTTTCAGAGAGACCATCAGAAAATACAGGCATTAAAGCTACTGCCAACAGCTGGAAACCACCCGCCACATTAGATTATACACCCTACAACTGCGACAGCAATGTCTCTCGTCTATGGTCCTCCCTAGCCAGACCCCTGGGTCAGATTCTTCTCCTGATCACACAGTAAGAACATAATCCATACTGGTGGGACAGAAAAAAATGGCAAGGAACGCAGACAGCACCAAGCTTAACCCCTTCCAATTCCTGGGATAAGGGATAGCGCAGGGTCGCAGTAGTTTAGGGACAGATCAGGCATCCTATCTCCTGGAATTAGTATTTAACCCTGTTCCTTGCATGACAGCGGTTGGATGAGAAATGTACAGTGTTCGGACTGGGGTGTCTGTGGCCAAACAGGGAAATTGACTCTAGGGGCCCCCCTACCCTTTAGCTATATGCAAATACCTGTTAAAAATAAAACAGTTGGAGCGCACAGAGTGATATCCTCTTAATTTAGCCACCAGGTGTCCCCCTTCTATGGAAAGACTCACCTGGTCAGGTTGTATGAGTCACAACCAACTTTGACAGCTCTCTCCTCAGGTAGCAGCAGTGCTCACCAGGGGAAGATAAGATGAACAAACAGAAGGCGCTGAGTTGAAAAGAATCACGAGCTGACCTCAAATGATGACAGAGTAATGATATATATTCTGTTTATTTAGCCACTTGCCTACACGTTTCGTTGTGTAAATACAACTTCATCTAGGCATTATACCCATTATAGTGGCGGCTCCTGCACATCACTGTGCGCTCACCATAACGGCAATGTACAATTACTGTAGTTTGCATTAAAAGGATACTTTGGTGAAAACAAGTTATCAACAATCCACAGGTTTGGTAGGTGATCACTTATTTGTTGGTGGAACCGCATCAGTGGAGACTGCACCATCGGAAGAATGTGGCATTTTTATCCCCATTATAAAATGAAATGGCTGGTAATGATGTGACTGCAGCTCCATCATCATTGGAGCTCCCAGAAAAAGCCAAACACATAAGAATGAGCGGATCAGTGGTCTAGTTGCATATCAGCTCCAGTCTAATGAGGAAAAAACAAACCTGTGACTAAGGCGGCCGTCACACGGTTCAATATTGCGAACGATATCGTTTAAGCGATCTGCTTTTTGATCGCTTAAGCAATATCGTTTGTGCATCGCTGCGTGCAATCAAGCAATTTTACAATGTAAAATCGCTTGATCGTGACATCGCAGATATGAGAGCCGGAGCTCATATCAAGCGATAATCGCTTGTTCAATCTGCTTCATCGTGGTGTGTGACACCACGATGAACGATCTCCAAGCGGCAGAACCTATGCTGGGAGATGGTATCTTTGGTAAACGTCGGGTTACTAAGCACCACGCGGCGCCTAGTAACCCGATGTGTACCATAGTTACCAGCGATCTCGCTGCTCCACATCGCTGGTGAGTCTGTCTGTGTGACATCTCACCAGCGATGTGAGCGATATTGTTAGCGATCGCGCGTGCACGTGATCGCTTACAATATCGCTCACGATATAGATACGTGTGACGGCCGCCTAAGGACCATCTTTAAAGATGAGGATTTTAATATGTACGTTTTAATTTTTTTCTAATAAAATGAATTTTTAAGGATCTATGTCTCAGGACTAGTTGCTGGATATATTTCTATTTTTTGGACACGTAATGGGGATAAAAGTTGGACATTCTGCAGTCAGACCTTCCCCAATAAATAACTTATCACTTATCCTTAGGCCATGTGCACACATTGAATATTTGGTGAGATTTTTACCTCACTATTTGTAGCCAAAACCAGGAGTTGAACAATCAGAAGCAGTGATGTAACTTGAAGCTCAAGGGCCCCGATGCAAAAGCTCCAACATGGCCCCTAATTATTGCAAATCCTTAATAGTAAGTCTTTTTCTATAGGCCAGAGAGACTTTTGGGGCCTCCTATGCTCAAGGGCCCGGGTGCGATTGCAACCCCTACACCTGTTGTAGTTATGCCCCTGATCAGAGGTGATTTTTTTCTGCATTTCTCACCCACTCCTGGTTTTGTCTTACAAATAGTGATGTAAAAATCTCACCAAATGCTCAACGTGTGCACAAGGCCTTAGGAGAGATGATTTCTTGCTTTCTCCAGCTAACCTCTGTAAGTGCATCTCTGCTGCTGTGTCACAGGACAGAGAAGGGTTAAACATCCAAGTATTTAATATCTATTGGAAATAAAGAATGTTCCCCTTATTGATATCAGATAAAACAAATGACCGACCACAATCCACTCTATCAAGCCCAATAATACCACATATAAGGGAGAAATACCGCCACACCATCACCAGAACACATACCTCCACATAGTGATCAAATACTACCAGGTGTAAGGTATATATACTGCCACACCATGACAAGACCACATATTACCACCACATAGTGACCAAATAATACCACATACAAGAGACAAATATCGCCACACCATGACCAGAGCACATAATGGCACCAGATAATGCCCAATAATACTACAATAATGAAAATGTAAAAAACCTCTGTATATAGTGTGAGTGTACAGCTAATGCAGAGCTTACCAGTGACATCATACAAAGGAGCTCTGTATACAGTCCCTGACAAAAGTCATGTCGCTTATCCATGTTATGTAAAATAAAAGCTTATAACCTGACGTTAAATTAATTCATTGGTTTTATGACTTACTCTTTTGAAAGCCAAAACCCTCCCAAATGTGCTTTAGGTTAAGAAAATAAATTGGCAGCAATGCTGAAATATTGATCATTTAATGATCATATTGATCATTTAACGAATAGTCAGATTTTGTCAAGACAAACGTTTTGTCGCCCACAGAAAGTAATGTGATATTCAAACAAATAATTAACTTAAAATACAAATATACGTTGCATAACATTGGTGAATGAAGTTGTGGTGCTATTAGAGTCATTTAATATTTTCAAAGAGAAAAAGAGAAAGGAGAGGCGCAATGAGAGGGACCTGGATCTGGAGATGAAGTTACGATAAGACTCTCACCTCTCTTTGAATTTTATAGATTACAGACACCAGTAGATGCTTTAGGTGAAAAGAGGGTAAAAAAAAATATATTTTATATATATATATATATATATATATATATATATATACATACATACACACACATATACATACACATACATACATAATGTATATACACACACACATACATACATACACACACACACATATATAAACAATTATATATGAGATATTTTGAGAATTTTTTAGATTTTTTAGATTACCGTATATACTCGTGTATAAGCCGACCCGTGTATAAGCCGACCCCCCTACTTTTGCCCCAAAAATCTGGAAAAACCTATTGACTTGTGTATAAGCCGAGGGTGGACCCCAGCACAGGTATACAGCCCCCAGCAGTGTGGTATACAGGCCCCCCCCAGTGGTATACAGGCCTCCCCAGTGGTAGTATACAGCAGCCCCAGTGGTAGTATACAGCAGCCCCAGTGGTAGTATATAGCATCCCCAGCAGCCCCAGTGGTAGTATATAGCATTCCCAGCAGCCCCAGTGGTAGTACATAGCATCCACAGCAGCCCCAGTGGTAGTATACAGCAGCCACAGTGGTAGTATATAGGAGCCCCAGCAGCCCCAGTGGTAGTATACAGGAGCCCCAGCAGCCCCAGTGGTAGTATACAGCAGCCCTAGCAGCCCCAGTGGTAGTATACAGCAGCCCCAGTGGTAGTATACAGCAGCCCCAGCAGCCCCAGTGGTAGTATACAGCAGCCCCAGCAGCCCCAGTGGTAGTATATAGGAGCCCCAGCAGCCCCAGTGGTAGTATACAGGAGCCCCAGCAGCCCCAGTGGTAGTATATAGGAGCCCCAGCAGCCCCAGTGGTAGTATATAGGAGCCCCAGCACCCCAGTGGTAGTATATAGGAGCCCCAGCAGCCCCAGTGGTAGTATACAGCAGCCCCAGTGGTAGTATACAGCAGCCCCAGCAGCCCCAGTGGTAGTATACAGCAGCCCCAGCAGCCCCAGTGGTAGTATACAGCAGCCCCAGCAGCCCCAGTGGTAGTATATAGGAGCCCCAGCAGCCCCAGTGGTAGTATACAGGAGCTCCAGCAGCCCCAGTGGTAGTATATAGGAGCCCCAGCAGCCCCAGTGGTAGTATATAGGAGCCCCAGCAGCCCCAGTGGTAGTATATAGGAGCCCCGGCAGCCCCAGTGGTAGTATACAGCAACCCCAGTAATCCAGGGCCCCCCCAGCCTTGCTCCGGTCACCTGTAAAGTAAAATATACTTATCACTGTCCCGCTGCCGTCCGCGCCCGCATCTGCAGACATCCCGATCCTCCATCTTCATGCGTCTTCTTCCGACTTCCTGTGTTCGGCGCCAGCAATGACGTCATTGCCTGCGACGAACACAGGAAACCGGAAGAAGACGCATGAAGATGGAGGATCGCGGTGTCAGCAGCGGGTGGGCGCGGACGGCAGCGGGACAGTGATAAGTATATTTTACTTTACAGGTGACCGGAGCAAGGCTGGGGGGGCCCTGGATTACCGGGGCTGCTGGGGCTGCTGGGGCTGCTGTAGTGCCGGGGCTGCTGCCGTCACTGACTCGCGTATAAGCCGAGGGGGTAACTTTTCAGCCCAATTTTTGGGCTGAAAAACTCGGCTTATACGCGACTATATATGGTAATGTGTTTGAGATTTTATTATAGTAGAAAAATTGTGTATGATTTTAATTCTGAGGGTTTCTCAATGATTTTATTGATCATATTTTTGGTTTTAATTAACAACTTATGAATTGTAGTGTTTTTTCCACGATTTTAGGGTGATTCCATAGCATTGTACACTTTAATCTAATTAATTTATAATTGTTTATGTGCAATATTCTTTAGCTTTGGAAGCATGCCTTATGCTATAGGGAAGTGAGGGTTAAATTACTTGAAACTAATTGCTTGTCCATGATTGGTTGTGAATTTACTAACATCTATATAATGTAATTCCCTTGGTCTTTTGTAACCCCCACCTGATGAAGATAGCGTGCCGCCATTGAAACACATTGTGGAATAAATGCTCAGTGTCATTAATAACCCTCTAGGTCCTTAAAACACAAATTTTTTTCTGCATATATATTTAATATTTTGTGTGACTTCCATGAGCTTGAAGGACTTCATCCATGCAGTTCAGCAATGATTCATGCAATTTATTAATGAAGTCATCAGGAATAGCAAAGAATGCAGTCTCACATGCCTCCCAGAGTTCATCTAGATTCTTTGGTTTTGTCTTCCAAGTTTCCTCTTTCATCCTACCCCAAACATGCTCAATGATGTTTATGTCTGGTGACTGGGCTGGCCAGTCCTTGAGCACCTTGATCTTTTTTGCCTGGAGGAACTTTGTCATAGAGATGGATGCATGAAATGGAGCACCATCCTGCTGCAGAATTTGACCCCTTTTATGATTTGGAATGTAAGAGGTAGCTAATACTTCATGATATTTTAGGCTATTGATATTGCCTTCCACCTTGCAAATGTTTTGCACACCCCCATACTGAATGTAACCACAGACCATGATCTTTCCACCACCAAATTTGGATCTATATGGGCTCCAGTAGGTCTCCTGCAGTATTTGCGGCGGCTGTAGTGTAATTCTACTGAAGATTCATCAGAGAAATCCACCTTCTGCCACTTTTCCAGGGTCCATCTGTTCAACAGGCTGTGGGACTTTGCAAATGCCACACTTTTTTTATTTGCCTTTTAGTTAGTGCTGGATTCTGGGCACTGATTCGACCATGGAGGCCATTTTGAGACAGAATCCTACAAACTGTTCTAGTTGACACATGGACTTGAGGTGACCAGGCCTGTTGGAGCTCTGCAGTGGAAGAGGTGCTTGCTTTGGATTTTCTAACCAACAAACGTGCCTCCTGAGCAGTTGTCTTTCGGGGTTTGCCGGATTTGGGCTTGTCAAACACATCTCCAGTCTCTTCAAATTATTTTTTAATTCTTTGTACTTGACGCTGAGACACATTAAAGGTGCCAGCCACCTCTGCAGTGGATCTGGTCTTCAGCCTCTTGATAATCAAGGCTTTGGTCGCAGGGTGGATTTTTGGCATGTTGTCAGAGCTCAAGTTGCAGTTCAAGTGAAGGTCTGGGGTGCTGGGTTTCTTTTTATACACACCCACTAATTAACCGATCATTTACTGAGCACAGGTGAGGATGTAAACTAGGATTGGGTGCTTTATATGACCAGGCGACAAAACTTTTGTCGTGCCAAAATCTGACCATTCTGTGTTCTTTAAATGATCAATATTTCATCATTGATGCCAATTCATTTTCTTAACCTAAACCACATTTGGGAGGGTTTTAGCTTTCAAAAGAGTAATTTATAAAACCAATGCATGAATTTAACGTCAGGTTCTAAGCTTTTATTTACATAACATGGATAAGCGACATAACTTTGGTCAGGGACTGTATAGTGTATAGTGTGCGTGTATAGGTAATACACATACTCACCAGTGATGTCTCTAGGTGAAGTCATTCATCTTCAGTTTTCTTCGTCATCTTTGTGCAGAGCAATATCTCGTCTTCTATGCGGGAATCATCTCTGCAGAAAATAACATTTATTAATAACTGATCACTTCCAGAGCACATTTCTCAAGATTTCTACACTGCATCAAATGACAAAAAAAGTGACAGTGCAACACTACACAGTAACAGTGCTCCAGTGAAATTCTGTGCCTGCTCATCTCTGTCTGCAGACATACAGTGCCTACAAGTAGTATTCAACCCCTGCAGATTTAGGTGGTTTGATAAGATGCAAATAAGTTAGAGCCTTCAAACTGCAAACGAGAGTAGGATTTATTAACAGAAGCATAAATCTTACAAACCAAAAAGTTATGTTGCTCAGTTGAATTTTAATAAATTTTAAACATAAAAGTGTGGGTCAATTATTATTCAACCCCTAGGTTTAATATTTTGTGGAATAACCCTTGTTTGCAATTACAGCTAATAATCGTCTTTTATAAGACCTGATCAGGCCGTCACAGGTCTCTGGAGTTATCTTGGCCCACTCCTTCATGCAGATCTTCTCCAAGTAATCTAAGGTTCTTCGGGTGTCTCATGTGGACTTTAATCTTGAGCTCCTTCCACAAGTTTTCAATTGGGTTAAGGTCAGGAGACTGACTAGGCCACTCCATCACCTTGATTTTTTCCCTCTTGAACCAGGCCTTGGTTTTCTTGGCTGTGTGCTTTGGGTCGTTGTCTTGTTGGAAGATGAAATTACGACCCATCTTAAGATCCTTGATAGAGGAGCGGAGGTTCTTGGCCAAAATCTCCAGGTAGGCCGTGCTATCCATCTTCCCATGGATGCGGACCAGATGGCCAGGCCCCTTGGCTGAGAAACAGCCCCACAGCATGATGCTGCCACCACCATGCTTGACTGTAGGGATGGTATTCTTGGGGTCGTATGCAGTGCCATCCAGTCTCCAAACGTCACATGTGTGGTTGGCACCAAAGATCTCGATCTTGGTCTCATCAGACCATAGAACCTTGAACCAGTCTGTCTCAGAGTCCTCCAAGTGCTCATGAGCAAACTGTAGACGAGCCTTGACATGACGCTTTGAAAGTAAAGGTACCTTACGGGCTCGTCTGGAACGGAGACCATTGCGGTGGAGTACGTTACTTATGGTATTGACTGAAACCAATGTCCCCACTGCCATGAGATCTTCCCGGAGCTCCTTCCTTGTTGTCCTTGGGACCCAGGGGTGCTTTAGGATCATCTTACATACTTGTCCCCTCACACTTCTGTATGAAGACGGGGCATTGGCAGGGACATGGCCGCCGACCCCATGGTCACTGCAATCCTGCCCCTGATATACCATCCTATGTAATGTACGAACAGGGGTGTTCTCTCTTCAAATAGCAATTATGTCACCAAGCAGATATAAATAAAGGCTGTGATCTTTTTCTGTACAATCATATGATGGTGCATAAGGTGTTTTGTCATGTATAAGGCTAGGAGCAGAGGCAAAGTACTGCATTGATTAATTCAGCACTTCCATGGTCTCTCTTCCCCCATATCAGCTTGGTAGCTTCCTGGCCCCTGAAATTTAGCACTATGCATGCCTGAATTTCTCGGTCCCAAAAGGGAGGGGTGAGTGCTGAGGAGCAGATATATTTTATTGATTTTTAAGTGATTTAAACATCCTAGAACTGTAGTGCCCAGCTCAGCATCATCATGTAGGAGGGCTGGGACAGTCCAAATTTTTTTTTTAATCTCCCCAGAGTTCCCCTTTAATTCTAGTAAGAGTGCACAAACAAGTATAACTCAAAAACATAAGAATAGAAAATACTCAGTGTAATAATAATAATAATGTGCTGAGATCGCTTTTCATTGAAGAAGGGTTTTGGTGACAGTTCAGGAATGGAACATTAAATGTCCTTTAAGAGTCCAATAAATACCAAGAAGCCGATTTGTAACTGTGATCTTGTTTGTACATGTAGCATAATATGTTCTGTTCCTTGTAATTTTCTAGTCCTGCTTTCATCTAGTTAACCACCATGAATTCAAACATATTTTGCTGAAAAAAGCTTTAACTTACTGGAAATGCAATTTTCATCTGGTAACTAACATGGGTTCATGTTTTTTATTGGTATGTTTTGGACATTATGACATTTAAAGCCTTTTTTTTGTTGTTTTAATGTAAAGGGTATGTGCACTTGACGTCTTTTTCAAGAGAGTCTATTCCGAAATCTGCCTGAAGAAATAAAATATAATAAATGCTAAAAGGAAGTACACGTGTTCATATGTTGGTTTTTGAGCTTCTTTTAGTAGCCTCAGGCTTCCAAAGACGCAAAGCAAAATGGGGTTAAAATATTCAAAGTATAACCCTGGTTCCATTGGTAGAAGGGTTCATTATTTACTGTATGTGTATTAATAAGCAGATATCAAAAGTGCCTTAGTCATTTTGGATTCTGGTGTGGAAAGGTGTTAACATCATTGACTTGTATCCCTTTGTTCCTAGGTATACTGTCATGGCCAAAAGTGTTGTCACCCTTGAAATTGTTCCAAAAAAAGAAGTATTTCTCCTAGAAAATTATTGCAATTCCACATTTTGTTATATATGTTAATTTCCTTTTGCGTGTATTGGAATGACACAAAAAAATGGAGAAGAAAAAGGCAAATTGGACATAGTTAGGGCCAGAAATATTTGGACAGTGACACAAGTTTTGTTATTTTAGCCGTTTACAAAAACATGTTCAGAAATACAATTATATATATAATATGGGCTGAAAGTGCACACTCCCAGCTGCAATATGAGAGTTTCCACATCCAAATCGGAGAAAGGGTTTAGGAATTATAGCTCTGTAATGCATAGCCTCCTCTTTTTCAAGGGACCAAAAGTAATTGGACAATGGACTCTAAGGGCTGCAATTAACTCTGAAGGCGTCTCCCTCGTTAACCTGTAATCAATGAAGTAGTTAAAAGGTCAGGGGTGGATTCCAGGTGTGTGGTTTTGCATTTGGAAGCTGTTGCTGTGACCAGACAACATGCGGTCAAAGGAACTTTCAATTGAGGTGAAGCAGAACATCCTGAGGCTGAAAAAAAAAAGAAAAAATCCATCAGAGAGATAGCAGACATGCTTGGAGTAGCAAAATCAACAGTTGGGTACATTCTGAGAAAAAAGGAATTGACTGGTGAGCTTGGGAACTCTAAAAGGCCTGGGCGTCCACGGATGACAACAGTGGTGGATGATCGCCGCATACTTTATTTGGTGAAGAAGAACCCGTTCACAACATCAACTGAAGTCCAGAACACTCTCAGTGAAGTAGGTGTATCTGTCTCTAAGTCAACAGTAAAGAGAAGACTCCATGACAGTAAATACAAAGGGTTCACATCTAGATGCAAACCATTCATCAATTCCAAAAATAGACAGGCCAGAGTTAAATTTGCTGAAAAACACCTCAAGAAGCCAGCTCAGTTCTGGAAAAGTATTCTATGGACAGATGAGACAAAGATCAACCTGTACCAGAATGATGGGAAGAAAAAAGTTTGGAGAAGAAAGGGAACGGCACATGATCCAAGGCACACCACATCCTCTGTAAAACATGGTGGAGGCAACGTGATGGCATGGGCATGCATGGCTTTCAATGGCACTGGGTCACTTGTGTTTATTGATGACATAACAGCAGACAAGAGTAGCCGGATGAATTCTGAAGTGTACCGGGATATACTTTCAGCCCAGATTCAGCCAAATGCTGCAAAGTTGATTGGACGGCGCTTCATAGTACAGATGGATAATGACCCCAAGCATACAGCCAAAGCTACCCAGGAGTTCATGAGTGCAAAAAAGTGGAATATTCTGCAATGGCCAAGTCAATCACCAGATCTTAACCCAATTGAGCATGCATTTCACTTGCTCAAATCCAGACTTAAGACGGAAAGACCCACAAACAAGCAAGACCTGAAGGCTGCGGCTGTAAAGGCCTGGCAAAGCATTAAGAAGGAGGAAACCCAGCGTTTGGTGATGTCCATGGGTTCCAGACTTAAGGCAGTGATTGCTTCCAAAGGATTTGCAACAAAATATTGAAAAAAAAATATTTTGTTTGGGTTATGTTTATTTGTCCAATTACTTTTGACCTCCTAAAATGTGGAGTGTTTGTAAAGAAATGTGTACAATTCCTACATTTTCTATCAGATATTTTTGTTCAACCCTTCAAATTAAAAGTTACAATCTGCACTTGAATTCTGTTGTAGAGGTTTCATTTCAAATCCAATGTGGTGGCATGCAGAGCCCAACTCGCGAAAATTGTGTCACTGTCCAAATATTTCTGGCCCTAACTGTAATTTCATACAAAACTACGAAAATGGGCCAGACAATTGTTGGCACCTTTCCAAAATTGTGGGTAAACAACTTTGTTTCAAGCATGTGATGCTCGCTCATACTCACCTGTGGAAAGTAACAGGTGTGGGCAATATGAAAAATCCCACCTTAAACCAGATAAAAAGGGGAGAAGTTGACTCAGTCTCAATTTTCTTTAACAATTTCAAGGGTGTCTAGTTGGGGGAAGGGGTTAGTTTTGGTTATGTGTTTAGTAAGACAGAGAAGAGTAGAGGAGAAAGTAGCTGGAGCACCTTCCCAAGGAACACGCTGTCTAGCAGTGTACCAGTCCCTAGGCTACTCAGGAATTACAGAGCCTTGTGGTAGAAGCTGGAGGCTAGCAAGTTCGATGCTCATTAGTCACTTAGGTGGAGCTTTCTGGGGTAGCAGCAATACAATAGGTCAGAGAATTACTGAAAGGCACAACTAATTACAGGGCCCACATTGCTAGCCTGGTAGGAGGTAGCCCACAGCAGAGAAAGAGGGAGCACAGGACAGCACAAAGGCACCTAGAAACCTACCAACTTAGAGAAGTCAGCAGGAAGGCTATATTTCTAACCCATCAAAGCAGACTACAGTTCTCATCGGACTGGCCAGATCACATGACTGGTGGTAGTTGTACCATTCTGAGCACTGTGCAAGGACTTCAATAAAAGGTAAAGCAAAATACATTCTTCTGCTGTTAATTTCTCTGCTACCCTGCACCTTATTTTTACTACTACTACCACCACCTCCATCATCGACATCCCCTGGGAACCAGCCCTGGTTGGTTTAACAACTGCACTGCCACTATATCATCAATCTCCCAGGGATCGCCTACAGTGCCAGCCATATCTGGCTGATTATCCCAACTGGCGTCACAAACTCTTATTATTTCTTTATAGCCTTCATTGCTTTATTTCTCCATTTTTACTCTTTCTTTTCGATGTGAGCCAGGGCCACAGCTCTGGGCATGGCCACTGTGAACTTAACCCCTGCCCAGATGGTGTGTACTCCAGCCCTAGAGCTCCACATATAAGGGATGGGTGGGAATACAGTAGTGATTCACATCAATGGAAGTAAACACCAATGTGGTGGTGATAGTATCAATGTTTAACTTAATAAAATATTACCTGGTAAAAAAATGTGTCCAATTCATTTTTGCTTCTGCGTTTGTTTATTTGTTTGGTTTCTATTGTTTTGCACATTTTTTGTTTGCGCCATATTTATATATTCTTTTCCACTTTTTTGAAGTCTATTTTTATTTTTGTTTGCCTGCTTTTTTTTTTAGGTTTGCCATCGTGGGTGAAGATTAGGATTTACAGATGTTCTCACAAAAGTTACAAAATTTGTCCCAAATGTACGCCTTCCCGGAGTGATTTTATGTAGGACAGTTATTTTGACGCAATTCTTGCGGCCTTTTGTAAAACTCATGAATTTATGCACTGAAATGTTGCAAGAGGGCTAAAGTTGCAAAGTTTATGAACTGTGTGCGCAATTTTGGAGAATTTGGAGCTAAAAATGCCAACGAATAATACAAGACAAAAAGAAAAATGATTTTAAATACAAATACAAGTCATAAATGGACTTTTAGTCCTAAAACGTTGTATTCACATGTATGTTATATAATAGAGAATCTGTCAAAAACATTACACACATCTTTGGACTGACGATGAGTCAAAATTTTCCAATAAGCTTGGTAACATTTCTTGCAAACAGCAGGCAATGAAAGATGAATAACCCTTGCATGGAGACCGATGTGACCTTTGCACGTGATGCATTAACAATTTGCTATCGAGCTGGACTTGTGGATGTCTGTGTGTGGTTCTTTAGTTTAAAATCTGATTAATAATAGTGTAACAAAAATAGAAGCGATCAGCTTCCACCCCAGTGACCTGAAACTATTGAGCAGTACACAGGAATCCATCCAAGGGACCAATTTATAACAGCTCTACATCCAGCCAAGATGAAAATAGCAAAATCCATGGAGGACTGTTTCAATTCTTATAAAAGGTTTAGCGGAAACAAGCTGCAGATTTAATTGGACCAAAAACCAGGACCGCTCCAAATAGCTTCATCAAAACTAGCAACTAACATTTCCATTGTTGATTCTTTACCACTAGATAGGCTAATTATGAGTTTGTTTATTAAAGAGGAAAAAAAGATACGATTGTGTGGCGCCCAAGCGGACTAGTCGCCACAGCAACATTGCAACTTCTCCACAGGTGTGGTGTTACCACTCTCAGGTGAGAGGGGTTGCCGAGCCAAGACACATTCACTTACACCCAACAACATCCTATTCCAGGTCTGGGGATCTGGGCGGATGCTATGAGGGAGGGCCCCATCTGCAGGCTGGAGGAGGGAGTAGGTAGAGGGGGTAGGTACAAAACGTTAGTGGAGACAGGTAGTCAGGGTTGAGAAGTGAGGGAGAAGAAGGAAGAGATTGGAGAGAGACGAGAGAGGATTAGAACCTGGAGGATGGAGCTGCTGAGAGGCCCCTTCCAGGTCGGGATGGAGGAACAGTGAGAGGGACAAAAGGTTCCCAGGGGGCACAGCTGTGGAGGAACCACCTGGTGCGCCCTGTATCCACCAGAGGTGCGTGAAGAGACCAGGTCGCAGAGGGGACCAGCCCCGATTTAGCGAAAGGGCTGCAAGCCTTAAATAGTAAAACTGGAGGTGGCTGGGCCTGCAAGCTCATTCGCTTAAAAGGTGGCCATATAGGACTGGGGGACGTGGTGATCGCTGCCCGACAAGGTTCGTGGCCACTGGCTCGGGACACTGAATACAAAGATGCGAGGCAGGAGAGGAGTGTAGCCAGCGTGGGGAGCTGGCCAGGGAAGGCTCATGAAAGGTGTCTTAGTGAAGTGGCCCCACATCATATGAGAACTGGCTAGGCTGAGTCATTGCGGAGCACAGCACCCAGCGGGGTGGTGGACTTGACAGATCACCAGGTAAAGGTAGAGAACTACAACCCTGGTCGCAATTGAAGTATTAATAATTGGTTCATGATCATACCTTCAAGTACAATTTCGGCCACATGACATTCCATCCTCAGTGGAATAATCTTCATTTCTTCAGGGGGGTTCAACTTTTTGTAACACTGGAGACATCAATGCACATTATGGGAGTTCTCTATGTGTAATGACCATCGGTGGCAGTAGTCGTGGGCAAGGTACTCGACTTCTATTCTATTGATGCGCCCACCAGAGCCGTGTAGGTACTCGGAACTGGGTCGGAGAGTTCTTTCTGGGGATATCAAGGGGTCGTGACCCATCTCTGTGGCCCCAACAGTGTCATAAAAAGGGGGGTTGTTATATGAGGTTGAATCATGACACCACCCGTGGTTTTCGGCAATTGGATAGCCGACGCTGCGGTGCAGGTCCATTGGGGCAGTTGGTAACGCAGCTTGGATGGTTCAGCTCCCCACAAATGGAACGGGGCCCCAGAGCAGTAAAGCAGTCCCTATATTGTGGTGTTAGGTCTAGTGCAGGGCAGGGGTCACCACAGGAATAATCTGAGGACACAGTGGGCTGCAGTTTCCACACATTTACTCACAGTTCTTAAGATCTTCCGCCTGCCGGGTACTGTGTTCTTCAAGCAGGTAATCCAACCACTCCCAGGTAGATTGAGTGCACTCCACTGGTATCCCCTTTGTGTGCCTATCTGGGCTGTCTCCCTGCGTTGGCTCTCACCCTCCTGCCCCACGCCTCGCACACAGCGTCCCAAGCCAGCAACCTCAGGTCCAGCTGGGCGACGTCCTTACTGGGTCTGCTCGACCCTATCCGGCTGCCTTTTCAGTGATTGTGTGCGGTGCTGGCTGCAGCATGTGAAGATACCGCTGCCTCCAATTCTCTAGCAGAGTCCTTCAAACTCTCCACTGGTATGGGGCCAGT